>CANSZD010003054.1:0-453301 GCA_947648045.1 Beta corolliflora
TAATGGACTCGGTGGCATGATTGTCCAATCCCCATAGGATTGCTTTGATGTGTAATGATAATGGATTGTGATTGGATAGGTTTGGTAATACCCAAAACATGTGTGGTAATTACCTAAAAGCATATGATCTAAGGTTAATGTGGGCTTTTTAGTACGAGGAGGGACAATGGGGGCCTAAAACCGAAGTCAATAGGGGTTTGGTGAGGTATTGGGCCTAATGGACTCGATGGCATGATTGTCCAATCCCCATAGGATTGCTTTGATGATTAATGATAATGGATTGTGATTGGATAGGTTTGGTAATACCCAAAACATGTTTGATAATTACCTAAAAGCATATGATCTAGGGTTAATTTGGGCTTTTTAGTACAACGATGGACAGTGGAGGCCCAAAACTCAAGTCAATGGGGTTTGGTGAGGTATTAGTCCTACTGGACCCAGTGGCATGATTGTCCAATCCCCATAGGATTGCTTTGATGAGTAATGATAAATGATTGTCATTGGAGAACATCCTCCACTTAATAGTTTGGTAATCTTGTAATATGTTTGGTAATTAGTTTAAAAGCATATGATTGGGGTTAATTTTGGCTTCTTTGTACAAGGAGGGACAATAGGGGTCCCAAAACTCAAGTCAATGGGGTTTGGTGAGGTATTGGGCCTAATGGACCCGATGGCGTGGTTGTCCAATCCCCAGTTGGATTGCATTGATGAGTAATGGGAATGGATTGTGATTGGATAGGTTTTGTAATACCCAAAACATGTTTGGAAATTACCTAAAAACATATGATATTGCGTGAATTTGGGCATTTTTGTACAAGGAGGGACAACGAGGGCCCAAAACTGAAGTCAATGGGCTTTGGTGAGGAATTGGGCCTAATGGAGTCAGTAGCATGGTTGTCCAATCCCCATAGGATTGCTTTTATGAGTAATGGGAATGGATTGTGATTAGATAGGTTTAGTAATACCCAAAACATGTTTGGTAATTACCTAAAAGCATATGATCTAGGGTTAATTTTGGCTTTTTCGTACAAGGAGAGACAATGGGGGCCCAAAATTCAAGTGAATGGGGTTTGGTGAGGTATTGGTCCTACTGGACCAAGTGGCATGATTGTCCAATCCCCATTGGATTGCTTTGATGAGTAATGATAAATGATTGTCATTGGGAGAACACCCTCCACTTAGTAGTTTGCTAATCTTCAGAACATGTTTGGTAATTACCTTAAAGCATATGATTGGGGTTAATTTAGGCTTCTTTGTACAAGGAGGGACAATGGGGGCCCAAAACAGAAGTCAATGGGATTTGGTGAGGTATTGGGCCTAATGGACCCAGTGGCATGGTTGTGCAATCCCCATAGGATTGCTTTGATGAGTAATGGGAATGGATTGTGATTGGATAGGTTTAGTAATACCCAAAACATGTTTGGTAATTACCTAAAAACATATTATCTAGGTTTAATTTGGGCTTTTTAGTACAAGGAGGGACAATGGGGCCCAAAAGTCAAGTCAATGGGGTTTGGTGAGGTATTGGTCCTACTGGACCAAGTGGCATGATTGTCCAATCCCCATAAGATTGATTTGATGAGTAATGATAAATGATTGTCATTGGGAGAACATCCTCCACTTAGTAGTTTGGTAATCTTCAGAACATATTTGGTAATTACCTTAAAGCATATGATTGGGGTTAATTTAGGCTTCTTTGTACAAGGAGGTAGAGTGGAGGCCCAAAACTCAAGTCAATGGGGTTTGGTGAGGTATTGGGCCTAATGGACTCAATGACATGATTGTCCAATCCCCATATGATTGCTTTTATGAGTAATTAAAATGGATTGTGATTGGATAGGTTTGGTAATGCCCAAAGAATGTTTGGTAATTACCTAAAAGCATATGATATGGGTTGAATTTGGGCTTTTTTGTACAAGGAGGGACAATGGGGGTCAAAAACTGAATTCAATGGGGTTTGGTGAGGTATTGGGCCTAATGGACCTAGTGGCATGGTTGTGCAATCCCCATAGGATTGCTTTGATGAGTAATGGGAATGGATAGTGATTGGATAGGTTTAGTAATACCCAAATCATGTTTGGTAGTTACCTAAAAACATATTTTCTAGGGTTAATTTAGGATTTTAATACAAGGAGGGACAATGGGGGCCCAAAACTCAAGTCAATGGGGTTTGGTGAGGTATTGGTCCTACTGGACCCAGTGGCATGATTTTCCATTCCCCATAGGATTGCTTTGATGAGTAATGATAAATGATTGTCATTGGGAGAACATCCCCCACTTAGTAGTTTGGTAATCTTCAGAACATATTTAGTAATTACCTTAAAGCATATGATTGGGGTTAATTTAGGCTTCTTTGTACAAGGAGGGACAATATGGGCCCAAAACTCAAGTCAATGGGGTTTAGTAAGGTATTGGGCCAAATGGACCCAGTGGCATGGTTGTCCAAGCCCCATAGGATTGCTTTGATCAGTAATGGGAATGGATTGTGATTGGATAGGTTTTGTAATACCAAAATATGTTTGGTAATTACCTAAAAAATATGATATGGGGTGAATTTGGGCTTTTTTGTACAAGGAGGGACAATGAGGGCCCAAAACTGAAGTCATTGGGGTTTGGTGAGGAATTGGGCCTAATGGAATCTGTAGCATGGTTGTCCAATCCCTATAGGATTGCTTTTATGAGTAATGGGAATGGATTGTGATTAGATAGGATTAGTAATACCCAAAACATGTTTGGTAATTACCTAAAAGCATATAATCTAGGGTTAATTTAGGCTTTTTAGTACAAGGATAGACAATGGGGGCCTAAAATTCAAGTCAATGGGGTTTGGTGAGGTATTGGTCCTACTGACCCAGTGGCATGATTGTCCAATCTCCATAGGATTGCATTGATGAGTAATGATAAATGATTGTCATTGGGAGAACATCCTCCACTTAGTAGTTTGGTAATCTTTAGAACATGTTTGGTAATTACCTTAAAGCATATGATTGGTGTTAATTTAGGCTTCTTTGTACAAGGAGGCACAGTGGGGGCCCAAAACTCAAGTCAATGGGGTTTGGTGAGGTATTGGGCCTAATGGACTCAGTGGCATGGTTGTCCAATCCCCATAGGATTGCTTTGATGAGTAATAATAATGGATTGTGATTTGATAGGTTTGGTAATACCCAAAACATGTTTGGTAATTACCTAAAAGCATATGATCTAGGGTTAATTTGGGCTTTTTAGTACAAGGAGGGACAAAGGGGGCCCAAAACTCAAGTCAATGGGGTTTGGTGAGGTATTGGGCCTAATGGACTCAGTGGCATGATTGTCCAATCCCCATAGGATTGCTTTGATGAGTAATGATAATGGATTGCGATTGGATAGGTTTGGAAATACCCAAAACATGTCTGATAATTACCTAAAAGCATATGATCTAGGGTTAATTTGGGCTTTTTAGTACAAGGAGGGACAATGGGGGCCCAAAACTCAAGTCAATGGGGTTTGGTGAGGTATTGGTCCTCTTTGGACCCGATGGCATGATTGTCCAATCCCCATAGGATTGCTTTGATGAGTAATGATAAATGATTGTCATTGGGAGAACATCCTCCACTTAGTAATTTGGTAATCTTCAGAACATGTTTGGTAATTACCTTAAAGCATATGATTGGGGTTAATTTACGCTTCTTTGTATAAGGAGGGACAATAGGGGCACAAAACTCAAGTCAATGGGGTTTGGTGAGGTATTGGGCCTAATGGACCCATTGGCATGGTTGTCCAATCCCCATAGGATTGTTTTGATGAGTAATGGGAATGGATTGTGATTTGTTTGGTTTAGTAATACCCAAATCATGTTTAGTAATTACCTAAAACATATGATATGGGGTGAATTTGGGCTTTTTAGTACAAGGATGGACAATGGGGGCCCAAAACTGAAGTCAATGGGGTTTGGTGAGGTATTTGGCCTAATGGACTCAGTGGCATGATTGTCCAATCCCCATAGGATTGTTTTGATGAGTAATGATAATGGATTGTGATTGGATAGGTTTGGTAATACCCAAAACATGTGTGGTAATTACCTAAAAGCATATGATCTAAGGTTAATGTGGGCTTTTTAGTACAAGGAGGGACAATGGGGGCCTAAAACTGAAGTCAATGGGGTTTGGTGAGGTATTGGGCCTAATGGACTCAGTGGCATGATTGTCCAATCCCCATAGGATTGCTTTGATGATTAATGATAATGGATTGTGATTGGATAGGTTTGGTAATACCCAAAACATGTTTGATAATTACCTAAAAGCATATGATCTAGGGTTAATTTGGGCTTTTTAGTACAAGGATGGACAATGGAGGCCCAAAACTCAAGTCAATGGGGTTTGGTGAGGTGGCATGATTGTCCAATCCCCATAGGATTGCTTTTGATGAGTAATGATAAATGATTGTCATTGGGAGAACATCCTCCACTTAATAGTTTGGTAATCTTCAGAACATGTTTGGTAATTAGTTTAAAGCATATGATTGGGGTTAATTTAGGCTTCTTTGTACAAGGAGGGACAATAGGGGCCCAAAACTCAAGTCAATGAGGTTTGGTGAGGTATTGGGCCTAATGGACCCGATGGCATGGTCTGTCAATCCCCATTGGATTGCATTGATGAGTAATGGGAATGGATTGTGATTGGATAGGTTTTGTAATACCCAAAACATGTTTGGTAATTACCTAAAAACATATGATATTGCGTGAATTTGGGCATTTTTGTACATGGAGGGACAATGAGGGTCCAAAACTGAAGTCAATGGGGTTTGGTGAGGAATTGGGCCTAATGGAGTCAGTGGCATGGTTGTCCAATCCCCATAGGATTGCTTTTATGAGTAATGGGAATGGATTGTGATTAGATAGGTTTAGTAATACCCAAAACACGTTTGGTAATTACCTAAAAGCATATGATCTAGGGTTAATTTGGGCCTTTTAGTACAAGGAGAGACAATGGGGGCCCAAAATTCAAGTGAATGGGGTTTGGTGAGGTATTGGTCCTACTGGACCCAGTGGCATGATTGTCCAATCTCCATAGGATTGCTTTGATGAGTAATGATAAATGATTGTCATTGGGAGAACATCCTCCACTTAGTAGTTTGGTAATCTTCAGAACATGTTTGGTAATTACCTTAAAGCATATGATTGGGGTTAAATTAGGCTTCTTTGTACAAAGAGGCACAGTGGGGGCCCAAAACTCAAGTCAATGGGGTTTGGTGAGGTATTGGGCCTAATGGACTCAGTGGCATGGTTGTCCCATCCCCATAGGATTGCTTTGATGAGTAATGATAATGGATTGTGATTTGATAGGTTTGGTAATACCCAAAACATGTTTGGTAATTACCTAAAAGCATATGATCTAGGGTTAATTTAGGCTTTTTAGTACAAGGAGGGACAATGGGGGCCCAAAACAGAAGTCAATGGGGTTTGGTGAGGTATTGGGCCTAATGGACTCAGTGGCATGATTGTCCAATCCCCATAGGATTGCTTTGATGAGTAATGATAATGGATTGCGATTGGATAGGTTTGGTAATACCCAAAACATGTCTGATAATTACCTAAAAGCATATGATCTAGGGTTAATTTGGGCTTTTTAGTACAAGGAGGGACAATGGGGGCCCAAAACTCAAGTCAATGGGGTTTGGTGAGGTATTGGTCCTACTGGACCCAGTGGCATGATTGTCCAATCCCCATAGGATTGCTTTGATGAGTAATGATAAATGATTGTCATTGGGAGAACATCCTCCACTTAGTAATTTGGTAATCTTCAGAACATGTTTGGTAATTACCTTAAAGCATATGATTGGGGTTAATTTACTCTTCTTTGTACAAGGAGGGACAATAGGGGCACAAAACTCAAGTCAATGGGGTTTGGTGAGGTATTGGGCCTAATGGACCCATTGGCATGGTTGTCCAATCCCCATAGGATTGTTTTGATGAGTAATGGGAATGGATTGTGATTTGATTGGTTTAGTAATACCCAAATCATGTTTAGTAATTACCTAAAACATATGATATGGGGTGAATTTGGGCTTTTTAGTACAAGGATGGACAATGGGGGCCCAAAACTGAAGTCAATGGGGTTTGGTGAGGTATTTGGCCTAATGGACTCAGTGGCATGATTGTCCAATCCCCATAGGATTACTTTGATGAGTAATATGATAATGGATTGTGACTGGATAGGTTTGGTAATACCCAAAACATGTGTGGTAATTACCTAAAAGCATATGATCTAAGGTTAATGTGGGCTTTTTAGTACAAGGAGGGACAATGGGGGCCTAAAACTGAAGTCAATGGGGTTTGGTGAGGTATTGGGCCTAATGGACTCAGTGGCATGATTGTCCAATCCCCATAGGATTGCTTTGATGATTAATGATAATGGATTGTGATTGGATAGGTTTGGTAATACCCAAAACATGTTTGATAATTACCTAAAAGCATATGATCTAGGGTTAATTTGGGCTTTTTAGTACAACGATGGACAGTGGAGGCCCAAAACTCAAGTCAATGGGGTTTGGTGAGGTATTAGTCCTACTGGACCCAGTGGCATGATTGTCCAATCCCCATAGGATTGCTTTGATGAGTAATGATAAATGATTGTCATTGGGAGAACATCCTCCACTTAATAGTTTGGTAATCTTCAGAACATGTTTGGTAATTAGTTTAAAGCATATGATTGGGGTTAATTTAGGCTTCTTTGTACAAGGAGGGACAATAGGGGTCCAAAACTCAAGTCAATGGGGTTTGGTGAGGTATTGGGCCTAATGGACCCAGTGGCATGGTTGTCCAATCCCCATTGGATTGCATTGATGAGTAATGGGAATGGATTGTGATTGGATAGGTTTTGTAATACCCAAAACATGTTTGGTAATTACCTAAAAACTTATGATATTGCGTGAATTTGGGCATTTTTGTACAAGGAGGGACAATGAGGGCCCAAAACTGAAGTCAATGGGGTTTGGTGAGGAATTGGGCCTAATGGAGTCAGTGGCATGGTTGTCCAATCCCCATAGGATTGCTTTTATGATTAATGGGAATGGATTGTGATTAGATAGGTTTAGTAATACCCAAAACATGTTTGGTAATTACCTAAAAGCATATGATCTAGGGTTAATTTGGGCTTTTTAGTACATGGAGAGACAATGGATGCCCAAAATTCAAGTGAATGGGGTTTGGTGAGGTATTGGTCCTACTGGACCCAGTGGCATGATTGTCCAATCTCCATAGGATTGCTTTGATGAGTAATGATAAATGATTGTCATTGGGAGAACATCCTCCACTTAGTAGTTTGGTAATCTTTAGAACATGTTTGGTAATTACCTTAAAGCATATGATTGGGGTTAAATTAGCTTCTTTGTACAAGGAGGCACAGTGGGGGCCCAAAACTCAAGTCAATGGGGTTTGGTGAGGTATTAGGCCTAATGGACCCAATGACATGATTGTCCAATCCCCATATGATTGCTTTGATGAGTAATGGTAATGGATTGTGATTGGATAGGTTTAGTAATACCCAAAATATGTTTGGTAATTACCTAAAAGCATATGATATGGGGTGAATTTGGGCCTTTTTGTACTATGAGGGACAATGGGCGCCCAATACTCATGTCAATGGGGTTTGGTGAGGTATTGGGCCTAATGGACTCAGTGGCATGGTTGTCCAATCCCCATAGGATTGCTTTGATGAGTAATGATAATGGATTGTGATTGGATAGGCTTGGTAATACCCAAAACATGTTTGGTAATTACCTAAAAGCATATGATCTAGGGTTAATTTGGATTTTTAGTACAAGGAGGGACAATGGGGGCCCAAAACTAAAGTCAATGGGGTTTGGTGAGGTATTGGGCCTAATGGACTCAGTGGCATGATTGTCCAATCCCCAAAGGATTGCTTTGATGAGTAATGATAATGGATTGTGATTGGATAAGTTTGGTAATACCCAAAACATGTTTGATAATTACCTAAAAGCATATGATCTAGGGTTAATTTGGGCTTTTTAGTACAAGGAGGGACAATGGGGTCCCAAAACTCAAGTCAATGGGGTTTGGTGAGGTATTGGTCCTACTGGACCCAGTGGCATGATTATCCAATCCCCATTGGATTGCTTTGATGAGTAATGATAAATGATTGTCATTGGGAGAACATCCTCTACTTAGTAGTTTGGTAATCTTCCGAACATGTTTGGTAATTACCTTAAAGCATATGATTGGGGTTAATTTACGCTTCTTTGTACAAGGAGGGACAATAGGGGCCCAAAACTCAAGTCAATGGGGTTTGGTGAGGTATTGGGCCTAATGGACTCAGTGGCATGGTTGTCCAATCCCCATAGGATTGCTTTGATGAGTAATGGGAATGGATTGTGATTAGATAGGTTTAGTAATACCCAAAACATGTTTAGTAATTACCTAAAAACATATGATATGGGGTGAATTTGGGCTTTTTAGTACAAGGAGGGACAATGAGGGCCCAAAACTGAAGTCAATGGGGTTTGGTGAGGTATTGGACCTAATGAACTCAATGGCATGATTGTCCAATCCCCATAGGATTGCTTTGATGAGTAATGATAATGGGTTGTGATTGGATAGTTTGGTAATACCTAAAACATGTGTGGTAATTACGTAAAAGCATATGATCTATGGTTAATTTGGGCTTTTTAGTACAAGGAGGGACAATGGGGGCCCAAAACAGAAGTCAATGGGGTTTGGTGAGGTATTGGGCCTAATGGACTCAGTGGCATGATTGTCCAATCCCCATAGGATTGCTTTAATGAGTAATTATAATGGATTGTGATTGGATAGGTTAATTTGTAGGCTTCTTTGTACAAGGAGGTACAGTGGAGGGCCCAAAACTATCCATGGGGTTTGGTGAGGTATTGGCCTAATGGACCCAATGACATAATTGTCCAATCCCCATACGATTGCTTTGATGAGTAATGGGAATGGATTGTGATTGGATAGGTTTGGTAATGCCCAAAGAATGTTTGGTAATTACCTAAAAGCATATGATATGGGTTGAATTTAGGCTTTTTTGTACAAGGAGGAACAATGGTGGCCCAAAAATGAATTTAATGGGGTTTTGTGAGGAATTGGGCCTAATGGACTGATGGCATGGTTGTCCAATCCCCAGGATTGCTTTTATGAGTAATGGGAATGGATTGTGATTAGATAGGTTTAGTAATACCCAAAACATGTTTCGTAATTACCTAAAAGCATATGATCTAGAGGTTAATTTGGGCTTTTTAGATCAAGGAGAGACAATGGGGGCCCCAAAATTCAAGTCATAGGTGTTTGGTGAGGTATTGGTCCTCTTGGACCAAGTCGCATGATTGTCAATCCCCATTGGATTGCTTTGATGAGTAATGATAAATGATTGTCATTGGGAGAACATCCTCCACTTAGTAGTTTGGTAATCTTCAGAACATGTTTGTTAATTACCTTAAATCATATGATTGGATTAATTTAGGCTTCTTTGTACAAGGAGGGACAATAGGGGCCCAAAACTGAAGTCAATGGGGTTTGGTGAGGTATTGGGCCTAATGGACCCAGTACGTATGGTTGTGCAATCTCCATATGATTGCTTTTATGAGTAATGGGAATGGATTGTGATTAGATAGGTTTAGTAATACCCAAAACACGTTTGGTAATTACCTAAAAGCATATGATCTAGGGTTAATTTGGGCTTTTTAGTACAAGGAGAGACAATGGGGGCCCAAAATTCAAGTCAATGGGGTTAGGTGAGGTATTGGTCCTCTTGGACCAAGTGGCATGATTGTCCAATCCCGTTGGATTGCTTTGATGAGTAATGATAAATGATTATCATTCGGAGAACATCCTCCACTTAGTAGTTTGGTAATGTTTAGAACATGTTTGGTAATTACCTTAAAGCATATGAATGGGGATAATTTAGGCTTCTTTGTACAAGGAGGGATAATGGGGGCCCAAAACTAAAGTCAATGGGGTTTGGTGAGGTATTGGGCCTAATGGACCCAATGACATGATTGTCCAATCCCCATATGATTGCTTTTATGAGTAATAGAAATGGATTGTGATTGGATAGGTTTGGTAATGCCCCAAAGAATGTTTGGTAATTCCCCAAAAGCATATGATATGGGTTGAATTTGGGCTTTTTTGTACAAGGAGGGACAATGGGGCCCAAACTGCCCGAATTCATTGGGGTTTGGTGAGGTATTGGACCTAATGGACTCAGTGGCATGGTTGTCCAATCCCCATAGGATTGCCTTTATGAGTAATGGGAATGGATTGTGATTAGATAGGTTTAGTAATACCAAAACATGTTTGGTAATTACCTAAAAGCATATGATCTAGGGTTAATTTGGGCTTTTTTGTACAAGGAGGGACAATGGGGGCCCAAAATTCAAGTCAATGGGGTTAGGTGAGGTATTGGTCCTACTGGACCAAGTGGCATGATTGTCCAATCCCCATTGGATTGCTTTGATGAGTAATGATAAATGATTATCATTCGGAGAACATCCTTCACTTAGTAGTTTGGTAATCTTCAGAACATGTTTGGTAATTACCTTAAAGCATACGATTGGGGTTAATTTAGGCTTCTTTGTACAAGGAGGGACAATGGGGTCCCAAAACTGAAGTCAATGGGGTTTGTTGAGGTATTGGGCCTAATGAACCCAGTGGCATGGTTGTGCAATCCCCATAGAATTGATTTGATGAGTAATGGGAATGGATTGTGATTGGATAGGTTTAGTAATACCCAAAACATATTTGGTAATTACCTAAAAACATATGATCTATGGTTAATTTGGGCTTTTTTGTACAAGGAGGGACAATGGGGGCCTAAAATTCAAGTAAATGGGGTTTGGTGAGGTATTGGTCCTACTGGACCCAGTGGCATGATTGTCCAATTCCCATAGGATTGCTTTGATGAGTAATGATAAATGATTGTCATTGGGAGAACATCCTCCACTTAGTAGTTTGGTAATCTTCAGAACATGTTTGGTAATTATTTTAAAGCATATGATTGGGGTTAATTTAGGCTTCTTTGTACAAGGAGGGACAATCGGGGCCCAAAACTTAAGTCAATGGGGTTTGGTGATGTATTAGGCCTAATGGACCCAGTGGCATGGTTGTCCAATCCCCATAGTTTTGCTTTGATGAGTAATGGGAATGGATTGTGATTGGATAGGTTTAGTAATACCCAAAACATGTTTGGTAATTACCTAAAAACATATGATATGGGGTGAATATGGGCTTTAAGTACAAGGAGGGACAATGGGGGCCTAAAACTGAATTCAATGGGGTTAAGTGAGATATTGGGCCTAATGGACTCAGTGGCATGGTTGTTCAATCCCCATAGGATTGCTTTTATGAGTAATGGGAATGGATTATGATTAGATAGGTTTAGTAATACCCAAAACATGTTTGGTAATTACCTAAAAGCATATGATCTAGGGTTAATTTGGGCTTTTTAGTACAAGGAGGGACAATAGGGGCTCAAAATTCAAGTCAATGGGGTTTGGTGAGGTATTGGTCCTACTGGACCAAGTGGCATAATTTTCCAATCCCCATTGGATTGCTTTGATGAGTAATGATAAATGATTGTCATTGGGAGAACATCCTCCACTTAGTAGTTTGGTAATCTTCAGAACATGTTTGGTAATTACCTTAAAGCATATGATTGGGGTTAATTTAGGCTTCTTTGTACAAGGATGGGATGGACAGGCCCAAAACTGAAGTCAATGGGGTTTGGTGAGGTATTGGGCCTAATGGACCCAGTGGCATGGTTGTGCAATCCCCATAGGATTGCTTTGATGAGTAATGGGAATGGATTGTGATTGGATAGATTTAGTAATACCCAAAACATGTTTGGTAATTACCTAAAAACATATGATCTAGGGTTAATTTGGGCTTTTTAGTACAAGGAGGGACAATAGGGGCCCCAAAACTTCAAGTAAATGGGGTTTGGTGAGGTATTGGTCTCTTTTGGACCCGATGGCATGATTGTCCAATCCACATAGGATTGCTTTGATGAGTAATGATATATGATTGTCATTCGGAGAACATCCTCCACTTAGTAGTTTGGTAATCTTTAGAACATGTTTGGTAATTACCTTAAAGCATATGATTAGGGGTAATTTAGGCTTCTTTGTACAAGGAGGGACATAGGGGGCCCTAAACCGAAGTCAATGGGGTTTGGTGAAGTATTGGACCTAATGGACCCAATGACATGATTGTCCAATCCCCATATGATTGCTTTTATGAGTAATAGAAATGGATTGTGATTGGATAGGTTTGGTAATGCCCAAAGAATGTTTGGTAATTACCTAAAAGCATATGATATGGGTTGAATTTGGGATTTTTTGTACAAGGAGGGACAATGGGGGCCCCAACTGAATTCATTGGGGTTTGGTGAGGTATTGGGCCTAATGGACTCGATGGCATGGTTGTCCAATCCCCCATAGGATTGCTTTTATGAGTAATGGGAATGGATTGTGATTAGATAGGTTTAGTAATACCCAAAACATGTTTGGTAATTATCTAAAAGCATATGATCTAAGGTTAATTTGGGCTTTTTAGTACAAGGAGGGACAATGGGGGCCCAAAATTCAAGTCAATGGGGTTAGGTGAGGTATTGGTCCCTCTTTGGACCAAGTGGCATGATTGTCAATCCCCATTGGATTGCTTTGATGAGTAATGATAAATGATTATCATTCGGAGAACATCCTCCACTTAGTAGTTTGGTAATCTTTAGAACATGTTTGGTAATTACCTTAAAGCATATGAATGAGGTTAATTTAGGCTTCTTTGTACAAGGAGGAGGACAATGGGGGCCCCAAAACTAAAGTCAATGGGGTTTGGTGAGGTATTGGGCCTAATGGACCCCAATGACATAATTGTCCAATCCCCATATGATTGCTTTGATGAGTAATGGGAATGGATTGTGATTGGATAGGTTTGGTAATGCCCCGAAAGAATGTTTGGTAATTACCTAAAAGATATGATATGGGTTGAATTTAGGCTTTTTTGTACAAGGAGGAACAATGGGGGCCCAAAAATGAATTTAATGGGGTTTTGTGAGGAATTGGGCCTAATGGACTCACTGGCATGGTTGTCCAATCCCCATAGGATTGCTTTTATGAGTAATGGGAATGGATTGTGATTAGATAGGTTTAGTAATACCCCAAAACATGTTTCGTAATTACCTAAAAGCATATGATCTAGGGTTAATTTGGGCTTTTTAGATCAAGGAGAGACAATGGGGGCCCCAAAATTCAAGTCAATGGTGTTTGGTGAGGTATTGGTCCCTCTTGGACCAAGTTGCATGATTGTCCAATCCCCATTGGATTGCTTTGATGAGTAATGATAAATGATTATCATTGGTAGAACATCCTCCACTTAGTAGTTTGGTAATCTTCAGAACATGTTTGGTAATTACCTTAAATCATATGATTGGGTTAATTTAGGCTTCTTTGAACAAGGAGGGACAATAGGGGCCTGGCGAAATCGATGGGGTTTGGTGAGGTATTGGGCCTAATGGACCCAGTACGTATGGTTGTGCAATCTCCATATGATTGCTTTGATGAGTAATGGGAATGGATTGTGATTGGATAGCTTTAGTAATACCCAAAACATGTTTAGTAATTACCTAAAAGCATATGATCTAGGGTTAATTCGGGCTTTTTAGTACAAGGAGAGACAATGGGGGCCCAAAACTCAAGGCAATGGGATTGGGTGAGGTATTGGTTTTACTGGACCCAGTGGCATGATTGTCCAATTCCCATAGGATTGCTTTGATGAATAATGAGAAATGATTGTCATTGGGAGAACATCCTCCACTTAGTAGTTTGGTAATCTTTAGAACATGTTTGGTAATTACCTTAAAGCATATGATTGGGGTTAATTTAGGCTTCTTTGTTCAAGGAGGGACAATCGGGGCCTAAAACTCAAGTCAATGGGGTTTGGTGAGGTATTAGGCCTAATGGACCCAGTGGCATGGTTGTCCAATCCCCATAGGATTACTTTGATGAGTAATTGGAATGGATTGTGATTGGATAGGTTTAGTAATACCCAAAACATGTTTGGTAATTACCTAAAAACATATGATATGGGGCGAATATGGGCTTTTTAGTAAAAAGGAGGGACAATGGGGGCCCCAAACCGAATTTAATGGGGTTAAGTGAGGTATTGGGCCTAATGGACTCAGTGGCATGGTTGTTCAATCCCCATAGGATTGCTTTTATGAGTAATGGGAATGGATTATGATTAGATAGGTTTAGTAATACCCAAAACATGTTTGGTAATTACCTAAAAGCATATGATCTAGGGTTAATTTGGGCTTTTTAGTACAAGGAGGGACAATGGGGGCTCAAAATTCAAGTCAATGGGGTTTGGTGAGGTATTGGTCCTCTTGGACCAAGTGGCATAATTTTCCAATCCCCGTTGGATTGCTTTGATGAGTAATGATAAATGATTGTCATTGGGAGAACATCCTCCACTTAGTAGTTTGGTAATCATCCCGAACATGTTTGGTAATTACCTTAAAGCATATGATTGGGGTTAATTTAGGCTTCTTTGTACAAGGAGGGACAGGCCCAAAACTGAAGTCAATGAGGTTTGGTGAGGTATTGGGCCTAATGGACCCAGTGGCATGGTTGTGCAATCCCCATAGCATTGCTTTGATGATTAATGGGAATGGATTGTGATTGGATAGATTTAGTAATACCCAAAACATGTTTGGTAATTACCTAAAAACATATGATCTAGGGTTAATTTGGGCTTTTTAGTACAAGGAGGGGACAATGGGGGCCCCAAAACTCAAGTAAATGGGGTTTGGTGAGGTATTGGTCCCCTCTTGGACCCGATGGCATGATTGTCCAATCCCGTAGGATTGCTTTGATGAGTAATGATAAATGATTGTCATTCGGAGAACATCCTCCACTTAGTAGTTTGGTAATCTTTAGAACATGTTTGGTAATTACCTTAAAGCATATGATTAGGTGTAATTTAGGCTTCATTGTACAAGGAGGGACAATGGGGGCCCCAACCCAAGTCAATGGGGTTTGGTGAAGTATTGGGCCTAATGGACCCAATGACATGATTGTCCAATCCCCATATGATTGCTTTTATGAGTAATGGGAATGGATTGTGATTAGATAGGTTTAGTAATACCCAAAACATGTTTGGCAATTACTAAAAGCATATGATCTAGGGTTAATTTGGGCTTTTTAGTACAAGGAGGGACAATGGGGGCCCAAAATTCATGTAAATGGGGTTTGGTGAGGTATTGGTCCTACTGGACCCAGTGGCATGATTGTCCAATTCCCATTGGATTGCTTTGATGAGTAATGATAAATGATTGTCATTGGGAGAGCATCCTCCACTTAGTAGTTTGGTAATCTTCAGAACATGTTTGGTAATTACCTTAAAGCATATGATTGGGGTTAATTTAGGCTTCTTTGTACAAGGAGGGACAATAGGGGCCCAAAACTTAAGTCAATGGGGTTTGGTGAGGTATTAGGCCTAATGGACCTAGTGGCATGGTTGTCCAATCCCCATAAGATTGCTTTAATGAGTAATGGGAATGGATTGTGATTGGATAGGTTTAGTAATACCCAAAACATGTTTGGTAATTACCTTAAAACATATGATATGGGGTGAATATGGGCTTTTTAGTACAAGGAGGGAGAATGGGGGCCTAAAACTAAATTCAATGGGGTTAAGTGAGGTATTGGGCCTAATGGACTCAGTGGCATGGTTGTTCAATCCCCATAGGATTGCTTTTATGAGTAATGGGAATGGATTATGATTGGATAGATTTAGTAATACCCAAAACATGTTTGATAATTACCTAAAAACATATGATCTAGGGTTAATTTGGGCTTTTTAGTACAAGGAGGGACAATGGGGGCCCAAAACTCAAGTAAATGGGGTTTGGTGAGGTATTGGTCCTACTGGACCCAGTGGCATGATTGTCCAATCCCCATAGGATTGCTTTGATGAGTAATGATAAATGATTGTCATTCGGAGAACATCCTCCACTTAGTAGTTTGGTAATCTTTAGAACATGTTTGGTAATTACCTTAAAGCATATGATTAGGGGTAATTTAGGCTTCTTTGTACAAGGAGGGACAATGGGGGCCCAAAACTGAAGTCAATGGGGTTTGGTGAAGTATTGGGCCTAATGGACCCAATTAAATGATTGTCCAATCCCCATATGATTGCTTTTATGAGTAATAGAAATGGATTGTGATTGGATAGGTTTGGTAATGCCCAAAGAATGTTTGGTAATTACCTAAAAGCATATGATATGGGTTGAATTTGGGCTTTTTGTACGAGGAGGGACAATGGGGGGCCCAAACCTGAATTAATGGGGTTTGGTGAGGTATTGGGCCTAATGGACTCGGTGGCATGGTTGTCCAATCCCATAGGATTGCTTTTATGAGTAATGGGAATGGATTGTGATTAGATAGGTTTAGTAATACCCCAAACATGTTTGGTAATTACCTAAAAGCATAAGATTTAGGGTTAATTTGGGCTTTTTTAGTACAAGGAGGGACAATGGGGGCCCCAAAATTCAAGTCAATGGGGTTAGGTGAGGTATTGGTCCTACTGGACCAAGTGGCATGATTGTCCAATCCCCATGGGATTGCTTTGATGAGTAATGATAAATGATTATCATTCGGAGAACATCCTCCACTTAGTAGTTTGGTAATCTTTAGAACATGTTTGGTAATTACCTTAAAGCATATGAATGGGGTTAATTTAGGCTTCTTTGTACAAGGAGGGACAATAGGGGCCCCAAAACTAAAGTCAATGGGGTTTGGTGAGGTATTGGGCCTAATGGACCCAATGACATAATTGTCCAATCCCCATATGATTGCTTTGATGAGTAATGGGAATGGATTGTGATTGGATAGGTTTGGTAATGCCCGAAAGAATGTTTGGTAATTACCTAAAAGCATATGATATGGGTTGAATTTAGGCTTTTTTGTACAAGGAGGAACAATGGGGGCCCCGAAAATGAATTTAATGGGGTTTTGTGAGGAATTGGGCCTAATGGACTTCGATGGCATGGTTGTCCAATCCCCATAGGATTGCTTTTATGAGTAATGGGAATGGATTGTGATTAGATAGGTTTAGTAATACCCCAAAACATGTTTCGTAATTACCTAAAAGCATATGATCTAGGGTTAATTTGGGCTTTTTAGATCAAGGAGGAGGACAATAGGGGGCCCAAAATTCAAGTCAATGGTGTTTGGTGAGGTATTGGTCCTACTGGACCAAGTTGCATGATTGTCCAATCCCCATTGGATTGCTTTGATGAGTAATGATAAATGATTGTCATTGGGAGAACATCCTCCACTTAGTAGTTTGGTAATCTTCAGAACATGTTTGGTAATTACCTTAAATCATATGATTGGGTTAATTTAGGCTTCTTTGTACAAGGAGGGACAATAGGGGCCCAAACTCGAAGTCAATGGGGTTTGGTGAGGTATTGGGCCTAATGGACCCAGTACGTATGGTTGTGCAATCTCCATATGATTGCTTTGATGAGTAATGGGAATGGATTGTAATTGGATAGGTTTAGTAATACCCAAAACATGTTTAGTAATTACCTAAAAGCATATGATCTAGGGTTAATTCGGGCTTTTTTAGTACAAGGAGAGAGACAATGGGGGCCCAAAACTTCAAGGCAATGGGATTGGGTGAGGTATTGGTTTTTCTTGGACCCAGGTGGCATGATTGTCCAATTCCCATAGGATTGCTTTGATGAGTAACGAGAAATGATTGTCATTGGGAGAACATCCTCCACTTAGTAGTTTGGTAATCTTGGAACATGTTTGGTAATTACCTTAAAGCATATGATTGGGGTTAATTTAGGCTTCTTTGTACAAGGAGGGACAATCGGGGCCCAAAACTCGAAGTCAATGGGGTTTGGTGAGGTATTAGGCCTAATGGACCCAGTGGCATGGTTGTCCAATCCCCATAGGATTGCTTTGATGAGTAATGGAAATGGATTGTGATTGGATAGGTTTAGTAATACCCAAAACATGTTTGGTAATTACCTAAAAACATATGATATGGGGTGAATATGGGCTTTTTAGTACAAGGAGGGACAATGGGGCCCCAAAACCGAATTAATGGGGTTAAGTGAGGTATTGGGCCTAATGGACTCGATGGCATGGTTGTTCAATCCCCATAGGATTGCTTTTATGAGTAATGGGAATGGATTATGATTAGATAGGTTTAGTAATACCCAAAACATGTTTGGTAATTACCTAAAAGCATATGATCTAGGGTTAATTTGGGTTTTTTAGTACAAGGAGGGACAATGGGGGCTCAAAATTCAAGTCAATGGGGTTTGGTGAGGTATTGGTCCTACTGGACCAAGTGGCATAATTTTCCAATCCCCATTGGATTGCTTTGATGAGTAATGATAAATGATTGTCATTGGGAGAACATCCTCCACTTAGTAGTTTGGTAATCTTCAGAACATGTTTGGTAATTACCTTAAAGCATATGATTGGGGTTAATATAGGCTTCTTTGTACAAGGAAGGACAGGCCCAAAACTGAAGTGAATGGGGTTTGGTGTGGTATTGGGCCTAATGGACCCAGTGACATGGTTGTGCAATCCCCATAGGATTGCTTTGATGAGTAATGGGAATGGATTCTGATTGGATAGATTTAGTAATACCCAAAACATGTTTGGTAATTACCTAAAAACATATGATCTAGGGTTAATTTGGGCTTTTTAGTACAAGGAGGGACAATGGGGGCCCAAAACTCAAGTAAATGGGGGTTTCGTGAGGTATTGGTCCTACTGGACCCAGTGGCATGATTGTCCAATCCCCATAGGATTGCTTTAATGAGTAATGATAAATGATTGTCATTCGGAGAACATCCTCCACTTAGTAGTTTGGTAATCTTTAGAACATGTTTGGTAATTACCTTAAAGCATATGATTAGGGGTAATTTAGGCTTCTTTGTACAAGGAGGGACAGTGGGGGCCCAAAACTGAAGTCAATGGGGTTTAGTGAAGTATTGGGCCTAATGGACCCAATGACATGATTGTCCAATCCCCATATGATTGATTTTATGAGTAATAGAAATGGATTGTGATTGGATAGGTTTGGTAATGCCCAAAGAATGTTTGGTAATTACCTAAAAGCATATGATATGGGTTGAATTTAGGCTTTTTTGTACAAGGAGGAACAATGGGGGCCCAAAAATGAATTTAATGGGGTTTTGTGAGGAATTGGGCCTAATAGACTCAGTGGCATGGTTGTCCAATCCCCATAGGATTGCTTTTATGAGTAATGGGAATGGATTGTGATTAGATAGGTTTAGTAATACCCAAAACATGTTTCGTAATTACCTAAAAGCATATGATCTAGGGTTAATTTGGGCTTTTTAGATCAAGGAGAGACAATGGGGGCCCAAAATTCAAGTCAATGGTGTTTGGTGAGGTATTGGTCCTACTGGACCAAGTGGCATGATTGTCCAATCCCCATTGGATTACTTTGATGAGTAATGATAAATGATTGTCATTGGGAGAACATCCTCCACTTAGTAGTTTGGTAATCTTCAGAACATGTTTGGTAATTACCTTAAATCATATGATTGGAGTTAATTTAGGCTTCTTTGTACAAGGAAGGACAATAGGGGCCCAAAACGAAGTCAATGGGGTTTCTTTGAGGTATTGGGCCTAATGGACCCAAGATCGTATGGTTGTCAATCTCCATATGATTGCTTTGATGAGTAATGGGAATGGATTGTGATTGGATAGGTTTAGTAATACCCAAAACATGTTTAGTAATTACCTAAAAGCATATGATCTAGGGTTAATTCGGGCTTTTTAGTACAAGGAGAGACAATGGGGGCCCCAAAACTCAAAGCAATGGGATTGGGTGAGGTATCGGGTTTTATCGGACCCAATGGCATGATTGTCCAATTCCCATAGGATTGCTTTGATGATTAATGAGAAATGATTGTCATTGGGAGAACATCCTCCACTTAGTAGTTTGGTAATCTTCAGAACATGTTTGGTAATTACCTTAAAGCATATGATTGGGGTTAATTTAGGCTTCTTTGTACAAGGAGGGACAATCGGGGCCCAAAACTCAAGTCAATGAGGTTTGGTGAGGTATTAGGCCTAATGGACCCAGTGGCATGGTTGTCCAATCCCCATAGGATTGCTTTGATGAGTAATGGGAATGGATTGTGATTGGATAGGTTTAGTAATACCCAAAACATGTTTGGTAATTACCTAAAAACATATGATATGGGGTGAATATGGGCTTTTTAGTACAAGGAGGGACAATGGGGGCCCAAAACTGAATTCAATGGGGTTAAGTGAGGTATTGGGCCTAATGGACTCAGTGGCATGGTTGTTCAATCCCCATAGGATTGCTTTTATGAGTAATGGGAATGGATTATGATTAGATAGGTTTAGTAATACCCAAAACATGTTTGGTAATTACCTAAAAGCATATGATCTAGGGTTAATTTGGGCTTTTTTATTACAAGGAGGGACAATGGGGGCTCAAAATTCAAGTCAATGGGGTTTGGTGAGGTATTGGTCCTACTGGACCAAGTGGCATAATTTTCCAATCCCCATTGGATTGCTTTGATGAGTAATGATAAATGATTGTCATTGGGAGAACATCCTCCACTTAGTAGTTTGGTAATCTTCAGAACATGTTTGGTAATTACCTTAAAGCATATGATTGGGGTTAATTTAGGCTTCTTTGTACAAGGAGGGACAGGCCCAAAACTGAAGTCAATGGGGTTTGGTGAGGTATTGGGCCTAATGGACCCAGTGGCATGGTTGTGCAATCCCCATAGGATTGCTTTGATGAGTAATGGGAATGGATTGTGATTGGATAGATTTAGTAATACCCAAAACATGTTTGGTAATTACCTAAAAACATATGATCTAGGGTTAATGTGGGCTTTTTAGTACAAGGAGGGACAATGGGGGCCCAAAACTCAAGTAAATGGGGTTTGGTGAGGTATTGGTCCTACTGGACCCAGTTGCATGATTGTCCAATCCCCATAGGATTGCTTTGATGAGTAATGATAAATGATTGTCATTTGGAGAACATCCTCCACTTAGTAGTTTGGTAATCTTTAGAACATGTTTGGTAATTACCTTAAAGCATATGATTAGGGGTAATTTAGGCTTCTTTGTACAAGGAAGGACAATGGTGGCCCAAAACTGAAGTCAATGGGGTTTGGTGAAGTATTGGGCCTAATGGACCCAATGACATGATTGTCCAATCCCCATATGATTGCTTTGATGAGTAATGGGAATGGATTGTGATTGGATAGGTTTGGTAATGCCCAAAGAATGTTTGGTAATTACCTAAAAGCATATGATATGGGTTGAATTTAGGCTTTTTGTACGAGGAGGACAATGGGGGCCCAAAAATGAATTAATAGGGTTTGGTGATGTATTGGGCCTAATGGACTCGGTGGCATGGTTGTCCAATCCCATAGGATTGCTTTTATGAGTAATGGGAATGGATTGTGATTAGATAGGTTTAGTTATACCCAAACATGTTTGGTAATTACCTAAAAGCATATGATCTATGGTTAATTTGGGCTTTTTAGTACGAGGAGGACAATAGGGGGCCCAAAATTCAAGTCGATGGGGTTGGGTGAGGTATTGGTCCTTTTGGACCAAGTGGCATGATTGTCAATCCCATTGGATTGCTTTGATGAGTAATGATAATTGATTGTCATTCGGAGAACATCCTCCACTTAGTAGTTTGGTAATCTTTAGACATGTTTGGTAATTATCTTAAAGCATATGAATGGGGTTAATTTAGGCTTCTTTGTACAAGGAGGGACAATGGGGCCAAACCCAAGTCAATGGGGTTTGGTGAGGTATTGGGCCTAATGGACCCAGATGGCATGATTGTCCAATCCCATATGATTGCTTTTATGAGTAATGGGAATGGATTGTGATTGGATAGGTTTGGTAATGCCCCGAAGAATGTTTGGTAATTACCTAAAAGCATATGATATGGGTTGAATTTGGGCTTTTTGTACGAGGAGGGACAGTGGGGGCCCAGGATTGATGGGGTTTGGTGAGGTATTGGGCCTAATGGACTCGGTGGCATGGTTGTCGATCCCATAGGATTGCTTTTATGAGTAATGGGAATGGATTGTGATTAGATAGGTTTAGTAATACCCAAAACATGTTTGGTAATTACCAAAGCATATGATCTAGGGTTAATTTGGGCTTTTAGTACAAGGAGGACAGTGGGGGCCCAAAATTCAAGTCGATGGGGTTTGGTGAGGTATTGGTCCCTTTTGGACCAAGTGGCATGATTTTCAATCCCCATTGGATTGCTTTGATGAGTAATGATAAATGATTATCATTGGAGAACATCCTCCACTTAGTAGTTTGGTAATCTTGAACATGTTTGGTAATTACCTTAAAGCATATGATTGGGGTTAATTTAGGCTTCTTTGTACAAGGAGGGACAATGGGCCCAAAACCGAAGTCAATGGGGTTTGGTGAGGTATTGGGCCTATGGACCCAAATGGCATGGTTGTGCAATCCCCATAGATTGCTTTGATGAGTAATGGGAATGGATTGTGATTGATAGATTTAGTAATACCCCAAAACATGTTTGGTAATTACCTAAAAACATATGATCTATGGTTAATTTGGGCTTTTAGTACAAGGAGGGACAAGGGGGCCCAAAACTCAAGTAAATGGGGTTTGGTGAGGTATTGGTCCTATCGGACCAGGTGGCATGATTGTCCCAATCCCCATAGGATTGCTTTGATGAGTAATGATAAATGATTGTCATTAGGAGAACATCCTCCACTTAGTAGTTTGGTAATCTTTAGAACATGTTTGGTAATTACCTTAAAGCATATGATTAGGGGTAATTTAGGCTTCTTTTGTACAAGGAAGGACAATGGGGCCCAAAATCAAGTCAATGGGGTTTGGTGAAGTATTGGGCCTAATGGACCCAATGACATGATTGTCCAATCCCCATATGATTGCTTTATGAGTAATGGGAATGGATTGTGATTGGATAGGTTTGGTAATGCCCAAAGAATGTTTGGTAATTACCTAAAAGCATATGATATGGGTTGAATTTAGGCTTTTTTGTACAAGGAGGAACAATGGGGGCCCAAAACTGAATTCAATGGGGTTTGGTGATGTATTGGGCCTAATGGACTCAGTGGCATGGTTGTCCAATCCCCATAGGATTGCTTTTATGAGTAATGGGAATGGATTGTGATTAGATAGGTTTAGTTATACCCAAAACATGTTTGGTAATTACCTAAAAGCATATGATCTAGGGTTAATTTGGGCTTTTTAGTACAAGGAAGGGACAATGGGGGCCCAAAATTCAAGTCAATGGGGTTTGGTGAGGTATTGGTCCCCTTCGACCAAGTGGCATGATTGTCCAATCCCCCTTGATTGCTTTGATGAGTAATGATAATTGATTATCATTCGGAGAACATCCTCCACTTAGTAGTTTTGGTAATCTTTAGAACATGTTTGGTAATTATCTTTAAAGCATATGAATGGGGTTAATTTAGGCTTCTTTGTACAAGGAGGGACAAGGGGGCCCAAAACTCAACTCATTGGGGTTTGGTAGTATTGGGCCTAATGACCCAATGACATGATTGTCCAATCCCCATAGGATTGCTTTGATGAAGTAATAGAAATGGATTGTGATTGGATAGGTTTGGTAATGCCCAAAATATGTTTGGTAATTACCTAAAAGCATATGATATGGGTTTAATTTGGGCTTTTTTGTACAAGGAGGGGACAATGGGGCCCAAAACTCGAATGTCAATGGGGTTTGGTGAGGTATTGGGCCTAATGGACTCATGGCATGGTTGTCCAATCCACATAGGATTGCTTTTATGAGTAATGGGAATGGATTGTGATTAGATAGGTTTAGTAATACCCAAAACATGTTTGGTAATTACCCTAAAAGCATATGATCTAGGGTTAATTTGGGCTTTTTTAGTACAAGGAGGGACAATGGGGACCCCAAAATTCAAGTCAATGGGGTTTGGTGAGGTATTGGTCCTAATGGACCAAGTGGCATGATCAGTCAATCCCCATTGGATTGCTTTGATGAGTAATGATAAATGATTATCATTGAGAACATCCTCCACTTAGTAGTTTGGTAATCTTTAGAACATGTTTGGTAATTACCTTAAAGCATACGATTAGGGTTAATTTAGGCTTCTTTGTACAAGGAGGGACAATGGGGGCCAAACGAAGTCAATGGGGTTTGGTGTGGTGTTGGGCCTAATGAACCCGGTGGCATGGTTGTGCAATCCCCATAGAATTGATTTGATGAGTAATGGGAATGGATTGTGATTGGATAGGTTTAGTAATACCCAAAACATATTTGGTAATTATCTAAAAAACATATTATCTATGGTTAATTTGGGCTTTTTAGTACAAGGAGGGACAATGGGGGCCCAAAATTCAAGTAAATGGGGTTTGGTGAGGTATTGGTCCACGGACCCCAGTGGCATGATTGTCCAATCCCCATGGGATTGCTTTGATGAGTAATGATAAATGATTGTCATTAGGAGAACATCCTCCACTTAGTAGTTTGGTAATCTTTAGAACATGTTTGGTAATTATCTTAAAACATATGAATGGGGTTAATTTAGGCTTTTTTGTACAAGGAGGCACAATGGGGGCCCAAAACTCAAGTCAATGGGGTTTGGTGAGGTATTGGGCCTAATGGACCCAATGACATGATTGTCCAATCCCCATATGATTGCTTTTATGAGTAATAGAAATGGATTGTGATTGGATAGGTTTAGTAATACCCGAAAACATGTTTGGTAATTACCTAAAACCATATGATATGGGTGGAATTTGGGCTTTTTTGTACAAGGAGGGACAATGGGGGCCCAAAACTGAATTCAATGGGGTTTGGTGAGGTATTGGGCCTAATGGACTCAGTGGCATGGTTGTTCAATCCCCATAGGATTGCTTTTATGAGTAATGGGAATGGATTATGATTAGATAGGTTTAGTAATACCCAAAACATGTTTGGTAATTACCTAAAAGCATATGATCTAGGGTTAATTTGGGCTTTTTAGTACAAGGAGGGACAATGGGGGCCCAAAATTCAAGTCAATGGGGTTAGGTGAGGTATTGGTCCTACTGGACCAAGTGGCATGATTGTCTAATCCCCATTGGATTGCTTTGATGAGTAATGATAATTGATTATCATTCGGAGAACATCCTCCACTTAGTAGTTTGGTAATCTTTAGAACATGTTTGGTAATTATCTTAAAGCATATGAATGGGGTTAATTTAGGCTTCTTTATACAAGGAGGGACAATGGGGGCCCAAAACTGAAGTCAATGGGGTTTGGTCAGGTATTGGGCCTAATGGACCCAATGACATGATTGTCCAATCCCCATATGATTGCTTTTATGAGTAATAGAAATGGATTGTGATTGGATAGGTTTGGTAATGCCCAAAGAATGTTTGGTAATTACCTAAAACCATATGATATGGGTTGAATTTGGGCTTTTTTGTACAAGGAGGGACAATGGGGGCCCAAAACTGAATTCAATGGGGTTTGGTGAGGTATTGGGCCTAATGGACTCAGTGGCATGGTTGTCCAATCCCCATAGGATTGCTTTTATGAGTAATGGGAATGGATTGTGATTAGATAGGTTTAGTAATACCCAAAACATGTTTGGTAATTACCTAAAAGCATATGATCTAGGGTTAATTTGGGCTTTTTAGTACAAGGAGGGACAATGGGGGCCCAAAATTCAAGTCAATGGGGTTAGGTGAGGTATTGGTCCTACTGGACCAAGTGGCATGATTGTCCAATCCCCATTGGATTGCTTTGATGAGTAATGATAATTGATTATCATTCGGAGAACATCCTCCACTTAGTAGTTTGGTAATCTTTAGAACATGTTTGGTAATTATCTTAAAGCATATGAATGGGGTTAATTTAGGCTTCTTTGTACAAGGAGGGACAATGGGGGCCCAAAACTGAAGTCAATGGGGTTTGGTCAGGTATTGGGCCTAATGGACCCAATGACATGATTGTCCAATCCCCATATGATTGCTTTTATGAGTAATAGAAATGGATTGTGATTGGATATGTTTGGTAATGCCCAAAGAATGTTTGGTAATTACCTAAAAGCATATGATATGGGTTGAATTTGGGCTTTTTTGTACAAGGAGGGACAATGGGGGCCCAAAACTGAATTCAATGGGGTTTGGTGAGGTATTGGGCCTAATGGACTCAGTGGCATGGTTGTCCAATCCCCATAGGATTGCTTTTATGAGTAATGGGAATGGATTGTGATTAGATAGGTTTAGTAATACCCAAAACATGTTTGGTAATTACCCAAAAGCATATGATCTAGGGTTAATTTGGGCTTTTTAGTACAAGGAGGGACAATGGGGGACCCAAAATTCAAGTCAATGGGGTTAGGTGAGGTATTGGTCCTACTGGACCAAGTGGCATGATTGTCCAATCCCCATTGGATTGCTTTGATGAGTAATGATAAATGATTATCATTCGGAGAACATCCTCCACTTAGTAGTTTGGTAATCTTCAGAACATGTTTGGTAATTACCTTAAAGCATACGATTGGGGTTAATTTAGGCTTCTTTGTACAAGGAGGGACAATGGGGTCCCAAAACTGAAGTCAATGGGGTTTGGTGTGGTATTGGGCCTAATGAACCCAGTGGCATGGTTGTGCAATCCCCATAGAATTGATTTGATGAGTAATGGGAATGGATTGTGATTGGATAGGTTTAGTAATACCCAAAACATATTTGGTAATTATCTAAAAACATATTATCTATGGTTAATTTGGGCTTTTTAGTACAAGGAGGGACAATGGGGGCCCAAAATTCAAGTAAATGGGGTTTGGTGAGGTATTGGTCCTACTGGACCCAGTGGCATGATTGTCCAATCTCCATAGGATTGCTTTGATGAGTAATGATAAATGATTGTCATTAGGAGAACATCCTCCACTTAGTAGTTTGGTAATCTTTAGAACATGTTTGGTAATTATCTTAAAACATATGAATGGGGTTAATTTAGGCTTCTTTGTACAAGGAGGCACAGTGGGGGGCCCAAAACTCAAGTCAATGGGGTTTGGTGAGGTATTGGGCCTAATGGACCCAATGACATGATTGTCCAATCCCCATATGATTGCTTTTATGAGTAATAGAAATGGACTGTGATTGGATAGATTTAGTAATACCCAAAACATGTTTGGTAATTACCTAAAACCATATGATATGGGTGGAATTTGGGCTTTTTTGTACAAGGAGGGACAATGGGGGCCCAAAACTGAATTCAATGGGGTTTGGTGAGGTATTGGGCCTAATGGACTCAGTGGCATGGTTGTTCAATCCCCATAGGATTGCTTTTATGAGTAATGGGAATGGATTATGATTAGATAGGTTTAGTAATACCCAAAACATGTTTGGTAATTACCTAAAAGCATATGATCTAGGGTTAATTTGGGCTTTTTAGTACAAGGAGCGACAATGGGGGCTCAAAACTCAAGTAAATGGGGTTTGGTGAGGTATTGGTCCTACTGGACCCAGTGGCATGATTGTCCAATCCCCATAGGATTGCTTTGATGAGTAATGATAAATGATTGTCATTCGGAGAACATCCTCCACTTAGTAGTTTGGTAATCTTTAGAACATGTTTGGTAATTACCTTAAAGCATATGAATGGGGTTAATTTAGGCTTCTTTGTACAAGGAGGGACAATGGGGGCCCAAAACTGAAGTCAATGGGGTTTGGTGAGGTATTGGGCCTAATGGACCCAATGACATGATTGTCCAATCCCCATATGATTGCTTTTACGAGTAATAGAAATGGATTGTGATTGGATAGGTTTGGTAATGCCCAAAGAATGTTTGGTAATTACATAAAAGCATATGATATGGGCTGAATTTGGGCTTTTTTGTACAAGGAGGGACAATGGGGGCCCAAAACTGAATTCAATGGGGTTTGGTGAGGTATTGGGCCTAATGGACTCAGTGGCATGATTGTCCAATCCCCATAGGATTGCTTTTATGAGTAATGGGAATGGATTGTGATTAGATAGGTTTAGTAATACCCAAAACATGTCTGGTTATTACCTAAAAGCATATGATCTAGGGTTAATTTGGGCTTTTTAGTACAAGGAGAGACAATGGGGGCCTAAAATTCAAGTCAATGGGGTTAGGTGAGGTATTGGTCCTACTGGACCAAGTGGCATGATTGTCCAATCCCCATTGGATTGCTTTGATGAGTAATGATAAATGATTATCATTCGGAGAACATCCTCCACTTAGTAGTTTGGTAATCTTCAGAACATGTTTGGTAATTACCTTAAAGCATACGATTGGGGTTAATTTAGGTTTCTTTGTACAAGGAGGGACAATGGGCGCCCAAAACTGAAGTCAATGGGGTTTGGTGAGGTATTGGGCCTAATGAACCCAGTGGCATGGTTGTGCAATCCCCATAGAATTGATTTGATGAGTAATGGGAATGGATTGTGATTGGATAGGTTTAGTAATACCCAAAACATGTTTGGTAATTACCTAAAAGCATTTGATCTATGGTTAATTTGGGCTTTTTAGTACAAGGAGGGACAATGGGGGACCAAAATTCAAGTAAATGGGGTTAGGTGAGGTATTGGTCCTACAGGACCAAGTGGCATGATTGTCCAATCCCCATTGGATTGCTTTGATGAGTAATGATAAATGATTATCATTCGGAGAACATCCTCCACTTAATAGTTTGGTAATCTTTAGAACATGTTTGGTAATTACCTTAAAGCATATGAATGGGGTTAATTTAGGCTTCTTTGTACAAGGAGGGACAATGGGGGCGCAAAACTGAAGTCAATGGGGTTTGGTGAGTTATTGGGCCTAATGGACCCAATGACATGATTGTCCAATCCCCATATGATTGCTTTTTTGAGTAATAGAAATGGATTGTGATTGGATAGGTTTGGTAATGCCCAAAGAATGTTTGGTAATTACCTAAAAGCATATGATATGGGTTGAATTTGGGCTTTTTTGTACAATGGGGGCCCAAAACTGAATTCAATGGGGTTTGGTGAGGTATTGGGCCTAATGGACTCAGTGGCATGGTTGTCCAATCCCCATAGGATTGCTTTTATGAGTAATGGGAATGGATTGTGATTAGATAGGTTTAGTAATACCCGAAACATGTTTGATATTACCTAAAACCATATGATCAAGGGTTAATTAGGGCTTTTTAGTACAAGGAGGGACAATGGGGTCCCAAAATTCAAGTCAATGGGGTTAGGTGAGGTATTGGTCCTACTGGACCAAGTGGCATGATTGTCCAATCCCCATTGGATTGCTTTGATGAGTAATGATAAATGATTATCATTCGGAGAACATCCTCCACTTAGTAGTTTGGTAATCTTGAACATGTTTGGTAATTACCTTAAAGCATACGATGGGGTTAATTTAGGCTTCTTTGTACAAGGAGGGACAATGGGGTCCCAAAACTGAAGTCAATGGGGTTTGGTGAGTTATTGGGCCTAATGAACCCAGTGGCATGGTTGTGCAATCCCCATAGAATTGATTTGATGAGTAATGGGAATGGATTGTGATTGGATAGGTTTAGTAATACCCAAAACATGTCTGGTTATTACCTAAAAGCATATGATCTAGGGTTAATTTGGGCTTTTTAGTACAAGGAGGGACAATGGGGGCCTAAAATTCAAGTCAATGGGGTTAGGTGAGGTATTGGTCCTACTGGACCAAGTGGCATGATTGTCCAATCCCCATTGGATTGCTTTGATGAGTAATGATAAATGATTATCATTCGGAGAACATCCTCCACTTAGTAGTTTGGTAATCTTCATAACATGTTTGGTAATTACCTTAAAGCATATGATTGGGGTTAATTTAGGCTTCTTTGTACAAGGAGGGACAATAGGGGCCCAAAACTGAAGTCAATGGGGTTTGGTGAGGTATTGGGCCTAATGGACCCAGTGGCATGGTTGTGCAATCCCCATAGGATTGCTTTGGTGAGTAATGGGAATGGATTGTGATTCGATAGATTTAGTAATACCCAAAACATGTTTGGTAATTACCTAAAAACATATGATCCAGGGTTAATTTGGGCTTTTTAGTACAAGGAGGGACAATGGGGGCCCAAAACTCAAGTAAATGGGGTTTGGTGAGGTATTGGTCCTACTGGACCCAGTGGCATGATTGTCCAATCCCCATAGGATTGCTTTGATGAGTAATGATAAATGATTGTCATTCGGAGAACATCCTCCACTTAGTAGTTTGGTAATCTTTAGAACATGTTTGGTAATTACCTTAAAGCATATGAATGGGGTTAATTTAGGCTTCTTTGTACAAGGAGGGACAATGGGGGCCCAAAACTGAAGTCAATGGGGTTTGGTGAGGTATTGGGCCTAATGGACCCAATGACATGATTGTCCAATCCCCATATGATTGCTTTTATGAGTAATAGAAATGGATTGTGATTGGATAGGTTTGGTAATGCCCAAAGAATGTTTGGTAATTACATAAAAGCATATGATATGGGCTGAATTTGGGCTTTTTTGTACAAGGAGGGACAATGGGGGCCCAAAACTGAATTCAATGGGGTTTGGTGAGGTATTGGGCCTAATGGACTCAGTGGCATGGTTGTCCAATCCCCATAGGATTGCTTTTATGAGTAATGGGAATGGATTGTGATTAGATAGGTTTAGTAATACCCAAAACATGTCTGGTTATTACCTAAAAGCATATGATCTAGGGTTAATTTGGGCTTTTTAGTACAAGGAGGGACAATGGGGGCCTAAAATTCAAGTCAATGGGGTTAGGTGAGGTATCGGGTCCCATCTTGGACCAAGTGGCATGATTGTCCAATCCCCATTGGATTGCTTTGATGAGTAATGATAAATGATTATCATTCGGAGAACATCCTCCACTTAGTAGTTTGGTAATCTTCAGAACATGTTTGGTAATTACCTTAAAGCATACGATTGGGGTTAATTTAGGTTTCTTTGTACAAGGAGGGACAATGGGCGCCCAAAACTGAAGTCAATGGGGTTTGGTGAGTTATTGGGCCTAATGAACCCAGTGGCATGGTTGTGCAATCCCAATAGAATTGATTTGATGAGTAATGGGAATGGATTGTGATTGGATAGGTTTAGTAATACCCAAAACATGTCTGGTTATTACCTAAAAGCATATGATCTAGGGTTAATTTGGGCTTTTTAGTACAAGGAGGGACAATGGGGGCCTAAAATTCAAGTCAATGGGGTTAGGTGAGGTATTGGTCCCTCTTGGACCAAGTGGCATGATTGTCCAATCCCCATTGGATTGCTTTGATGAGTAATGATAAATGATTATCATTCGGAGAACATCCTCCACTTAGTAGTTTGGAAATCTTCATAACATGTTTGGTAATTACCTTAAAGCATATGATTGGGGTTAATTTAGGCTTCTTTGTACAAGGAGGGACAATGGGGGCCCAAAACTGAAGTCAATGGGGTTTGGTGAGTTATTGGGCCTAATGGACCCAATGACATGATTGTCCAATCCCCATATGATTGCTTTTTTGAGTAATAGAAATGGATTGTGATTGGATAGGTTTGGTAATGCCCAAAGAATGTTTGGTAATTACCTAAAAGCATATGATATGGGTTGAATTTGGGCTTTTTTGTACAAGGAGGGACAATGGGGGCCCAAAACTGAATTCAATGGGGTTTGGTGAGGTATTGGGCCTAATGGACTCAGTGGCATGGTTGTCCAATCCCCATAGGATTGCTTTTATGAGTAATGGGAATGGATTGTGATTAGATAGGTTTAGTAATACCCGAAACATGTTTGATATTACCTAAAAGCATATGATCTAGGGTTAATTAGGGCTTTTTAGTACAAGGAGGGACAATGGGGTCCCAAAATTCAAGTCAATGGGGTTAGGTGAGGTATTGGTCCTACTGGACCAAGTGGCATGATTGTCCAATCCCCATTGGATTGCTTTGATGAGTAATGATAAATGATTATCATTCGGAGAACATCCTCCACTTAGTAGTTTGGTAATCTTCAGAACATGTTTGGTAATTACCTTAAAGCATACGATTGGGGTTAATTTAGGCTTCTTTGTACAAGGAGGGACAATGGGGTCCCAAAACTGAAGTCAATGGGGTTTGGTGAGGTATTGGGCCTAATGAACCCAGTGGCATGGTTGTGCAATCCCCATAGAATTGATTTGATGAGTAATGGGAATGGATTGTGATTGGATAGGTTTAGTAATACCCAAAACATATTTGGTAATTACCTAAAAACATATGATCTATGGTTAATTTGGGCTTTTTAGTACAAGGAGGGACAATGGGGGCCCAAAATTCAAGTCAATGGGGTTTGGTGAGGTATTGGTCCTACTGGACCCAGTGGCATGATTGTCCAATCTCCATAGGATTGCTTTAATGCGTAATGATAAATGATTGTCATTGGGAGAACATCCTCCACTTAGTAGTTTGGTAATCTTTAGAACATGTTTGGTAATTATTTTAAAGCATATGAATGGTGTTAATTTAGGCTTCTTTGTACAAGGAGGCACAGTGGGGGCCCAAAACTAAAGTCAATGGGGTTTTGATGATGTATTAGGCCTAATGGACCCAATGACATGATTGTCTAATAGCCATATGATTGCTTTTATGAGTAATAAAAATGGACTGTGATTGGATAGGTTTAGTAATACCCAAAACATGTTTGGTAATTAACTAAAAGCATATGATATGGGTTGAATTTGGGCTTTTTTGTACAAGGAGGGACAATGGGGGCCCAAAACTGAATTCAATGGGGTTTGGTGAGGTATTGGGCCTAATGGACTCAGTGGCATGGTTGTTCAATCCCCATAGGATTGCTTTTATGAGTAATGGGAATGGATTATGATTAGATAGGTTTAGTAATACCCAAAACATGTTTGGTAATTACCTAAAAGCATATGATCTAGGGTTAATTTGGGCTTTTTAGTACAAGGAGGGACAATGGGGGATCAAAATTCAACTCAATGGGGTTTGGTGAGGTATTGGTCCTACTGGACCAAGTGGCATAATTTTCCAATCCCCATTGGATTGCTTTGATGAGTAATGATAAATGATTGTCATTGGGAGAACATCCTCCACTTAGTAGTTTGGTAATCTTCAGAACATGTTTGGTAATTACCTTAAAGCATATGATTGGGGTTAATTTAGGCTTCTTTGTACAAGGAGGGACAATGGGGGCCCAAAACTGAAGTCAATGGGGTTTGGTGAGGTATTGGGCCTAATGGACCCAGTGGCATGGTTGTGCAATCCCCATAGGATTGCTTTGATGAGTAATGAGAATGGATTGTGATTGGATAGATTTAGTAATACCCAAAACATGTTTGGTAATTACCTAAACACATATTATCTAGGGTTAATTTGGGCTTTTTAGTACAAGGAGGGACAATGGGGGCCCAAAACTCAAGTAAATGGGGTTTGGTGAGGTATTGGTCATACTGGACCCAGTGGCATGATTGTCCAATCCCCATAGGATTGCTTTGATGAGTAATGATAAATGATTGTCATTCGGAGAACATCCTCCACTTAGTATTTTTTGGTAATCTTTAGAACATGTTTGGTAATTACCTTAAAGCATATGAATGGGGTTAATTTAGGCTTCTTTATACAAGGAGGGACAATGGGGGCCCAAAACTGAAGTCAATGGGGTTTGGTGAGGTATTGGGCCTAATGGACCCAATGACATGATTGTCCAATCCCCATATGATTGCTTTTATGAGTAATAGAAATGGACTGTGATTGGATAGGTTTGGTAATGCCCAAAGAATGTTTGGTAATTACCTAAAAGCATATGATATGGGTTGAATTTGGGCTTTTTTGTACAAGGAGGGACAATGGGGGCCCAAAACTGAATTCAATGGGGTTTGGTGAGGTATTGGGCCTAATGGACTCAGTGGCATGGTTGTCCAATCCCCATAGGATTGCTTTTATGAGTAATGGGAATGGATTGTGATTAGATAAGTTTAGTAATACCCAAAACATGTTTGGTAATTACCTAAAAGCATATGATCTAGGGTTAATTTGGGCTTTTTAGTACAAGGAAGGACAATGGGGGCCCAAAATTCAATTCAATAGGGTTAGGTGAGGTATTGGTCCTACTGGACCAAGTGGCATGATTGTCCAATCCCCATTGGATTGCTTTGATGAGTAATGATAAATGATTATCATTCGGAGAACATCCTCCACTTAGTAGTTTGGTAATCTTCATAACATGTTTGGTAATTACCTTAAAGCATACGATTGGGGTTAATTAAGGCTTCTTTGTACAAGGAAGGACAATGGGGGCCCAAAACTGAAGTCAATGGGGTTTGGTGAGGTATTGGGACTAATGAACCCAGTGGCATGGTTGTGCAATCCCCATAGAATTGATTTGATGAGTAATGGGAATGGATTGTGATTGGATAGGTTTAGTAATACCCAAAACATATTTGGTAATTACCTAAAAACATATGATCTATGGTTAAATTGGGCTTTTTAGTACAAGGAGGGACAATGGGGGCCCAAAATGCAAGTCAATGGGGTTTGGTGAGGTATTGGTCCTACTGGACCCAGTGGCATGATTGTCCAATCTCCTTAGGATTGCTTTGATGAGTAATGATAAATGATTGTCATTGCGAGAACATCCTCCACTTAGTAGTTTGGTAATCTTTAGAACATGTTCGGTAATTATCTTAAAGCATATGAATGGGGTTAATTTAGGCTTCTTTGTACAAGGAGGCACAGTGGAGGCCCAAAACTCAAGTCAATGGGGTTTGGTGAGGTATTGGGCCTAATGGACCCAATGACATGATTGTCCAATCCCCATATGATTGCTTTTATGAGTAATAGAAATGGACTGTGATTGGATAGGTTTGGTAATGCCCAAAGAATGTTTGGTAATTACCTAAAAACATATGATATGAGTTGAATTTGGGCTTTTTTGTACAAGGAGGGACAATGGGGGCCCAAAACTGAATTCAATGGGGTTTGGTGAGGTATTGGACCTAATGGACTCAGTGGCATGGTTGTCCAATCCCCATAGGATTGCTTTTATGAGTAATGGGAATGGATTGTGATTAGATAGGTTTAGTAATACCCAAAACATGTTTGGTAATTACCTAAAAGCATATGATCTAGGGTTAATTTGGGCTTTTTAGTACAAGGAAGGACAATGGGGGCCCAAAATTCAAGTCAATGGGGTTAGGTGAGGTATTGGTCCTACTGGACCAAGTGGCATGATTGTCCAATCCCCATTGGATTGCTTTGATGAGTAATGATAAATGATTATCATTCGGAGAACATCCTCCACTTAGTAGTTTGGTAATCTTCATAACATGTTTGGTAATTACCTTAAAGCATACGATTGGGGTTAATTAAGGCTTCTTTGTACAAGGAGGGACAATGGGGGCCCAAAACTGAAGTCAATGGGGTTTGGTGAGGTATTGGGACTAATGAACCCAGTGGCATGGTTGTGCAATCCCCATAGAATTGATTTGATGAGTAATGGGAATGGATTGTGATTGGATAGGTTTAGTAATACCTAAAACATATATGGTAATTACCTAAAAACATATGATTTAGGGATAATTTGGGCTTTTTAGTACAAGGAAGGACAATGGGGGCCCAAAATTCAAGTCAATGGGGTTTGGTGAGGTATTGGTCCCTATCGGACCCGGTGGCATGATTGTCCAATCTCCATAGGATTGCTTTGATGAGTAATGATAAATGATTGTCATTGGGAGAACATCCTCCACTTAGTAGTTTGGTAATCTTTAGAACATGTTTGGTAATTATCTTAAATCATATGAATGGGGTTAATTTAGGCTTCTTTGTACAAGGAGGCACAGTGGGGGGCCCAAAACTCAAGTCAATGGGGTTTGGTGAGGTATTGGGCCTAATGGACCCAATGACATGATTGTCCAATCCCCATATGATTGCTTTTATGAGTAATAGAAATGGATTGTGATTGGATAGGTTTGGTAATGCCCAAAGAATGTTTATTTGGTAATTACCTAAAAGCATATGATATGGGTTGAATTTGGGCTTTTTGTACAAGGAGGGACAATGGGGGCCCAAAACTGAATTCAATGGGGTTTGGTGAGGTATTGGGCCTAATGGACTCAGTGGCATGGTTGTCCAATCCCCATAGGATTGCTTTTGTGAGTAATGGGAATGGATTGTGATTAGATAGGTTTAGTAATACCCAAACTATGTTTGGTAATTACCTAAAAGCATATGATCTAGGGTTAATTTGGGCTTTTTAGTACAATGATGGACAATGGGGGCCCAAAATTCAAGTCAATGGGGTTAGGTGAGGTATTGGTCCTACTGGACCAAGTGGCATGATTGTCCAATCCCCATTGGATTGCTTTGATGAGTAATGATAAATGATTATCATTCGGAGAACATCCTCCACTTAGTAGTTTGGTAATCTTCAGAACATGTTTGGTGATTACCTTAAAGCATACGATTGGGGTTAATTTAGGCTTCTTTGTACAAGGAGGGACAATGGGGGCCCAAAACTGAAGTCAATGGGGTTTGGTGAGGTATTGGGCCTAATGAACCCAGTGGCATGGTTGTGCAATCCCTATAAAATTGATTTGATGAGTAATGGGAATGGATTGTGATTGGATAGGTTTAGTAATACCCAAAACATATTTGGTAATTACCTTAAAACATATGATCTATGGTTAATTTGGGCTTTTTAGTACAAGGAGGGACAATGGGGGCCCAAAATTCAAGTCAATGGGGTTTGGTGAGGTATTGGTCCTACTGGACCCAGTGACATGATTGTCCAATCTCCATAGGATTGCTTTGATGAGTAATAATAAATGATTGTCATTGGGAGAACATCCTCCACTTAGTAGTTTGGTAATCTTTAGAACATGTTTGGTAATTATCTTAAAGCATATGAATGGGGTTAATTTAGGCTTCTTTGTACAAGGAGGCACAGTGGGGGACCCAAAACTCAAGTCAATGGGGTTTGGTGAGGTATTGGGCCTAATGGACCCAATGACATGATTGTCTAATCCCCATATGATTGCATTTATGAGTAATAGAAATGGATTGTGATTGGATAGGTTTGGTAATGCCCAAAGAATGTTTGGTAATTACCTAAAAGCATATGATATGGGTTGAATTTGGGCTTTTTTGTACAAGGAGGGACAATGGGGGCTCAAAACTGAATTCAATGGGGTTTGGTGAGGTATTGGGCCTAATGGACTCAGTGGCATGGTTGTCCAATCCCCATAGGATTGCTTTTATGAGTAATGGGAATGGATTGTGATTGGATAGGTTTAGTAATACCCAAAACATGTTTGGTAATTACCTAAAAGCATATGATCTAGGGTTAATTTGGGTTTTTTAGTACAAGGAGGGACAATGGGGGCCCAAAATTCAAGTCAATGGGGTTAGGTGAGTTATTGGTCCTACAGGACCAAGTGGCATGATTGTCCAATCCCCATTGGATTGCTTTGATGAGTAATGATAAATGATTATCATTCGGAGAACATCCTCCACTTAATAGTTTGGTAATCTTCAGAACATGTTTGGTAATTACCTTAAAGCATATGATTGGGGTTAATTTAGGCTTCTTTGTACAAGGAGGGACAATGGGGGCCCAAAACTAAAGTCAATGGGGTTTGGTGAGGTATTGGGCCTAATGAACCCAGTGGCATGGTTGTGCAATCCCCATAGAATTGCTTTGATGAGTAATGGGAATGGATTGTGATTGGATAGGTTTAGTAATACCCAAAACATATTTGGTAATTACCTAAAAATAAATGATTTAGTGTTAATTTGGGCTTTTTAGTACAAGGAAGGACAATGGGGGCCCAAAATTCAAGTCAATGGGGTTTGGTGAGGTATTGGTCCCATCGACCCAGTGGCATGATTGTCCAATCTCCATAGGATTGCTTTGATGAGTAATGATAAATGATTGTCATTGGGAGAACATCCTCCACTTAGTAGTTTGGTAATCATTAGAACATGTTTGCTAATTATCTTAAAGCATATAAATGGGGTTAATTTAGGCTTCTTTGTACAAGGAGGCACCGTGGGGGCCCAAAACTCAAGTCAATGGGGTTTGGTGAGGCATTGGGCCTAATGGACCCAATGACATGATTGTCCAATCCCCATATGATTGCTTTTATGAGTAATAGAAATGGATTGTGATTGGATAGGTTTGGTAATGCCCAAAGAATGTTTATTTGGTAATTACCTAAAAGCATATGATATGGGTTGAATTTGGGCTTTTTTGTACAAGGAGGGACAATGGGGGCCTAAAATTGAATTCAATGGGGTTTGGTGAGGTATTGGACCTAATGGACTCAGTGGCATGGTTGTCCAATCCCCATAGGATTGCTTTTATGAGTAATGGGAATGGATTGTGATTATATAGGTTTAGTAATACCCAAAACATGTTTGGTAATTACCTAAAAGCATATGATCTAGGGTTAATTTGGGCTTTTTAGTACAAGGAGGGACAATGGGGGCCCAAAATTGAAGTCAATGGGGTTTGGTGAGGTATTGGACCTAATGGACTCAGTGGCATGATTGTCCAATCTCCATAGGATTGCTTTGATGAGTAATGATAAATGATTGTCATTGGTAGAACATCCTCCACTTAGTAGTTTGGTAATCTTTAGAACATGTTTGGTAATTATCTTAAATCATATGAATGGGGTTAATTTAGGCTTCTTTGTACAAGGAGGCACCGTGGGGGCCCAAAACTCAAGTCAATGGGGTTTGGTGAGGTATTGGGCCTAATGGACCCAATGACATGATTGTCCAATCCCCATATGATTGCTTTTATGAGTAATAGAAATGGATTGTGATTGGATAGGTTTGGTAATGCCCAAAGAATGTTTATTTGGTAATTACCTAAAAGCATATGATATGGGTTGAATTTGGGCTTTTTTGTACAAGGAGGGACAATGGGGGCCCAAAACTGAATTCAATGGGGTTTGGTGAGGTATTGGGCCTAATGGACTCAGTGGCATGGTTGTCCAATCCCCATAGGATTGCTTTTGTGAGTAATGGGAATGGATTGTGATTAGATAGGTTTAGTAATACCCAAACTATGTTTGGTAATTACCTAAAAGCATATGATCTAGGGTTAATTTGGGCTTTTTAGTACAATGATGGACAATGGGGGCCCAAAATTCAAGTCAATGGGGTTAGGTGAGGTATTGGTCCTACTGGACCAAGTGGCATGATTGTCCAATCCCCATTGGATTGCTTTGATGAGTAATGATAAATGATTATCATTCGGAGAACATCCTCCACTTAGTAGTTTGGTAATCTTCAGAACATGTTTGGTGATTACCTTAAAGCATACGATATGGGGTTAATTTAGGCTTCTTTGTACAAGGAGGGACAATGGGGGCCCAAAACCGAAGTCAATGGGGTTTGGTGAGGTATCGGGCCTAATGAACCCAGTGGCATGGTTGTGCAATCCCTATAAAATTGATTTGATGAGTAATGGGAATGGATTGTGATTGGATAGGTTTAGTAATACCCAAAACATATTTGGTAATTACCTTAAAACATATGATCTATGGTTAATTTGGGCTTTTTAGTACAAGGAGGGACAATGGGGGCCCAAAATTCAAGTCAATGGGGTTTGGTGAGGTATCGGGTCCCTACTGGACCCAGTGACATGATTGTCCAATCTCCATAGGATTGCTTTGATGAGTAATAATAAATGATTGTCATTGGGAGAACATCCTCCACTTAGTAGTTTGGTAATCTTTAGAACATGTTTGGTAATTATCTTAAAGCATATGAATGGGGTTAATTTAGGCTTCTTTGTACAAGGAGGCACGGTGGGGACCCAAAACTCAAGTCAATGGGGTTTGGTGAGGTATTGGGCCTAATGGACCCAATGACATGATTGTCTAATCCCCATATGATTGCATTTATGAGTAATAGAAATGGATTGTGATTGGATAGGTTTGGTAATGCCCAAAGAATGTTTGGTAATTACCTAAAAGCATATGATATGGGTTGAATTTGGGCTTTTTTGTACAAGTAGGGACAATGGGGGCTCAAAACTGAATTCAATGGGGTTTGGTGAGGTATTGGGCCTAATGGACTCAGTGGCATGGTTGTCCAATCCCCATAGGATTGCTTTTATGAGTAATGGGAATGGATTGTGATTAGATAGGTTTAGTAATACCCAAAACATGTTTGGTAATTACCTAAAAGCATATGATCTAGGGTTAATTTGGGTTTTTTAGTACAAGGAGGGACAATGGGGGCCCAAAATTCAAGTCAATGGGGTTAGGTGAGTTATTGGTCCTACAGGACCAAGTGGCATGATTGTCCAATCCCCATTGGATTGCTTTGATGAGTAATGATAAATGATTATCATTCGGAGAACATCCTCCACTTAATAGTTTGGTAATCTTCAGAACATGTTTGGTAATTACCTTAAAGCATATGATTGGGGTTAATTTAGGCTTCTTTGTACAAGGAGGGACAATGGGGGCCCAAAACTAAAGTCAACGGGGTTTGGTGAGGTATTGGGCCTAATGAACCCAGTGGCATGGTTGTGCAATCCCCATAGAATTGCTTTGATGAGTAATGGGAATGGATTGTGATTGGATAGGTTTAGTAATACCCAAAACATATTTGGTAATTACCTAAAAATAAATGATTTAGGGTTAATTTGGGCTTTTTAGTACAAGGAAGGACAATGGGGGCCCAAAATTCAAGTCAATGGGGTTTGGTGAGGTATTGGTCCTACTGGACCCAGTGGCATGATTGTCCAATCTCCATAGGATTGCTTTGATGAGTAATGATAAATGATTGTCATTGGGAGAACATCCTCCACTTAGTAGTTTGGTAATCATTAGAACATGTTTGCTAATTATCTTAAAGCATATAAATGGGGTTAATTTAGGCTTCTTTGTACAAGGAGGCACCGTGGGGGCCCAAAACTCAAGTCAATGGGGTTTGGTGAGGCATTGGGCCTAATGGACCCAATGACATGATTGTCCAATCCCCATATGATTGCTTTTATGAGTAATAGAAATGGATTGTGATTGGATAGGTTTGGTAATGCCCAAAGAATGTTTATTTGGTAATTACCTAAAAGCATATGATATGGGGTTAATTTGGGCTTTTTTGTACAAGGAGGGACAATGGGGGCCTAAAATTGAATTCAATGGGGTTTGGTGAGGTATTGGACCTAATGGACTCAGTGGCATGGTTGTCCAATCCCCATAGGATTGCTTTTATGAGTAATGGGAATGGATTGTGATTATATAGGTTTAGTAATACCCAAAACATGTTTGGTAATTACCTAAAAGCATATGATCTAGGGTTAATTTGGGCTTTTTAGTACAAGGAGGGACAATGGGGGCCCAAAATTGAAGTCAATGGGGTTTGGTGAGGTATTGGACCTAATGGACTCAGTGGCATGGTTGTCCAATCCCCATAGGATTGCTTTTATGAGTAATGGGAATGGATTGTGATTAGATAGGTTTAGTAATACCCAAAACATGTTTGGTAATTACCTAAAAGCATATGATCTAGGGTTAATTTGGGCTTTTTAGTACAAGGAGGGACAATGGGGGCCCAAAATTCAAGTCAATGGGGTTAGGTGAGTTATTGGTCCTACAGGACCAAGTGGCATGATTGTCCAATCCCCATTGGATTGCTTTGATGAGTAATGATAAATGATTGTCATTCGGAGAACATCCTCCACTTAGTAGTTTGGTAATCTTCAGAACATGTTTGGTAATTACCTTAAAGCATATGATTGGGGTTAATTTAGGCTTCTTTGTACAAGGAGGGACAATGGGGGCCCAAAACTGAAGTCAACGGGGTTTGGTGAGGTATTGGGCCTAATGAACCCAGTGGCATGGTTGTGCAATCCCCATAGAATTGCTTTGATGAGTAATGGGAATGGATTGTGATTGGATAGGTTTAGTAATACCTAAAACATATATGGTAATTACCTAAAAACATATGATTTAGGGATAATTTGGGCTTTTTAGTACAAGGAAGGACAATGGGGGCCCAAAATTCAAGTCAATGGGGTTTGGTGAGGTATTGGTCCTACTGGACCCAGTGGCATGATTGTCCAATCTCCATAGGATTGCTTTGATGAGTAATGATAAATGATTGTCATTGGGAGAACATCCTCCACTTAGTAGTTTGGTAATCTTTAGAACATGTTTGGTAATTATCTTAAAGCATATGAATGGGGTTAATTTAGGCTTCTTTGTACAAGGAGGCACCGTGGGGGCCCAAAACTCAAGTCAATGGGGTTTGGTGAGGTATTGGGCCTAATGGACCCAATGACATGATTGTCCAATCCCCATATGATTGCTTTTATGAGTAATAGAAATGGATTGTGATTGGATAGGTTTGGTAATGCCCAAAGAATGTTTATTTGGTAATTACCTAAAAGCATATGATATGGGTTGAATTTGGGCTTTTTTGTACGAGGAGGGACAATGGGGGCCCAAAACTGAATTCAATGGGGTTTGGTGAGGTATTGGGCCTAATGGACTCAGTGGCATGGTTGTCCAATCCCCATAGGATTGCTTTTATGAGTAATGGGAATGGATTGTGATTAGATAGGTTTAGTAATACCCAAACTATGTTTGGTAATTACCTAAAAGCATATGATCTAGGGTTAATTTGGGCTTTTTAGTACAATGAGGGACAATGGGGGCCCAAAATTCAAGTCAATGGGGTTAGGTGAGGTATTGGTCCTACTGGACCAAGTGGCATGATTGTCCAATCCCCATTGGATTGCTTTGATGAGTAATGATAAATGATTATCATTCGGAGAACATCCTCCACTTAGTAGTTTGGTAATCTTCAGAACATGTTTGGTAATTACCTTAAAGCATACGATTGGGGTTAATTTAGGCTTCTTTGTACAAGGAGGGACAATGGGGGCCCAAAACTGAAGTCAATGGGGTTTGGTGAGGTATTGGGCCTAATGAACCCAGTGGCATGGTTGTGCAATCCCCATAGAATTGATTTGATGAGTAATGGGAATGGATTGTGATTGGATAGGTTTAGTAATACCCAAAACATATTTGGTAATTACCTTAAAACATATGATCTATGGTTAATTTGGGCTTTTTAGTACAAGGAGGGACAATGGGGGCCCAAAATTCAAGTCAATGGGGTTTGGTGAGGTATTGGTCCTACTGGACCCAGTGGCATGATTGTCCAATCTCCATAGGATTGCTTTGATGAGTAATGATAAATGATTGTCATTGGGAGAACATCCTCCACTTAGTAGTTTGGTAATCTTTAGAACATTTTTGGTAATTATCTTAAAGCATATGAATGGGGTTAATTTAGGCTTCTTTGTACAAGGAGGCACAGTGGGGGACCCAAAACTCAAGTCAATGGGGTTTGGTGAGGTATTGGGCCTAATGGACCCAATGATATGATTGTCTAATCCCCATATGATTGCATTTATGAGTAATAGAAATGGATTGTGATTGGATAGGTTTGGTAATGCCCAAAGAATGTTTGGTAATTACCTAAAAGCATATGATATGGGTTGAATTTGGGCTTTTTTGTACAAGTAGGGACAATGGGGGCTCAAAACTGAATTCAATGGGGTTTGGTGAGGTATTGGGCCTAATGGACTCAGTGGCATGGTTGTCCAATCCCCATAGGATTGCTTTTATGAGTAATGGGAATGGATTGTGATTAGATAGGTTTAGTAATACCCAAAACATGTTTGGTAATTACCTAAAAGCATATGATCTAGGGTTAATTTGGGTTTTTTAGTGCAAGGAGGGACAATGGGGGCCCAAAATTCAAGTCAATGGGGTTAGGTGAGTTATTGGTCCTACAGGACCAAGTGGCATGATTGTCCAATCCCCATTGGATTGCTTTGATGAGTAATGATAAATGATTATCATTCGGAGAACATCCTCCACTTAATAGTTTGGTAATCTTCAGAACATGTTTGGTAATTACCTTAAAGCATATGATTGGGGTTAATTTAGGCTTCTTTGTACAAGGAGGGACAATGGGGGCCCAAAACTAATGTCAACGGGGTTTGGTGAGGTATTGGGCCTAATGAACCCAGTGGCATGGTTGTGCAATCCCCATAGAATTGCTTTGATGAGTAATGGGAATGGATTGTGATTGGATAGGGTTAGTAATACCCAAAACATATTTGGTAATTACCTAAAAACAAATGATTTAGGGTTAATTTGGGCTTTTTAGTACAAGGAAGGACAATGGGGGCCCAAAATTCAAGTCAATGGGGTTTGGTGAGGTATTGGTCCTACTGGACCCAGTGGCATGATTGTCCAATCTCCATAGGATTGCTTTGATGAGTAATGATAAATGATTGTCATTGGGAGAACATCCTCCACTTAGTAGTTTGGTAATCATTAGAACATGTTTGCTAATTATCTTAAAGCATATAAATGGGGTTAATTTAGGCTTCTTTGTACAAGGAGGCACCGTGGGGGCCCAAAACTCAAGTCAATGGGGTTTGGTGAGGTATTGGGCCTAATGGACCCAATGACATGATTGTCCAATCCCCATATGATTGCTTTTATGAGTAATAGAAATGGATTGTGATTGGATAGGTTTGGTAATGCCCAAAGAATGTTTATTTGGTAATTACCTAAAAGCATATGATATGGGTTGAATTTGGGCTTTTTTGTACAAGGAGGGACAATGGGGGCCTAAAATTGAATTCAATGGGGTTTGGTGAGGTATTGGGCCTAATGGACTCAGTGGCATGGTTGTCCAATCCCCATAGGATTGCTTTTATGAGTAATGGGAATGGATTGTGATTATATAGGTTTAGTAATACCCAAAACATGTTTGGTAATTACCTAAAAGCATATGATCTAGGGTTAATTTGGGCTTTTTAGTACAAGGAGGGACAATGGGGGCCCAAAATTGAAGTCAATGGGGTTTGGTGAGGTATTGGGCCTAATGGACCCAATGACATGATTTTCCAATCCCCATATGATTGCTTTGATGAGTAATGGGAATGGATTGTGATTGGATAGGTTTAGTAATACCCAAAACATGTTTGGTAATTACCTAAAAGCATATGATCTAGGGTTAATTTGGGCTTTTTAGTACAAGGATGGACAATGGGGGCCCAAAACTCAAGGCAATGGGGTTTGGTGAGGTATTGGTCTTACTGGACCCAGTGGCATGATTGTCCAATCTCCATAGGATTGCTTTGATGAGTTATGAGAGATGATTGTCATTGGGAGAACATCCTCCACTTAGTAGTTTGGTAATCTTTGTAACATGTTTGGTAATTACCTTAAAGCATATGATTGGGGTTAATTTAGGCTTCTTTGTACAAGGAGGTACAGTGGGGGCCCAAAACTCAAGTCAATGGGGTTTGGTGAGGTATTGGTCCTAATGGACTCAGTGGCATGATTGTCCAATCCCCATATGATTGCTTTGATGAGTTATGGGAATGAATTGTGATTGGGAGAACATCCTCCACTTAGTACGTTTAGTAATGCCCAAATTATGTTTGGCAATTACTAAACACATTATGATATGGCGGAAAAACGAAAATTTCAAATTTGAAAAAGGATTGTTTGGTAAAAATTTGAAGTTCAAAATTTTGGCTTCCCTCCATATTATGTCTGTATTAATATCATATTATTTCCATTCTATCTATCATGTCACATTATTTTCTCTCTATAAAAGTTGTAGCTACTAGCTTGTACTTAATTCTCGAAGTTTTGAGAGAATCTGCACCACTGTAGAATTCGAGTTGAGAAGAATTACAAAGTTGACTAAGGTGAATATTTAGCATATGCAATTTTTCATTAATTTGTTGTTTTTTATGTAAATTTTATGTTATTGCTTGAAGGTTGTTGATTTCTTTGTTGTTATTTCGTGTACAAGTATGTCAAGGGAAATCTCATCGTCTGTGAACTGTGAAGAAATATATTGCGACTGCGGTTTTCCAGTTGCAAAGTTGAAGTCTTGGACTCATGAGAATCCTGGTAGGAGGTTTATGGCATGTAAATATTGGGACCGTGACACCAATTCAAGGGGGTGTGAATTTTTTAGATGGATTGAGAAAGAAATTACAGATTGGCAAAGGGATGTGGCAAACCAACTTCTATTTGAGAAAAAACAACTGGCAAATGAGGTTAATTTGATGAAGAATGAGAATAAGAGGCTTGTTGATGAATTAGAAAAGATGAAGCACAGGATGAGAAAGAAGAAGGTTCATCCAAGGGAAGGGTTATGTAGTATTATGTCTCTCTGTTTGGTTGTTTCTGTAATAGTGAGTATTTTGATAGTGAAGATTTCTGGTTAGAAGATGTTAAATTTGAAATACTATGTAAATGCAACTTGAATGGAGCTTATGAAAGTATTATAAAGCTTTCTTTATTGTTGTCATTGGTTAAGTTATGAGTGTTTCTTACCTGGATTTGAGTTTTGAACTTAAAATTTTCATTGATTTTATAAGTACTGTTGAAATCTTTGCAAATTAAATGAACTGTGAATGACATCAGTGGCTTGGTCTTAACAGTCTGCATAGTTTGGTTATTACCAAAAGTTTTTAAGTGATTACTGCAAACTACAAATAAGTATTAGGCCAAACAAAATTAGAAGGATTCATGGTTTCATAATTTTTATGAGTGTTTGTATATAAAAATAAGGTTCTTGAGGTTCTTGGCCTATAGACCCAGTGTTATATATTTCCCCAATCCCTATATTATTTCTTTGTTGAGTTTTCGTAATTGTTTGAACTATAGTTTGGTAATTACCTGTATAAGTTTTGGTAATATCTAAAACTATTCGTTTTGTGGGTAAAATACGAAAATTGAATTGTTTTAAATAATTTGTAAAACCAAGATACTAAGGGCATTATTGTACTTTTGCCGACCACTATGTCATTCAAAGAACCGTCAACTTCTCCCTCCCTTAATTTCTCTCTCCTAAAACTACCCACATTCTCTCTCCTAAACCTTCCATCATTCTCAACTTCCTCCACATTCTCTCTCATCAACCACACTTGCTTCTCCCAAAAAAAATAGTGGTTCTCTAAAAAACGCACGGCATATTCTTGGCATCATATCCGGCAACACTTTCGGCATAATTTGTTTAAGGTGAGTTTGCATCTATCGTTTAAATTTTTACGGCAATTTCGAACTTTTGAATAGTGGCACCATACAACTCCATTCATGATTTAACATCTGCAATATATGATTTAAGTATTTGCATAGTGAAAGTTAATGTTTTCTCTTGTGGCAATTTCGATTTTTGTTGGAATTGTGATATTTAATTATTCGGTTTTTTCACCATATACCCCGACAAATTACGAAATTCACCATATACCCTCAATGTTTCGAGATATTCACCATATACCCCGAGTTTTCAAAAGCGTGCACCATATACCCTTTTTCTAACGGACGTTAAGTCACCGTTAACTTTATTTACGATATTGCCACCATTAACCACTAACCCTAAAATCCTAATACCCTAAACCCTAACCCAACCTAAACCCTAACCCACCCCTAACCCTAAGTCCTAACCCTCTACTAGCCCCCACCCCACCCCCACCCCCCACCCCCACCCCTACCCCTCCCTCCCCCCCCTTCCACCCCATTCCAGCCATCCACCTCATCCCCCTCCCCTCCACTCCACCGCCGCAGCCTCCCCCCACCCCTTCCCCGTCGATTTCTCCCTCCCCCCTCCACCGCCGCATAACCCCTCCACCACCCCCTCCCCGTTGAATTCGTCGGTTTCGATTTCGGTTGTTATTGGTTTCGAAAACTACCACCCGAAGACCGGTTCTACACCACCCGAAGTTCAAAGAAAAAAATCGATCCAACCTTCGTCCAAGAAACATAAAAATACTCAAATGCAAATCGGTCCCAATTCTAATCAACACAATAACCGATGAACAGAGAATGAATCTTCCTTCAATTGACTTCGACCGCAACTTCAAATTCACGAAATCAATTACTTTCGGTTTGTTTGTAGTTCGATTTCGTTCGAACATTTGAAACAAAGACGAAATCAATGGTGAGAAGGACGAATTTGCGGCGAGAAGGCAACAATTAGCGCCGAAATTTGATCAAATCGACGAACAGTATTTAATCTATTTGAAGAAAAAAATTCGACAACTTATATAGGCGGGGAGAGTGAGAAATCGACGGGGAAGGGGAAGGGGAGGGGGAGGGGGAAATCGACGGGGACGGGGGAGGAGGGGGGAAATCGACGGGAAGGGGAAGTGGGGGTTGGGCGGCGGCGGTGGTGGGGGTGAGGGAGAGGGTGCGGTGGTGAGGGGGGGGGGAGGGGGAGGGGTGGGGGCTGGGCTTGGTGGAGGGAAGGGGGAGGGGTGGGGGTTGGGATGGCAGGGGATTAGGGTTAGGGGTGGGTTAGGGTTAGGGTTTAGGATTAGGGTTATAATTAGGGTTAGGTTTAGGGTATTAGGATTTTTAGGGTTAGTGGTTAATGGTGGCAATATCGTAAATAAAGCTAACGGTGAGTTAACGGTAGTTAGCAAAAGGGTATATGGTGAACATTTTCGAAAATTCAGGGGTATATGGTGCATATCTGAAACATTGAGGGTATATGGTGAATTTTTTAATTTGTCGGGGGTATATGGTGAAAAAACCGTTAATTATTTGTTGTTAGCACTTGATTATGAAGTTTGAATTGATAAAAGAACTTGTTTTGATATTTTGGGGGGGAAGAGGAAGGATTGTGTTTGAATCTTATGAGTTATGCGTATTTATTCTTTCTAACACATCAATTTTGGTGCTTTCCATGCATGATTTAAGTATCTGAATGTCGAAATTTAGGGTTTTGATTTGTGGTAATTTCGAATTTTTTTGGGAATAATGACATATAATTATTTGTTGTTGTCCTATGATTTAAGTATCTGAATAGTGAAAGTTAGGGTTTTGTTGTAAGTATAGTTTCAAATTGACAATTAAAGAAATTTTTAAGAATCTAATTATCATGTTAGTTTTAGAAAAGATGAAAGTTTGAACCATGGTCTCATTGATGAATTACAAAGATATTGTGGTGATGTTTTACAGTTTTTTGTGTGGTTCTCTAAACGCTAGTGTTGCCTCACCTGTGTTTGGTGATTACCTAATGTATGGTTGGTGATTACCAAAACATTTCTGAAATTGTCGTAATGTTATGAATTGTAAGTTTTCATGCAATCTATGCTAAAATTGTTTGGTTTATGAATAGTTAATGATATCTACAATAAGGCTAGGTTTATATTTGTCATAGCTTTTTCAATTCCTTTAACTGTGTTTGGTAATCTATGCTAGTATTGCCTTTCATGTGTTTGGTGATTACCTGAATATGTTTGGTGATTACCAAAATGTTTAAAAAATTGTGGTGATGTTATGAATTGTGAGTTTTCATGTAATCTATATCTATAGTATTGTTTGGTTTATGAATAGTTAATTGTAGCTATAATAAGGCTAGGTTTTTACTTGTCCTAGCTTTTTCAATTCCCTTACCTGTGTTTGGTAATCTATGCTAGTATTGCCTTTCATGTGTTTGGTGATTACCTGAATATGTTTGGTGAGTACAAAAATGTTTAAGAAATTGTGGTGATGTTATGAATTATCAGTTTTCATGTAATTTATTCTATAGTATTGTTTGGTTTATGAAAAGTTAATTATATCTATAATAAGGGTATGTTTTTAGCTGTCCTAGCCTTTTCAATTCCCTTAAGTGTGTTTGGTAATCTATGCTAGTGTTGCCTCACTTGTGTTTGGTAATTACCTTAACATGTTTGGTGATTACTGAAACTTTATAGAATTTGTGGTGATGTTTTGAAATGTAAGTTATCATGTAATCTATGCTAGTATTGTTTTGTTAATGAGTATTAAATGATGTTTATAATAAGGCTAGGTTTATACTTGACCTATCTTTGGCAATTGCCTTAAATGTGTTTGGTAATTCATGCTAGTGTTGCCTCAACTGTGTTTGGTAATTACCTGATTTATGTTTGGTGATTACTAAAACTTTCCAGAAATTGTGGTGATGATGGAAGTTTTCATGTAATTTATGCTAGGGTTTTTCTACATTATGCCCTCGTGTTTTTTCATTTTCTACGTTGTACCTCATGTTTCTGGGATTTCTACACTGTGCCTTTCAACTTTCATTTTTTAATTCAAAATGCCATTAATGAGCTGTTATTAATTACGGACGTTAGTTTTTGCATTAAATGCGTTACCTACCGTTTGGTTTTAACATTTTTTTCTTCTTCCTCCTTTTCTCTCTCCTCCCTCCCTCCCCTGTTGACTGCTGCACCTCTACCTCTCCCTCCCCTACCGTCCCCTCCCCTCCCCTGCCACCATTCTACTTCGTTCTCCCTCTACTGATCATTGAACTTCCTCTACTCCTCCCTTTGCCCTCTGTCCCTAAATCAAAAACTCAAACCTCAAAATTTTAACACTAAATTGCGCAATTTTGAAGTACCCAAAATTTGGCAGAAATCGAACTTGAAATACGCCGGCATCTCTCTCTCTGATCACCAAAAACTGAAACCTTTCCGGAAGTGGTATATGGGCAAAAGGTCTCATCTTTACAGAAGTGGTATCTGGGCAAACACACTGCAACTAGGGGAATTCTACATCCAAATTTGGGGGGTGAAGTTAATTCTACAGCCAAAATAGTACAAATTACAATATGAAATACATCTCCATTAAAACTCACTGTATGCTTTAAATTTCAGCCAAAGTTAGAACATTTAACCTGCTTCGAGGGATGAACACAACATTTACGATTCACCATTTCAGAGCTTGAAAACGAAGGAGAAAGCCTAGATCCTTCTGGTTCCTGTTTCGCCCCAACCATAGCTACCAAAATGTAGAATTTCACATAGAAGAGGAAGTTTTACATAATAGGGGAATTTTGGAAGAGAATAATTAATTTCATTAACGGAACAATTAACGTTCACTTAACGGCAATGGCATTTTGAATTAAAAAATGAGAGTTGAAGGGCACATTAAATCCCAAAAACATGGGGTACAACGTAGAAAATGAAAAAACACGAAGGCATAATGTTGAAAAACCCTTTATGCTAATATTGTTTGGTTTATGAATAATTAATGATATATATAATAAGGATAGGCTTATACTTGGCTTAGCTTTTTCAATTCCCTTAACTGTGTTTGGTAATCTATGCTAGTATTGCCTCACCTGTGTTTGGTAATTACCTGATGTATGTTTGGTGATTACCAAATGAATGCAAAAATTGTGCTTCTATGTTATATTATTTTTTGGTTATTACCAAAACCATGTCTGGTTATTACCAAAACATGTCTGGTTATTACCAAAACCATGTGTGGTTATTACCTAACTTGTCAGTATGTGTAATCTGTTTATAAATTATTTTTGGGCAGTGAGATGGCAAGGGTAAATAGGACAGCTTTCAAGGCGACAAAGAATAAGGACAATAATACTGAAGATGATTCGGATTATGTGGAATCCGAGGAAGGCGAAGAATCCCCACGTCGTTCATATAGAAAAAGGCAAGCTCCAAAACAAAAAGAGGCATCTACTTCTAAGAGTTCACAGAAAAGGCAGCGTATCTTTCAGGGTAGTGATCCTATCATTCCCGAAACTAATGTTGATGAAAACAAAAGGTTTCGCACCCTAGAGCATGCTAAACGTTACAACGAAAATTTTGGTACACGTCAGGTGTACTCAGGTAGGACAGTGGACTTCATGTCTTTGAAGCTTGACAATGTAAACTTCTTTTTTGACTGGTTTTTATACCAAAAGTGGCATAGACTACTCCAGACTAAGCTCCCTTGCTATCCTGAACTTGTGAAGATATTCTACACACATCTTGAAGTGGATGACACTTCTGATGGCAGGGTAACATCTTGGGTGAAAGGTGTCGAAATCTCGTTCAATGATGAAGAACTTGGAACCATTCTTGGTTTGCCTGTGGATGGTTTGTGGGATTACCCCGGTAACAAATGTAGTGAAGTCGATGAATTTGATGTTCAGAAGTGCAACAAACTATTGTTGATGGATGACGAAGACGATAGGACCCGTAAGCCTCAAGTTGATGAGCTTCCTCTCCGGACTCGTTTCCTCCACCTTGTCATTCGGCAGACCTTCAATGCTCATATAGGGGGGAAATCAACATTAACGTGGGCTGACATGTTGATTATGTTTTGTGTCATTTCAAAGACAAAAATGAACATGCCCCGTTTCATGGTCGAGGTGATGTCCCATATAAGCAGATCAGATGCTCGTAAGTCTTGTTTGCCCTATGGTATGTGGTTGACACAGGTGTTTCAAAAATTTGGAGTCGATTTAAAAGGTGAGGTTGTGAAGGAATTGGAGCATGATTCATTTGACCATAAGACCATTAGTCATGCTCTAGGCTTCACTTTTGATGAAGCGGTTGGTAAATGGGTGAAGGGGAGAAAGAGGGGTACAGCTGTAGCTGACAAAGGGGAGAGAAAAAGGGCCGATGGGCCAAGTGGAAGGACCGATGGGCCAAGTGGAGAAACTTTTGCTACAGTTATTCCATCCATTGGGAGAAATGTTGCTGAGACTTTGAGTAACTCACAATATGCCTTGGTGGAGACCAAAATTGTTCAAGAAATGCTCAAACGTGCATATCCAAAACTTTTTCCCGATGATTACATGCATGGCCTAAGGAAGAGGATGCATTTGGAGGTGATAAAAGCGACCACTACAACTGGGCTTCGACAGGGGGAAGAGGAAACCGCAGATAGCGGGGATGAAAATTATTGTAATAATTATTGAATTTGTTATTTATATGGTACTTAATAGGTTATTAGGCCATTACATAATATATAAATGTCGAATAAGGTAATCTTATATTGTTTGGTAATGACATAAACACATGTTTAGGCATTACCTACAACTTAAAAAGCTGATGATTGTTCATCTGCCTAATTATAGTAATCACCAAAATCCTTTTAGTCATTACCTAAGTCTTAAAAAATTTAAGATTATTTAGTAATGTCCTGAGCATGTTTAGGTATTACCTAAATGTTAAAAAGTGTAGGGTAGGTACCATGTCTTTTTCTGTCACCATTACATAATATATACATGTGGAATAAGGTAATCTGATATTGTTTGGTAAGGACCTAAACATGTTCAGGTATTACCTAAAACTTAAAAAGCTGATGATTGTTCATCTGCCTAATTTTAGTAATCACTTTTAGTCATTACCTAAGACTTAAAAATTTAGGATAATGTTTTCTGATATAGTTTGGTAATATCCTGAACATGTTTAGGTATTACCTAAATTTTATATGATATAGTTTTGAGTGGGTACTATGCCTGTTTTAGGTAATGATTTTCAGTCGTTACCATTTTTTATTAAACTCAATGTATTTGATTGAATTGGTTACTGAATGTACACAGGTTCTGATCGTGCTGATGGTGATGGTAATGGTGATGGAGAAGAAGAGGAAGATGATGGAGAAGCAAGTGATACCTATGCCTCTGACCCCGGGAATTAAATTGATGTGTAATGTTTGGTGCCTGAATTATATATTTTTAATATGGTTTTGTGGAAATACTTACTATTAAGTTTGTAATGTTGTCTTTCCATTAGGATATATGGGTTGTATTTGGTTTTGAAGCACGATGTTTCCTTTGCTTATTGGTATTAAAACTTATAATTACAAATTAATCAATATGATATAAATGTGTGATTTTAATTTTGCAGATTTGGTGATTACCTAAACTGGTTTGGTAATCACCAAATATGAAGAAAATGATGATTGTATTTGTCTTTGTTAAGTTATTACCTAAACTTATTTGGTAATCACCAAACACTAAAAAAGTGGTTCTCTAAAGCCATGGTGGTGATTATCATTTTTGTTACATTTTATATAAGATAGATATTTCTTTTTATGATTTGAAGTTTGATTGTTTTGTTAGTAATGACCTGAATCTTGTTTAGTGTTTCTCTAAGGCCCTCTTGGTGATTATCTTTAATCACCTGAAATTGCGATTATTGTGTAAATTTTTATGTATCTGGTGATTTGCTAAGTCATCAAATAATCAACTTTTTAAAAAATAATAGCAATTTTAGGGGCAGGTTGACATTTTAAATGTAAAAGTCAATTTAATTTATTTATTATTATTTTACCCACCAAAAACTATATAGCACATAAGCAATTTTTTTGAGGTCATAACCCAAAAAATGTTTGACCTGTCAAGAATATGAATAATAGGCTTATTAGTTTGATGATGTTTGAGCTCTTCAGATCAACTTAGGTACTTGTGTTCTGAAGAGCTTTAGGTAATTACTAAACACATTTTGGTGATTACCAAATAGTTATAGACCAACAAATGTGTTCTGATAAGGTTTGGATAATTACTAAAACATGTTTGGTGATTACCAAACAATGTCAGACCCACTTCTACATTTCTGGGTATGTTTTGGTAATTACTGAAACAATGTTGGGGATTACCAAACAATGACAGACAGTAGGCCAAAATGTATATTGAGATGGGTTTGTATAGCTTTCCAAAAGATACAAAAAAAATCATGACCTCAATAAGAGATACAAAAAAAATCATGATTCCCAAAATGGTTGCGGGCACCAACCAATAACTAGCAATTATAACTACCAAAATGGTTGGGGCCCCCAATCAAAAACTAGGGGATCCTTCTGAAAGTGAGAAACTTCGTAGCACGAAATGCACTCGCCGCTTCTCCAGACAAAAATGTTATAGGCATATGATTCTTTAGGATGTCGCTAAGTTTGGGGGAGTCGCTTGTGTCAGGTTTTTTGTGCGGAGTGACGGGAGGTGTGTTGTTCAGGTCGAATGACTTGGTTGAGCTCTCGTCCGCATTCTTCTTAGGCGTGGAGGGGTCATTAAACAAACATTTTTGCTTCTTCCTTTTTGGCTTACCCTTTACCTGCACTACCTTCGGATCATTTAAACCAACCAAAACCCTTGGAGATAAGATTTGGTCATTCAACTCTGGTGGAGCAGACAACTGAAGCTTGAAGAAAGCTTCCTTCAGCTTTTGTGATGACTTGTACGTTCTGGAATACGCCGTACAATGTTTTTTTGCTTCCAATGTGAGGTACGCAAACCGTCCAAGTACCGCGGCTTCGTCATTGCTCTTGAAGTTATCCATGGCCTCGCTTGGCTTAGAGATTGTCTTTGCATGTCTTGTCCATCGACGGAGAATGTTTCCCACCGGAATCTGATCAAAATAAGCAGACTTCATGACAGCAAACATGTGGCGACATGGGAAACCAACCGATTTAAACTTCATACAACAACAATACATTGTCTCAATTCTTTTATAATGAGCAACAACGTACTGTGCATCTTTGTGCTCGGTGTTTGATAGCCAATAACATGTAACTGGACCATCGGGATGGAAATGTTCAACTTGAGTATCAATCACGACATGCATTCTTTCATACTCAAGTTCCTTACACATCAAGTCATAAGCACCCCGTGTATATATAGTTGATGCATGTTCTTTGACATTCTTCAAGACTCCTTTGACCACCGGTGTTGTGTGTTTTAGTGATGTAGTCATCTTCTGTCTCAGTGAATCTGATTCTTTTTAGTTCTATGTCGTACAATGCAACAAATCTATACAACTTTATTTTGGTTCCAAGAACCGTCTTCAAAGTGCGGTTCATTGACTCGCATCTCTGTGTGCTTCTCATACCTATTCAGTGGTTAAATCAGTGAGAACATTGTATAGGAATAATTTAGGTAATTACTGGAATAAGCATTAATACTTACTTAACATGTTAGGTACTTACCAAAGCACATCTAGGTAATTACTAAATGCTCACAGTGACCTTTAGTGTGTAGTTAGAAGTGGGTATTGAGTGTTTAGTAATCACCTATACTAGGTATGGTAATTACCTAAATAATAAAAAGCTATGCATGGTGGAAAATAATTTGGATTTATTCTTAAGTGGGTATTGACTGTTTAGTAATCACCTAGACTAGGTATGGTAATTACCTAAACATTAAAAAGCTAAGCATGGAGGAAAATAATTTGGATTTGTTGTTACCGGCAAAAAACTGGCCATGCATAAATGCTTCTCCCCATTTTTCCTTGTCATTGTACAGATCCGCGGCCCAGTTTTTTCTTGCAATTTGTACTTTACAACAAGTTCACGCCACGCCTCTTCAAATTCTTCTCTTGTTCGGCATTTGTCCACGCATTTCATGAAGCCGCTGCCAAACCGTTTTCCTCCATTTTTTTATATTCCTCATCAAATGCCACAAACATAATCTATGATGGGCATTTGGTAGGACAATCTTGATTGCAGCGGCCATGGCCTTGTCTCCATCAGTTATGACCGTGTGTGGTATATTTCCTTCCCCAGATTGGACCAACTGCTCCAAAACCCATGTATAGGTCTCCGTTGTTTCATCCGAAACCAAAGCAACGGCGAATGGGACTGTTTTCCCGTGGTGATTGATACCGACGATCACCACTAATGGCTTATTGTAAGCGTTGCACTTGTAAGTCGTGTCAAACGCAATGACATTACCAAATGCTTTGTAATTGCGGCGGGACTGCCCATCACACCAAAAGATCTTCTCCAAATCTTTGTCTTTGTCCCGTGTGTATTGTAAGAAAAAGTCATTGTCATGCTGTTTTGCACATAGCAAGTATGCCATTACTGCCTCTGCATCACCATCGCCGATTTCTTCCTTTTGTAAATCGGTTAATAGTGTTGTACATGTCCTTTGCTAGGAAAGAAACTTTATCTCGGACCTCCCGCTTCTTGAACAAAATTACGCATAGTTACACAAGGAGAAACTCCCGAATTGATCATGGATTTAATACGACTCTTGTCGGCCTCGGAAATATTACTATGGTGCCTGTGAAAAGATAAGTAAATGACACATTTTTAATTGTGAAGGTGAACCACACAATGGCACATTTTATGATATAAATCATGTTTACTAATCATAAATGTCCACCTACTGACCATATTTGGTAGTATTTAAAAACAAGTTAAGTAATCACTGAAACAAATACATTCAGTGTTAGGTAATCAGCAGATAGTGTTTTGGTAATAACCAAAGATAAAAAACCATTTACTCCAAATATTTTCATTTTATGGACTTGGTTAGGTAATAACCAAATACAAGATAGGTAATAACCTAACAAAGGAAGATAATATCTTAAGAAACATCATCTTAGAAGAAGTAAATGTAATGAACCCATACTAAAAATACCTTATGAATGGTTGTTGGTGTGGGGGAACAAGATCATGATTGTGGACATCATTGAATTCCTTGACAAAGTATTTTTCCTGAACCTTATCCCATTTGAACTTAACAATCGCTTGACAACCGCATCTTGTAAGTGCTCTTTTCGAAATCTTCCTATTTGGATTATCCAAGTATTGGTTATCGCGAAAACCTTGATTATCGCACCATATGGTTTTTGAGGTGAAGTGATCACCACTTGCACCCTTAGTTGGGGTCTTCGTGTCAAATTCCAAATCCTTTAACCTTGGCATACAACATATAAAACCGAACACAATTTTCAAGAGTGTCAAAGTATAATTGCTTCATATCTTCCTCATTGAAATCTTCTAGATCTTTGTCAAATTTCTCCAAAATCTCCATATCAAAGAAAGTATTTGACTCGTCAATATCTTCATCCATCTGGGACTTAGGTGTATCCCGAGCTTTGTCTTGTTAGTGAATTTTGTGAGTATTCTCCAAGTCATCGAACTCATCAATATGTTCAGTATCGTCACCCTTTGCGGACCTTGGTGTGTGAATAGCTTCATCTTCCATATCAAGTTTTTGATTAACCTCCAAGTCATCCAAGCCATGTATATGTTCAGTGTGCTCCGTTGACACCATGAGTTTACGTATTGTTCATACGCACTCCAATAACATCTGAATGGAAAATGTTGAATATAATTAGAAATCTGCATCATTAACATTTGCTAAAGCCAATGCAATCATTAAAATTAAGTGGAATGCCAATGCAATCATGTGTTTGGTTATTACCTAATTATGTTTGGTGATTACCAAACCATTCCAGAAATTGTAGTGATGTTATGAATTGGAAGGTTTCATATAATCTATGCATGCTAGTGTTATTTGGGTTATGAATAGTTAATGATATCTATAATAAGGCTAGTTTTATATTAGTCCTAGCCTTTTCAATTCCCTTAACTGTGTTTGGTAATCTATTATAGTGTTGCCTCACTTGTGTTTGGTGATTACCTGATGTATGTTTGGTGATTACCAAAATGTTCTAGAAGTTGTGCTGATGTTATGAATTGTAAGTTTTCATGTGATTACGCTAGTATTGATTGGTTTATGAATAGTTAATGATGACAATAATAATGCTAGGTTTCAACTTGTCCTATATTTTTGAATTCCCTTAACTTTGTTAGGAAATTCTGTATATGTTTGGTAATTACCTAAATATATGCAGGTAATTACTAAACATGTTCTGTACAAGGATACATTTATACCACTATTTAAAGTTTAAAAAAAATACCATTGAAAGAGAAAGGTTTTTTTGTTTGAAAAAAATAACATTGAAAGAGAAAGCTATATTTAAACTTAGAATCTTCACTATGGTTCTTTTGCTGCGAAAAATAAAATAAATATAATGGTTTGTGAAGTTCAAAATTTGTAGGGTTTACTTTTTATTTTTGAGGGGAATTTGTAGGGTTTACATTTTTTTTAACTTTTAATTTATGTGGAACTATAATATTATGAAAGTTAAATCTTAAGCATTGATTGGTTTTTCAAAGTCAAATACTACATTTATTGTTGTTACAACCATAAAAAAAACAACAATAAATGCTTTAGATGATGATTATGAATGTTATCATAATAATATTTTGAGGATTTTGTCATTTCATGTAATGGAAGTAAAGACTCATTTTGTAATATTAATACATAATTTATAGTTTAATAACAAAAATATAAATTTAGGATATAAAAAATCTAACATTTTTCTTTGTAGATGAAGGTTTCCTCCAATGGAGATTGAACTTGACTTGAGTTGATGGGTTGTGTAACAAAAGTAAGTAAGAAAATAGAGGTTAAGGTAAAAAATATTTTATTTTTTCTTTTACCTTTATTTTGCTTTAAAAAAATTTATCTAAATTTATTTAGGGGAAACCGCCCCTTTTACTCTTCTTCCCCCCTTTTTCTCTTCCCACTCTTCTTAAGTCACTATCATTTTCTCTCTCCTCCCTAACCGCCATTTTCCTCTCTCCATCTTCCCCTGTTTTTTTCATTTCTCTCTCTCCTCCCTAGCATCCACTGTATTTTTCCATCGCCGGCGTGAAAAAGCTTGCACAACTTGCCTGAAAACGCTTACCGAGGTTAGTTTTGGAGCCACATTTTCATCATGTTTTGGATTCTGTTTATGTTCCAATCTTAGAAAGGAGAGTAAGTATAGTGTTCTTCCTGTTTTTGGTTATTTGTCTATGTTTCAATGTAGTTATTTTGTGAGTGAATTATATGATGGGGTTGGTTTGTTATGATAAGTAATTAATTTGAATTTTGCCCTAGAATAGTTTTGAGTGTTGTAAAATGTTGTTTTATGGGTTTGGTTATACTGTGGTTTTAGGATGGTCCTTGATGAAAAAATATTTGAGTAAAATCCACTTGTGAATGTAATTTTGAATATTTGTAAATAGAGTTTTGGTAAATAGCTTAATTTTTGGGAATGATGTATATTATTGGAGTTGTTTTATTTGTGAACTGGATTGTGATTTATCTTCAAAGTTTAATGACAAATTATATCTTGTGTCACAAAAGTTGTGTAACACTGAATTTTGGGGAATGATGTATATTTTTGGGGTTGTTTTATTTGAGAACTTCTTTGATTTTTCTTCAAAGTTTAATGGGAACTTCCATGATTTTTCTTCAAAGTCAGGCAATATATTTGTTAAATTTGTTGCTATTTATGCTTCGTGATGTCGTTTTTTTAATCAATAAGATGCAACATATGGTGATTACCTTAAAACCGATTGGTGATACCCGGAATATGTTTGGTCATTACCAAACTGGTTTTGGTAATTACCAAAACCGTCCTGTAATTGTGATTTTTGTTAAGTGTTGAGATTCTTTTAATGTTGTTAGGAACGATGTCAAAGCGAAAGCAATCCGAATCGGATGACCCAATTATCATACCTCTTGCTAAGCGGCAAACCAATATGCCGAGTTCATCCATAAGCAAGGTATTGACGATACTATAATTCTTTAAGGACTTTTGTTGCCTTTTTTTGAAACTCTATTATTTGAGTAATTATTAATACTTTCTAATATCCACACAGAATACGTGGTCAACTTTAGGAGATCTTGAAGCGGTTTGTTGAGGTCATTAAAAAGTTTCCGAGGGAAAAGAAGAACGTTTTGGTCGAACTTGGTTTTGATTTCTTGTTTTCCATAAATTGCAAGGTCATAAGGAAAACAATGTGTAAGTGGGTGATTGACCACTTCGATCCTAAAACACACATCTTAGATATTCATGGGAAGCAAACTACACTAACTCCGACGCATGTGGAGTGGTTGTTGGGGTTTAAAAGCATAGGCTTTGATATTGACAATAAAATGCTTGACGACAATTATGAGGAAAGGTTTATGGGGTTGGCTAATATGGATGTAGATAGTATGGCCGTGAATCTACGCAAACTTGATCATGACGATAAGTTGTTCAAGGCATTGTTCACCCTCTTCATGATGACTAGGTAGACTTTCGCCCACTCCCGATCGTAAACCCAAGGAGGGATGGCTTCATGTTGTGGTTAACGCGGAGATGATTCCGCAATGGAATTACGCCAAGTTTATCTTCGACACTTCGCCGCTGAAGTGGCTAAATTTCAAGCCAACCCATCCGGTGCAAATGTTGGTGGTTGTTTCCTGTTTTGGATGGTAAGTATTCATTACTTTTTTGCCTCTTCACATGTATAAAAGTTGGTCTGACATTGTTTGGTAATCACTAATATACTTTTAGGCATTACCTAAACCTCTTCAGAACACGTATAAGTTGGTCTGACAATGTTTGGTTATCACCAAAATAGTATTAGTAATTACCTAAACATTTTCGTAACACATAGAGGTTGATCTCGACATTGTTTGGTAATTACCAAAATTGTTTTAGTAATTACCTAACACTCTTAAGAGCACAAGTATATAAGTTGGTCTGACATTGTTTGGTAATCACCACAAAAGTTTTAGTAATTACCTAACACTCTTCATAACACAAGTATGATGAAATGTTCAATTGTGTGGTTTACCTTGAGCAATAATTTTGTTTTTTAATTGTTATATCTCGCAATGTTGATTTTCGCCGAGTACTCTTCTGGTTTGTGGCCTCGACGAGATTTGGAGGTTTAAGACTCCAAGAGTGGTTGGCTGGAGTGATGCGAACACCAAGCGATTGAATGACGCCGTCGTTGAGTTGCAAGATTCTTACAGAACCCCGAAAGTGATTTTGTAAATGATCATTAAGTCCTTGAGTTGTAAGTTGTTATTTGACAATTTAGTCAAGTAAATGTTTATTATTTTGTTCATCTCGATTGATGCACAAGATTGAAAATGAGAAGGAGTTGATCAAGGGAAATTTACCGAACGATTTCGCGGCAAATTGCTTGAAGATGCAGTTTGTCATATTGAATAAAATTGACCAACTATCGCAGAATTTTAACCAAATGTTCAAATGGATGCTTGAAGGTCCGTGCTCTAGTAGTATAATTCTTACCAAATATGTTATGATTGTATTAATTTGGGTTCTTTGGTTGTTAAATGAGATGCTAATTTCTTATGTGGATTGTAGTTATAATAGTGTAGGTTGATATTTCAAAAGTTGTGTTGCCTATACTTTATAGAAATGTGGAATAAGGTAATCTGATATTGTTTGGTAATGACCTAAACATGTTTAGGCACTACCAAAAACTTAAAAAGATGGTGATAGGTCATATGCTAAAGTTTAGTAATCACCCAAATACAGTTAGTCATTACCTAAGATTGAAAGATTTAGGATTATGTTATCTGAAATAGCTTAGTAATGTCCTGAACAAGTTTAGGTATTACCTAACTGTTAAAAAGTATCTGTTTAGGTAATGAGTTTCGTTTGGTAATTACCAAACCCAAATCCGGTGATTACCTAACACTACATGTACTTATTTAAGTGATTACTTGAGTTTCTTTTGGTTACTACCCAATATGGTCAGTAGGTGGACATATATTGTATTTTTTTGTGGATTGTATCTGATGGTGCAATTTTATAAATGAGAGGAGTTTTAGCTTTGATCTTTGTTATTTGATTGTTTCTAATCTTATCATTTGATTGTTTATGAAGAACAAAGCAGTAAACAGGTTGTCCAAAACTCAGATGGTGATGATGATGGAGATAATGATGAAGAATTCAAGGTGATGTGAGCCCTATGGCTAAGGGTGAGAAAGCTGGCACGGATTCTGCTAGTGAGAGCGATGACGAGGAGTTGCGCAGGCCGACTCAACGCAAAAAGAAGTCGACATTTGCCAATCTACCTCAGGAAAGTAAGACACCTAAAAAGGGTAAGACACCAACAAAGAGTGATTGGAAGGTTACACCTAAATCCACAAAAATACCTCAACTGCCTAAAGAAACTGAAAAGGGTAAGAAAACTCAAAAAGGAGAGGAGGATGTAATTGGTGTCGAGGAGATCGGGTGATGTTGATGTTGAGTCCTTACTTAAAAGCAACCCATTCTCGTCAATTAAGGGTGTTGAATGCAGAAAGAAGGAAGTGAGTAAGAAAGCAATGTAGAACAGGTTTATAAGAAGAAAGAGGAAGAAAAGAAGGAAGAGCGAGTAACACTTAAAAAAGAAAAAGGTGGAACAGAGAAGGTGGAGGAAGAGAAGAAACATGAGGCAAGAAGAAAGAAAAAGGAGGATGAGAATAAGGAAGAGAAGAAGGAAGAGAAGGAGGAAAAGAAGGTTGAGGAGGAGGAAGATGAAGAAACGAAGACTGAGGCAGAGGGAGATGGAAAGAAGGACAAGAAAAATGAACCGCACAATGATGATGACAATGGGTCGGGAAAAGGCAATGGTGTAGGTGGGACTTCGTCCGAGAATAAGCCCAAGGAAAGCTCGAGCCTCCTATGGGGCAAGAGGGTGGGCCTAATCCTTCGTAAGACACTACCAAAGCACCAACCGAAGAGGACAAAGATAAAGACCCTCTTGTGAAGGGAAAGAAAAAAAATTGTTAAGGTACATTTTTCACTTTGTTACTATTTGGTAATAACCTAAATGTGTTAAGGTAATAAGTAATAATTAGTGATTATATTTTGGTTATAACCTAAAGATGTTTAGGTGATGACTTAACATGACATGATCCGAGTTTTCGCTCATACAATTTGGTGATTACCTAAAAATGTTTTGTTACTTCCTAGACATGACTCGATTCAACTTTCTTATTGTTTGGGGATTACCTAAAGAGGTTTAGGTAATATTCAAACAAAGATCGATTCAACTTTGATCATTACCCAAACTTATTTAGGTAATAACTTAACATAGTCGAAATACAAGCTTTCACTATATTCCTGTTTGGTGATTACCAAACAAAGTTTAGGTAATAACCAAACATAAGCGTTTCTTGTTTAGATGTAATAAAAAATTCTTCATCAATGATTGCATTTAGGATGAGGTGAAGTGGAATTTCAAGATCGGGATTGCCACAATCCGTCACGTATTGCACCGGATTAGAAAAGACTCGAAGGCTATTGTGGAGTATGTGTTTGATGACACAAAGGACATGGAGTACGTTTTTGTGATAATTCTTTTATCGGTTTCTTTCTTTGCTTGTCATTACTCGTTTAATGTAAGGTGATTTTGTTTGTTTGGCAAGCAAAGTGAGTTAGTAGTTGATTCCCGAGTGGATCCAGGCCACACGTTCCGACCTCCGAACTCTATATCCTACGGTGCTTATCACGGAAACGGTATGAACATCTAGGTGACTCCATTAATTACACATAAACATAATAGTTAACTGATATTGAGCACACATGCAGGCTATCAATGTAGCTGGGGTTAGAGTGAGTGTGAAAAACCCATCTTCAATCTACATCCCAACAACATTTCGAGTACGTTATTGACACATAAACATAATAGTTAAGTGATATTGAGCACACATGCATTGCATTTAGGATGAGGGCTATCAATGTTTATTTTATTTACCTTAAACTTTTTAATTATTTACTATGTGTTATTTTCGTTAAGCACATGGATCCAGGCAAAATTTGATAAGAACGAACAGCCGATGGGAAGCAAGGACTATTGCCGTATAATCCACTTGTTAAGACGACCTACCTGTCTACAAAACTTTCTCGATGCCGTCAGGTATACACTATGCACTCCTTAGCCAAAAGATTTTTTCCTAACTTCTCTTTTAATGGGGTCCCGATATTTATGATGTAGTTTCTTGTTCCTCTCAGGTGGTTCCTGACCCAAATCATTGGTTCCTAATTATTATCTCATTGCCGCAATGTTGTACATACTTCTTTGATTCGGATCCTGGGGCAAATTCTAAAAAGCGATTTAAGTATGCCGGGGAATAGGTGTAACTTCGAAACAAATCTTATTAGTACTTTATACGAAGGGTTCATATTTTGCGTTGTTTAAATTTTTTGAAATTTGATCAACGTAGGTGAAGAAGTTGTTCGAATTTCGTCGATCGGAAAGAAGGATGCATACAAAGCAGAAGATCCGGGATATGCCTACGTGGGCACTGAAATCTATCCGTATTCCAGTTCAGGAAAATGGGTAATTTTCCAATAACATATAATTGGCCACTGAAATCTTACTATGCTAGTGTGAACATAGTGATCTTGGGTTTAAGAAATCATGTTAATTAATTGTTAAATCATTGTCAGATATGATTGTGGGATGTATGTGATTAAACTGCTGGAGACAAAGGAATTTGGAGGTTGGAACAACCCTCAACATTTTAATGTAGTGGTCTGGGGTTATTTGGTAATTACCATAACATGTTTAATAACTACCAAAAACATCTACAACTCTTTATTTGGTTTTCTTGTAGCCTTAGGTAATGACCTATAGATTTTCGATCATTACGTAGCACCAATTTGTTTTTCATAAAAGGTGTTTCATTAACTTGGTTCTTGTTGTCTTAATGTAGGATCTCGGGACAGTACCGCATCGACACCTTGGTCGATGCCATTTCTTTGGGAGCATAATACTCTTAGAGATGAGGTTTGTGGCCAACACATTATTTCCCTAAAAAACTATTTTCATGGTTGTGGTTTGGATAATATTTATGAACTTCAGTTTCTGGTTTGGATAATTTTTATTTACAAGACATATGTTTGGATATTATTTCACTTTTCGATGTAATTTGTTTATCACTATGATGTTTGATGTAATATCCTAACACTAATGGGATGTTAGTTTAGTATATAATATGGATGTTTTAGTGTGCATAATGCATGTGGTGGATAATGTATTCATGATTTGAAGCAAACATTTCATAAGCAAAAAAAATTAACGTCGGAAACTTTAAGTAATTACTATAAGGGGTTCCAAAGAATTACCAAATCTTAACGTAAACTAAGAGAAGACTCAAAACCGTCAATTCCAAAGTATATTAAAAATAAACAATTGAAATTAACAATCCTAAGTACAAATTAATCAATATGATATAAATGTGTTAATCCAAATAAGCCAAATAGAGTTATAAAGTCACAACATGTAAGAGATAAGAATGTCTTGGTAAGTTTGGTAATGCCTAAAATAGTTTTGGTAATTACCAAAAGCATGTGATATGTGGTTCATTTGGGGCCCATAACTGAATTCAATGGGGTTTGGTGAAGTATTGGGCCTAATGGACCCAAAGTGGCGATGATTGTCCAATCCCCATAGGATTGCTTTGATGAGTAATGATAAATGATTGTCATTGGGAAAAAATCATCCACTTAGTAGGTTTGGTCATGACCAAAATATATTTGGTCATTACCTAAAATATGTATGATGTGGGTATAATTTGGGCTTTTTAGTACAAGGATGGACAATGGGGCTCAAAACTCAAGTCGATGGGGTTTGGTGAGATATTGGGCCTAATGGACCCAAAGTGGCATATGCTTTTTTGCTTAATTTGGGCTTTTTAGTACAAGGATGGACAATGAGGCCCAAAACTGAAGTCAATGGGGTTTTCTGAGGTTTTGGGGCCTAATGGACCCAGTGACATGATTGTCCAATCCCTATAGGATTGCTTTCATGAGTAATGGGATTGGATTGTGATTGGGAGAACATCCTCCACTTAGTAGGTTTGGTCATGCCCAAAATATGTTTGGTAATTACCTAAAAGCATATGATATGGGGTTCATATGGGGTTTTCAGTACAAGGATGGACAATGGGGACAAAAAACTCAAGTCAATTGGGTTTGGTCATGTATTGGACCTAATGGACCCAAAGATCATGATTGTCCAAAAACCATAGGATTGCTTTGATGAGTAGTGGGAATGGATTGTGATTGGGAGAACACCCTCCACTTAATAGGTTTAGTAATGCCCAACACATTTTTGGTAATTTCCAAACATCATATAATAATAAAAGGACAAGGTAATCAATAATTAAACATAAAAGGACAAAGTGTAGCATACAATTTTTAGGTAATGACAATAGTCAAAGTTGGTAGTTACCATAAATCTTTTACATTAAAACTATTTAATTAGGCTATTTACACAAAATTGACAGTGTAGCATCAAAAATTTAGGTAATGACCATAGTCAAGTGAGGTAATTACCTAAACTTTTACATATGAACTATTTAATTTGATCTACTAAAGGACATTGGCATATGTATACATACAAAAGTAAACCAACTCCAATTACAAAAGTATAACAAAGGCCTATTTACACAAAAAATTGACACCGTGTAGCATCAAAAGTTTAGGTAATAACCATAGACTAGTAAGGTGATTACCTAAACTTTTACATATGCACTATTTTTTTTACGGGCATTGCCAACATACTTCGCGCGACAATATCGATCTATATCGATTTTGTTATGTTTGCTTCTCAGAATTATGGCTATAGCGCGTAAACGTTCGACACGCATTGCTTTTGTCTGCACAGAAATTTACACAAGTTACTATAATAAGATCATGCAACAAAGTCAAATATATACATTTACAATGCGTACATTGTAAAAAATGGTTGGGATGACGTTCACATCACCGTAGTGGATGTACTTAATCACGTACATTCCACAATCATGGCTACAAAAAAGAACAAGTACATAAGTCTATCTTATATACAATGTGAAAAATAAGAGAGTAGTTCAAAATGTTGTATTACGAACGTATTCGGTTGTCATGTACATGGTGGATATTCGTAAGTGAAATCTTTCATGTCCACGAACAAGGGCGCCAAACAGTGACCTTGAAGCCTTTCCGAAGTTGCAGTCATCTGATGCAAAACAAAATAGGGAAAAACAACTGTTACCAGACATTACTAGGGCTCTGTCTTGTTTCGTAATTACCGGAACTGTAATAAGTACAAATTTGAGTACCATGTCCATGACTGTCACAAGCCGATGGTTCGATTTGGAAAGAGAATCCATAATGTACACCTTTTTGTTACGTAAGTCAACGATCGTCAAGAACCAATGCTCATGATTCACGTCAAGCAAAGGAATATATACCTATAAACAAGTCACAAGCAACGTTTAGTAAAACTCAAATGATACCACGTAAAGAAACACACATAGCAATGTTTAGTACAAACCTCTTCAATACTACTTAAGTCGATTGGGAGATAAATATTTAACCAAGCAAAGAAAGGTGTCCAAAAGGGTCTTGTTACAACCATTAAACCCAATCCGTTCATCTTGTTGTAATGTAACGTACCTACGTAATAAAAATTTTGTCGGTGCTAATAATTCTATAATAAACTTAAAGTTTTGTGGGTCACCTCACCATGAATGTACTTGGAAGTATTAATTTTTGGCTTTTTTCCTCAATCCGGGTCAGTTGTAAGTCATACATATACACGTCAACGAACTGTTGAAAACCAACACTAATTAGTATCAGACCAATTACTAAAACCTTTTGACATGTTAAAGTGGTGTTCTGAAAGTGTTAGGTAATGAAGAAATTTTTTTTGGATCATTACCATAAGACTGAAGTCATTACCCAAACTCATGTCAAACAAAACTACCATGTGACCCAAATAATTTGGGTAATTCTCAAACCATCATTGGTAATTACCAAACATTATCGAGACACCATTTTGTGTTCTCGTATAGGTTTAGGTATTTACCAAAACATGTTTGGGTGATCATCAAACACTCGTCGGACCACAAGATCCCTGCACTTGTGTAGAAGGAAAAAAAATAGGATGACCATATGTACCTGAGTGTTTAGCCATTGATCTGGGTATACGCAAAAACATTCATAGGCAGAAAGAAAACTCCAAGACTGTTGTGGCCGGTAAATAGTTTTATTTGACGGCCCTTTCAATATGTTCTTACAAATATTTCTTTCTATCGGGTCCAAAGAGGGTAAGTACTCTTCGAAAAATTGAAGCGGCCTACCACCGTTTTTTGGCGCAAATGACGGATCGATAAAATCTTCATTCGACTTGGACATCCCATTGTTAAGAGCCTTATTAAATAATTTAAGTTGTTGCCCAACCGCTTTCTCTTTAGCATTTTCCTACAATTCGAGGCATGGTTTGTTGGATTATATTAGTTTGCATACTAATTAAATAAATAGGCAAATATGAGAAAATTTTATTTGATACCGATGATTCTTCGGTGTCACTCCCACCTTATTCTGATATCTTAACCTTTTCCGGTGCTGATCTTTTTGCCTACCATAATGGAGACAAATAACAAATAAAATAACATCAAGTTAAGTTAGTAAACATACATCGATGGCATCCATTACCTTCAACGCGTTGATGTTAGTAATATTCCGAATTAACATAAAAGCCAATGACCAAACACAACTCGGCCATAAAAACATGACCTCAATAAAGAGTATCCAACTCATTTGTTTACTTGTTACAACTCCGGCTTCAAAAACTTTGGGTCATAAAACCCTTCACGCATTCACAATACATGAAAATAATGGCTTCAAAATTTTGGTCATTACCACTATCAATCTAAATTTATTTACTTGTTACAACTATGGCCTCGAAAATAACGGCCTCAAAACTTTGGGGGTCATATAACCCATCACACATTCAGAAAATACAATAACAAATACTAGCATATAAACATGTTTGGTAATTACCAAATACAAATTTGGTCATTACCAAAACATTATGTGTATGGATAAAATAAGAACAAATAAAAAAAAAACTATTCATACGCTGCTCATTAACTTTTCTTCATCCACCTGGAGGGGTTTTTTTTTCCCTGAACTTTTTTTCGGCTGAGTGGTCTTTTTGGCATTCGGAGGTGTTTTTGTGACATTTACTTTTTTGGTGCTCTTCTTCGGAGTCACCTCCTTTGAAGGCGTGTCCAAATCAGTTGCTACACCATCTTCTTCTTTTTTTGTTTTGGCTTTTTTGGTGGCCTTTTTTGGCGTCAACTTCTGTATTGGCATGTTCCGAAGGGTTTCCAAACCAAAGATAGGTTCGGGACGAACAAAGCGAATTTCCTTCATGCTAAACGATGATCTAACTTGCACATTAGGCACAAAAGTCTCGTCATCATCGTCAATATCCAACTTACGCTTTGCACATTTATGCGTATCACTAAGTATGGGAGATAGAAACGGAGAACAAATCTTATCTCTGTGTGTTTTCGATTTAGTGGGGACAGTTCGGACATCGCTGAAGATTTCGTCCCCTTCCATTCCCCCATCATTACCTTGTGATACATTGGTGGTGTCAACATCATTCCCATCCTTCTCACGTGCCTTTTCTTTTTCTTCCGGAGGTACGGTTGTGATTAGCTTCTCTAATGCAACCTCCATGTGCACCACCTTTGAGAATATAGCATCCATCTTCGAGAGGATACTTTTTAGATATTCTTCTACCATTCCAATCCACTGTTAACAATAACATTTCAGTGAATGAGCCTTTCATATCATCATTTGAATTCAATTCAATCATTTGAAAGGGAAATATAACCAACAAATAATGCAACATTTTACACCGATGCAACATTGTCATATAAACCACATAAAACCTCTTGGATTAGGTAATCAATGACCCAGATCTTAAGCATACAAATTCATCATCATATATGTTATAGTCACATAATTTGAGGCCATTGGCCAAATCAATTATTAATTTAGGTGATGCCCTAATATGTGTAGGTGCTTACCTAAAATGTTTGGAAATAACCTAATCTGATTAGGTGCTTACCTAACATTTATAGTGGTTATGTTAAGTCATTACCAAACTATCTTTAGTAATTACCTAAACCCAGCAAAGAACTTACACAAACCAAGTGACATTCTACTACAATGTTTGGTAATTACCTAAAAGCATATGATATGGGGTTTGGTGAGGTATTGGGCCTAATGGACCCACTCGGCATGATTGTCCAATCCGCATAGGATTGCTTTGATGAGTAATGAGAATGGATTGTGATTGGGAGAACATCATCCACTTAGTAGGTTTGGTCATGATCAAAACATGTTTGGTAATTACCTAAAATCTTATGATATGAGGTTAATTTGGGCTTTTTACTACAAGGAGGGACAATAGGGGCCCAAAACTGAAGTCAATGGGGTTTGGTGAGGTATTGGGCCTAATGGACCCAATGGGCATGATTGTCCAATCCGCATAGGATTGCTTTGATGAGTAATGGGAATGGATTGTGATTCGCGTAACATCCTCCACTTAGTAGGTTTGTTCATGGCCAAAACATGTTTGATAATTACCTAAAAGCATATGATATGGGGTTATATGTTATAGTCACGTGATTTGAGGCCATTGCCCAAGACAATTATTATATTTAGGTAATGCCCTAAAATGGTATAGGTAATTACCTAAAAGGTTTGGTAATATCCTAATCTAATTAGGTGATTACCTAACATATATAGTGGTTGTATGAGGTAATGACCAAAATATCTTTAGTAATTACCTAAACCCTGCATTAAGTTGCATAAAAAACAAGTGACATTCCACTATAATGGAGATAATTCATTTTAGAGATTGTTCGACCATTTCAATCGCTTGTTCACATAAACATTTTTTCGATGAACCTTTCATATCACCAAAGTCATTCAATTCAATCATTTGAAAGCAAAATAAAAGGAAAGAATGCAACGTTTTACCCCGATGCAATATTGTCATATAAACCACTTAAAACCTCATGGATTAAGTTATCAATAACCCACATCATAACCATACAATTCCCTCATCATATATGTTATAGTCACATGATTTGAGGCCATTACCCAAGAAAATTATTATTTTAGGAAATGCCCTAAAATGGTTTACATAATGACCTAAAGGTTATGATTATATCCTAATCTAATTAGGTGATTACCTAACATATATAGTGGTTATATTAGGTCATGACCAACATATCTTTAGTAATTACCTAAATCCTGCATTAACTTGCACAAAATACAAGTGACATTCCACTACAATGAAGAAGATTCTTTTTAGAGATTGTTCGACCATTCCAATCTGCTGTTCACATAAACATTTTTTCGATGAACCTTTCATATCACCAAACTCATTCAATTCAATCATTTGAAAGCTAAAGAAAAAGAAAAAAATGCAACGTTTTACCCCGATGCAATCTTATCATATAAACCACTTAAACGTCATAGATTCAGTTTTCAATAACTCACATCTTAACAATACAATTCCCCCATCATATATGTTATAGTCACATGATTTGAGGCCATTGCTCAAGACAATTATTATGTTAGGTAATGACCTAAAATTTTTGGTAATATCCTAATCTTATTAGGTGATTACCTAACATATATAGTGGTTATGTTAGGTCATGACCAAAATATCTTTAGTAATTACCTATACCCTGCACTAACTTGCACGAAAAACAAGTGACATTCCACTGCAATGGAGGTCCCGAAAATGCTACAAATTTGTTTCATCTAACTGTTAAACTAAAGTATGATCTACGCATCAAATGTAACCCAATATAAGTGTTAAGTGCATTGATTTCTTGCAATTATCTCACACACCTTAATTTTATTTTTGGTCATGTCCAAAATTTGTTTAGTAATTACCAAAACATCTTTAAGTTTGGTCATGTCCAAAATATCCTTAGTAATTACCAAACAACCGCAGCACTTTAGCCAAAACAAATTTCAACCTCCCATGGAGGTCACGAAAAAGCTGAATTTTTTTTGCATCATAGCTAAACTAAAGTATGAACTACTCAAATGTAACCACAAATTGTCGCATAAAAGTGTAAAGTGCATTGATTTTGAGCAATTGAGTCACCAAAACCGTCATTTTATTTTCCTTAAAACCCTAGATTTTTTTGGGGAAATTTTTCCTGAATTGCAAGTTTAATCTTATTGAAATACACAAATGAAGATAGAAAATCATTAATTCGTTACTATATACGAAATATTCAAGTAAACTTACATCCATTTCATCTACGGGTGAAGAGTTTAGATCGAAATCCATGGAGGTTAAGTTCAACAATGGAGGTGAAGGTTTTTGGGGCGAAATGGAGGTGAAGAATGGGTCGAAATGGAGGAACAAGATGCAAGATAGGGTCGAAATCGAGGAGAAGGCGGAAGAATGGGCCGAATTTGGGAGAAATTCGGTTGATAATGGTGGATTTGGTGAAGAACTGAAGAACAAGGAGGAGAGAGAAAATGGGTAAAAAAAAAATTTGGCTCCAAAATTTTTTCCCATACGTAAATTACTGTTTGCAAGGCAAAAAAAAAATTTCGGATTTTTTCAAATTTTTTTTTTAATTATTTTTTCGATTTTCAGAAATTAATTTCATAATTTTTGGTAAATAAACAAAATGAAAATAAATTAAAAGAAATGAGTTTTGGCAATTAAAAGAAAAGGGAAAAGAAATGAATAGAGGATCCACTAACTAAAATTGGTGGCCACATTCATTTGACTTCAAATTCGCCTTTTGTGAAAAAGACCATGGTAGAATCATCCTGTTAGACATTTATTTTACCCACGTTACATCGTGAGTTGTACGAAGATACGCCAGGCTGGATACCGTTTATGTGGAACGTGCGAATCAGCTGGCGATTCGAATCCGCAACTTGTATTAACGGCCAGGATTTCCCCATCGCTTTCGCCTTCAAAACTCTCTCCGCACATTTCCCGTCTTCCTGATAGGGAGGATAGAGAGAGAAAGGAGTGAGGTCAGAAGGAAGTGAGAGAGAGAGAGAAACACAAATAAGAGAGATCTTCTCTCGTAGTCATACAACACCCTGCCCAATTCTAAACTTTAGAAACCTCTCAACTTCCCTCACTCATACGGAATTCTGAGGCTCCAATTCATCTTTAAAGCTCGTTCCAGGTTCTCTTTTTTTGTTTAATCTACTTGTTTACACGATCTTTTGTTGCGATTTTTAAGATTTACTGTATGTGATTATTATTGTTTGTTTCATGAATTCAACTTATTTTTCTTTGTCTCATGTTTTTAGGGATAATGTACATGTTATAAACTTATGATTCGGATTTTTGGTACAACTTCTTAAATCTTAATTCATGTTTGTTTCACGGAATCAAATGATAAGAATATTTATGTTACAGTTTGTAGATGCCCATATTTTGGTGCGATTGTTCTTTTGTTCTTGTTTGTTTCATCAAATCAATTTTTGAAGCTTTGTGACTGGAAATCTGGAATGAAGGACCTCTTATCCCTGGGCCCAGCGCGGCCGTCTCTCCTAAGACTTTAACCTAGTTGACATCCACTGAGCGAAAAGAATCACGCAATACAGAATTCTTTAACGAAGCGCTAGTCGCAAAAATGATTTGGGGTCGGTTTACTTGAATCGTCATAAGGAATTGTCTATATGATTTTATTTGAGATAATTGGAAAAAGTGGAGGCTTGGGGTTTTCTGGACCGTTATATGATGAGGAAAAGGAAAGTCAAGGAGTATTCTATCATTTTCCTCGACGTTTTGAGGGATTTGAACTGATGTGGCCCCTTAGTGATGGTTGCGTCCAATTTTGTGGTTAGGAAAATATTTGCAGTTGTACCGTTATTTCTATTTTAAACTGGGTCAAAGCTTCAAGTCTTCAAGGTCAAGGCTTGGTTGTTGAGTTTTTGTGTTCCTTTGTTCAAATACAAGAAAATAAAAGGAGTATTATATTATCTCTATATTTTTTTTTTGTTTTGAATGTCACATAGTACAGTTGCATATTTTTTGTTTGTTGCTTCTTAATTTTAGAGGGAATGCCTTAGTACAGTTTAGCATAAAATCTTTTGTTGAGATTGAGGCTTTGATTTTTGGCACCCTGAAGATTTCTGTTCGACTTTGATGATTACTTAGGAGGGTAAATAGTAAGGAATAAAGAAAATAATGGAAACGTTAGTTTATTGGCAGTTGTAGCAGAATGTGCTGACATACAATTTGTAATGGCAACAGATTCTGTCAAAGATGAAAGTAGTTTGAGTATCTGTTGGGCTTGTCTGAGGATTTGTTGGATCTTTTGTACTAATTAATTGTTCATAGGAAGAAAAAAGGACGGTGAAATGGATAGAAGACAATGATTTCATCTCAGACAGTCTGTTATTATTGGCGCAAACGAGCGAATGCTGTCATTGTGCAAATATGAAACACTCCCCTTCCCCTCCAACAACTAAAAAGGAAGAAAGAATTATAGTAGTTTAAAAGAGGTGAAAAGGAAAAATGGGAAGTAACTTTTGAAGTATACTGTATCACATCTTCTAAAGGGTGCAAGAGATACTTATACTAACGAATTTCATGTCTTATTATATAGCTACGCTAGACGAAGACGCCAGGATGGTTGCTCAGGGATTCATAGTAGATTTAAACAAACCACTTGTCTTTCAGGTATGGCTTTGTTGGATTCTTCTAATGTTTTTTTTTTCACGAGCTTGTTCTGTTAAGTTAAATTGAGCTTTTGAGGTTTTGCTTTGGTCACTATCTTTTATTATCTATTATTCGTTTGCTTCCAAGTTCCAACTTTAACCGAGCTTATTAAATTTGTCTATGTTAATTAGGAAGGAGTTTTATTTGTGATGTTTTAGTTATGATGCAATACCTGCTTTAGTTGAAGCCTAAATCTTCATTATATTGTAAATCCTGACAACAAACTTTTGTAGGTTGGTCATCTTGAGGAATCCTATGAAGAATGGGTCCACCAGCCTATTGTCAGTAAGGAAGGCCCTCGTTTCTTTGAAAGTGACTTTTGGGAGGTACTCTTCTAGTTTATGAGACATTTCCTTCGTCCCTTAAAGATTGCTCTACTTGACTTTTCACGTCTCCAAGACACAACTGAAAACGTAAATATCTCCACTTCTACATCTCCAAGACACAACTTAAAACGCAAATATTTCCATTTCTACATGCGTAAAATTTTTAAAAAAGTTGATGTTCTAAAAGTATACTTTGAAACGAATTTAATAAGATCCCACATGACTATATTTATTGTTTATAGGTTAGTGAAATTGAAAATTCTTGGCCAATGGTTTTAAAGTTCGAACCAAAATAATACTATGGGGCAATCTTCAAGAGGCAGGGGAAGTATTCTTCAAGTGCATTTTGTATCAGTTTACCCATGCATGTATGTGAGATATATTCAGGCATCACTTCATTTAGTCTTTGTCTCTACTCTTTGAGGACGTAAATGCACTATCTGATTCTGACTTCTATCTCTGTGACCCAGTTCCTGACCCTCACTGTGTGGTGGGCTATTCCAGTAATATGGCTTCCAGTTGTGTGCTGGTGCATCTCCATGTCTATACGCATGGGTCATACTCTTCCTGAGATAGTGCTAATGGTGACTTTTGGTGTTTTTCTGTGGACGTTGATTGAATATACTTTACATCGTTTCCTCTTCCACATTAAAACAAAAAGCTATTGGTTAGTTCTGTCTCGTTTTGGCTACATCTTCTCACTGTTCTTAATGGAAAATAATGAAACTTTACATCTTAGGTTTGTATTTTTCTGCTCTTAAATAATATTGTAACATATGTTAATATCAATGGAGAATCTTTACAGGGGCAACACTATCCATTATCTTATTCATGGCTGTCACCACAAGCACCCTATGGATGGCCTGCGTCTTGTTTTCCCTCCTGCTGCAACAGCTGTCCTATGTTTTCCGGTTAGTTGCATTCTATCATGTCTACTCTATGTTTCGTAAGTGGGCATATATTAGGTTTCTTTTAGACCTTTGACACTTAAGACTCTTGTTTATTATTTATGCAATAAATCTTTAAATCACCCATCTTGATCAAAATACATGAGCTAAAGAGTACAGGAAATTGCAGTTACTGTTTTTTTGTTGGCAAGATATTCACGTCTAATTATTGATAAAGAGATGCAACGTTTATTGTTTGGGTAAATTTAGCTTGACAGCAATTAGTTATTTGTTTTGGGAGGACTCCTGTTTATTCTCTCATTACATTTCCCCGCTCCACTAATTTTGTTGTTGTTGTAATGTTTCTACGACTAAGTTTTTCGTGGATGCCATGGTGGATCTGCAATGATATAGGAGTTTAAAATATTGGTCCTAGAAAGCTGGATGTACATATTCTTGCTTTTCTAAATCCAGTTTTCCAGGGTTAAAATATTAATCGTGTAATATTGTACAGTGTACATTACTTGGGTATTCGTCTGTTTTATGCTGCAGATTCTGGGTAGAACAGTCATATTCCATATGCTGACTTATAAAGTAATCTGTTCTACATAGATGTTGTACAAAGACAAGTGTAGTTGAGATACAACTACAGCTGTGACACTTCCATTCTCTTATTGTTGCAACACTTCCCTTCCGGAAGTTTTATAATAGTTGCAACATTACTTTTTCTGTTGGCTTGTGGTTCATATTTCTCTATCTCTCCTATCGCATGGGAATTTTTGCCATCTCTCTTTTTTCTCTCCTCATAACATAGGTCTACTTATGTCCCCCCTCCCCTCTCTCCATGTAGCAACTATTAGAGAACATACAATAAATTATATAACTAGGAAGTACCCCTTCCTTTTTATAGGGCACACATGATATTTAAAGGCGAACTTTGATCGTTTATTACTCTCAAATTATATTGCTAAAGAATGATAAGAAAATAATATTATGAATATATATATTTGTAAGACAAATCAAATAATAAATAGAAAAAATTGTCATAAACTACCTAATGGAAAAAAAACTACATAATAAAAAAATCTTGGTGAAAAGCTACCGTATAAATTTTTTTGGTTATTGAAGGATACAAATGGCTAGAAACACGATATTTAAAGGCGAACTTTGATCGTTTATTACTCTCAATTTATATTGCTAAAGAATGATAAGAAAATAATGTTATAAATATATATTTGTATGACAAATCAAATAATAAATAGGAAAATTTTGTCAGAAACTACCTAATAGAAAAAAAAACTACCTAATAAAATAATCTTGGTGAAAAACTACCTTATAAATTTTTTTGGTTATTGAACGATACCAATGTCCAGAAATGAAAGTTGACCAAAAAACTCCGGTGTTGACCCAACACGTGCCCCTCACGTGTTTCTTTTAATCCATTCCCCCCCTTTTCCCTGTTTTTTTAAGTTTTCTCTTCCCTCCCTTTGAATTTTACACTCTCTCTCCTCCATCTCGTCTCCCTCTCTCGTTAATTCGCCATTAATTATCCTCTCTAATCCATAATTCTAGCTCTAAATCCATCATGTAATTCCTTCTTAACACCCTTAAATTCAAACTCCACAAATCCGCTGTTGCCTCATGTTTCTCTCTCTCTCCTGTGCTCATTGTTGTTGTTCTCCATTAGCTAGTGGTGTTGTTGTATTCTGCTGCTGCCACTTCTTTTTCCCTCTAGCTGCTCCACCTTCCCTTTCTTCAGCTCATTGCGGTTGAGGTCGGTGGTGTCTGTCACCACTGGTTCTACGACTTTTGCCGAAATTGGGTGCCGCCTCATTCTTCCTCTCTCCCATGTTTCTGTTGGTGGTGGTGAGTTGGTTCTGCCACCAGAGTAGTGGCGGTTCCATAGTTCGAAAATGCGGTTTCGGTCACGATCGCGGTAACGATCACGGTGATGCGGGAACAGGGATGATGCGGTCGTCGTACCACCAAATATCGGCTGAAACCATGAGACATCCCTAGAACCCACCTAAAACGCGGTTTTTTTACACGTTTACGATGCGGGTAATATCGGTTCGGTAGATTTGAAATCCTTTACGATACGGGCGATATGATACGATGCAGTTTTGTTTTGATACCATGAGACCTCAACCACCCCCTGTGCTCCTGATTTTGTTTCTTATTTCTCCTTTGAAGAAAACATGGATCAGTTTTTGGGAGCTGTAGAAGATCCCCCATATCAATTTCCGATGACATCAATGATTATAGCAAGGAGGAATGAATTTGCTTGCATTTATCGAAGTTCCCAACAACAATGAGGCGGTCTTATTGGGGTTGGAATTCGGAAGAAAGGGAGAAGAGATGGAGGAGAGAGAGTGTAAAATTTGAAGGGAGGGAAGAGAACAGTGGAAGCAGGGAGAAGGGGCACGTGTTGGGTCAACGTCAGAGTTTTTTGGTCAACACTCGTTTTCTAGCCATTGGTATCCTTCAACAACCAAAAAATTTTATAAGGTACTTGCTCACCATGATTTTTTTATTAGGTATGTTTCGCAAAAAGTCATTTTTTATTAGGTAGTTTTTGAATTTTCCTAACAATTTTTTTTTTAAATTTTAATTTGTCATGTTATAAGAGATATTTGTGGGTTAAAGCATATTGTCGAGAAGCTTGCGTGCCTCATACTTAGAAGCAGAGGGAGTAGTGAGGGTCAATAAGTACATTTAGCTTTTAGTAATCAGTTAATTGTTACCAAACACATTTATAAAAAAAAGTTGTCAAATAAACTCTAACAGCAAACTCTAAACTCTAACAGCGAAACTCTAAACTCTATTTGCCAAACAGGACCTATATATAAGTGGGCAAGACGCTAGGTGATCATATTACATTTTACCTCCTAATAGACTCTTCAATCTGAAAAAGTGAGAAGAGACTGAGAGAGGAAATTAGAGAGAGATACTAAAGAAGTAAACTTAAAATTTTAACATTGTGAACTATTATAGCTCATCAGTTTGACACTAGCGTTCTTCACCGACAGCTTTTCGACTTATAAAAACAATTAAACGGAAAAATCTATATTGATTTGACCATTTATGGTCATGCAAAGTTGGAGAACTTCTTTCTTATTATATTTTTCCTCAGTATTTCTACTGCTTTATGTAAACTGAATGTTATATGGTATGCACTTTGGACGAGCGTTAATTGTCTCTAATTTTTGCTTTTCTCTTTCCAGTTCTGGAATTTGGTCAAGGTTTTTGCTACACCGTCCACTACTCCCGCCCTTTATGGAGGTGGCTTATTGGGATATGTGATGTATGATGTCACCCACTACTATCTGCATCATGGACAACCTTCTAGTCATGTACCGAGGAATCTGAAGGTATGCTTGCTTTTATGCTGTAGGAAACAATAAACATGCAACTATTCAATCTCTAGCATGTTCTTTTGTGTGGAATTTTTCATAAAAAGGAGTCACTTGTTCTAGTAATACAATATAAGTTATTTGTCAGTTGTCACCTTACAACATGTTAATCTCACCAAAATGGGTTTTTGATTATTATGGAGAATGCTGAAAAGGAGTCACTTCCGCTCTTTTCTTGTTTCATTGGTCACGCTGACGATTTCCTATGATGACATGTTAGCTGACCCCAAATCATTTTGGGACTAAGGTTTTGTTGTTGTTGTATGGAAAATGCTTAAAAGTTTCTGCTACTCTACCGAATTTCAACTGGACAATCCAAATCCCAAGTTATGGGTTGAATATGTACTTGAGATTAAAGGCTGCTAAGAATGGGAAGCAAGGATTGGGATGAATTGGTATTTACTATTTAGAAAACAGCCGGTAATGTATTTTTTGGGATGCCCCCCTGCGCTGTGAATAATTTCTTAGTTGAACCTAGCTTTGTTTTCAGTATTGATGAATTCATTGGGGGTATAAAATCTTTATATGATGTTCCACCTCTTTTTGACTGCTTTAATGATTAATGATAAATATAAAGTAAAGCCTCAATTACTTTTTTTTTTCCTTTACTCGAGGGACGTTTTGTATCTATGTAGTGTTTGCTTTTTTTGTTTGTTTCCAGAGGTACCATTTGAATCATCACTTCCGCATTCAGAACAAGGGCTTTGGCATTACTTCATCAATTTGGGACAAGGTTTTCGGAACACTACCTCCTTCAAAATCAACTCAAGAATGTAGATAAGCATTAATTTGAATCTACATTCATTGCCAATATTACATGATTATCCGTATCATTCTTCATCTTGCTGGCCTTGGATTTTAGTTTGTTTTAGGTTTTTTATCTTCTGGACAGGTAGGAAAAAGTTTTGATGTGTCTGTATAAACGAGTGAGGATTTAGCAGTCTTTATTGTCATTATTTATTTATTGGAAAAGCAATTATGTTCATTTGTACCTCTCAAATCCTTTGCGGTGTAAGCTTGAGGTTAGGATCACGTAGTTCATGCTTTGGATGCTGAATAGCTGTACCTAGAAGAAAATGTAAAGCAAATTAGCGAGTAGTTTAGGTGAATGTTAATAATTGGAGAAACGGCTCCCTTGCCTTTTTTGTTATGTTGTATTTTTTTTAATCATTCCTTGTTTAACATATTGGCGTTGCTTGGTTGATGGCATTTCGTTAGCTTGGAGCTTGGTTTTATGCACCTAGGTGCACCATGCTCAATGTGCACCCAAAAGAACATATTGTTTTTTTAAAAAGAACATGAACTTATTTAAGCAATTTTTTATGGTAAAAAGAACACGTAGGTCATAATAAAATAACATGTAGAATCTCCATTCATAAAAGAACACGGGTTGAAAAGAACATATAATAAAAGAATGCACAATTTAAATTAAAAGAATATACTGATTTCGAACCGTAAATATTTTCTTATTAAACAAAGTCATGCTCTTTTTCATATTGAGTTATGTTCTTTTTAATATCGAGTTATGTTCTTTTGTATATAAACCGAAAGAATATATTTTTGAAATTAAATGAACATACCTTTTAAACTAAAAAGAACATACCTTGTAACTTAAAGGAGCTAGCGTATAGTTAAAAAAAAGTACCCCTCTCCCTAAAAATATACTCCAAAAAAAATCATGTAAATCTACAAATATTGTGATGTAAATAACATCTGTATAAAATAAATCGATTATCTCATTGAATAAACAATAACCAAAATAATAGATAATAATATATTTTTTTAGTTGAAGTCAATCCACTCAAGGAAGAGATATTGCAGGGATACCGGGTAGTTTCATAATGCCACAATTTGTGGAACAAACTTGGCTGTAATTGTTTTTTTTTTAAATTAAATATGAGATTACAATCTTTACAAAGAATTAAAATGGTGATACAATCTTTACCGGGTATTTTTTTTTCTTATTTTCTATTTATTTATTTGAGGGCAGCAAACTTCACGCAAATGCATCAAAACGCCGACGTTATTGAACATGTGCACCAGAGAGCATCATGCTCTCTGGTGCACCTACACATTTGTGTCGTTAGCACCCAAGTATTGGAGAAAAGGCTCAGTTCCCCCTGTTTTTTGGATTGTCTTTCTAACCATATTAGCCTATCCACCCAATTCGGGATAAATTGTTTTTTTCACCTCTATAAAACGAAAGCATGTTTTAGTGTTTTTCTTGGGATGACTTTTGACGTTTTATCTAACGGTTTTTTCAACATATACCCCTGATAAATTTTTTTTATTCACCAGATACCCCAACTTTTTTCAAAATTCACCATATACCCATGAGTTTATGAAAAATACCCTTAATGACTTACGGCGGTGAACTCCGTTAGTCATTAACCCTAATTAACCCCTAATTAACCCTAATTCTCTCTCCTAAACCACCAACCCCACCCACCCACCGGTAGTCCCCGCACCCCCATTCGCCCCACCCACCCACGCAAAACCCCACCCCTCCCCACCCACCCCCACCCCACGCCACGCAAACCCCCACCCCTCCCACCACCCCCACCCACACAAACCCTCCACCACCCCTTCGAATCTCTGCAACCCTCCCCTCCACCACCCCCTTCGCATCCCACGGCCCCCTCCCCCACCCTTTCGAATCCCGCAACCCCTTAAGCTCCTTGAAACCATTTTTGTTGGACATATTTCTAGGGTTTTTTTTGAAGTCTTTTGGCTTCCTTTTGCTGCTCCTATTCACGATATAATGGAGAGCTAATGAGAAGAAAAATCAGTTTTGAGTGATTGATTAAAAACCTTGTGTTTATGCATTTTAACTTTGAGTGTGTCTCAAGTTCAAAGTGTACCCTTGTTGCTTTGAGTGGGTTCCTGAGCAATAAGCTTAGGGAGGTTGAGTGGGTCTTGCCCTCGGCCTAAAACCTCAAAACATTGAGTGTGTCATTGTGTTTTGGTACTTATCCTTGGTTTCGTGTGCTTTCGAGTAATCTAGTGAGTATTCTTGGTTCCTTGAGTTTAGATTCATCATCCAACACTTTAGAGGGTGTATTTAGACATACATCATTTGGTATCGAGCTTTCTGGTGGAGATCTTGCGAGAAAAATCGAGTTTTGGAGAAGAAACAAAACCGCCGTAATTAATCCAGTTTTTCGGTCGACTTTGAAGGACAATTTCGCAGCCTTCAGGAGTTCAAATTGGTTGATTCTTTTTTTTGATTCTGCGTAACTTTTTATGTAGAATACTCACAGAAATTTTCAAATATTTGTGAATGTTTTAGATATTAAACTCGGCACGTTTTTCGCAACTGCGCCTGAAAGAAGTAAATCCAGCGCTCTCAACTTCAAAGGAAGATTTTTCCTTCGTCCGGAACGCTTTTAAGGAGTATCTTTTTTTGAATCTGCTTATTATTTCCGAAATTTTCAAATTATGTAATCTTCTGAGAGTTTCAAGGCCGTTTACATTTTCGTTATGTTGTTTAAAGTTACGGGTGGATTCATTATTGTAACTGTAATAGTTTAGCAAAATAGTGAAATCATGGCTGATGGGGATCTTGTTAGGATGTTACAGGTTATCACTCAAAAGTTAGAAAATATGGAGAAAAAATCAGAAATGAATGATGAGAAAGGTGATGAGGAGAAAAAAAGACAAGATAAAAGATGGGATGCTATAGCCGAAATGGCTTTGCAAGTAAATAGAAAACAAAATTTCCCAAAAAATGAAGAGACTTTAATCTTTTGGCAGCCTGTAGATATTCGGTCTACTTTTCGTGAATTAAAAGAAGCAGTGAGAATTTGTTAACAACTAGTTCGCGATGCTTTGCCTCAACCAACTATCACACAGGAAGATAAGGATGTTTGTGATTCGATAAACCATACTATGAAAGATAATATAGTTGTTGAACACATTCAAGAGACAAATGAAAAGAAGGAGATCGAGGAAAATTTGGTGGTTCCTAATTTGATGATCAATGTTGTTACGAAATCAACCATTCACTCTAGTGTTTGCAACTTACAAAAGAAAATTTACGTGAAACATTTCGATACTGTTTTCGAAACACCACCGGAATGGTTAAATCATACTTTTGGGTTTAATGAGTGCGTTATTGTGCATGATCAAGTTGAGGTTTAAGCTGATGTTTCAAGAACTTCTTTTGATTTGTTTTTGGGTTCCGTGGTGCAGCATACACTATTTGATAAGGTTCTCAATTCTTTTGACAAGTTTGTGCTTTTGAGAATCGGTCAAATTCGTGGTCGGATATTTTTCAAAGAACGAGAGAATGATACATGTGCATCAAGGCGACTCAAAATATCAAAATTAGATGATCTTTTCAATTATTGGATTTGGTTCATCTTACAATTCAATGTCGCAAAAGCCCAAGTTTGTCACATGCATTACTTGGATACAAGATTGAAGCCCAATTGCAGCAACAACAAACACCAAGAAGGTGTGATATATGATGTGTAAATGGCTAAATGAGCAAGCCCAAAGTTCTTTTTTGGGCACTATATTTTACTTTGCTTTTGTAGTTAAATGTTGCTTGTAATAAGCCCAAGAGTTACTCCTAATGTATCTTTTGGTGGCCAGCTGGTTAGGAGGTATTTAGGAGTGTGATTACCTCATCATTTGCTGCATAACAGTTCATTAATGATGGGGGTTACAATAGGCGTGAATCAAGGAGACTTTAAAGTTCCTTGAAACCATTTTTGTTGGACAAATTTCTAGGGTTTATTTTGAAGTCTTTTGACTTCCTTTTGCTGCTCCTATTCACTATATAATGGAGAGCTAATGAGAAGAAAAATCAGTTTTGAGTGATTGATAAAAAACCTTGTGTTTTTGCATTATAACTTTGTGTGTGTCTCAAGTTCAAAGTGTACCCTTGTTGCTTTGAGTGGGTTCTTGAGCAATAAGCTTAGGGGAGGTTGAGTGGGTCTTGCCTCTGGCCTAAAACCCCAAAACATTGAGTGTGTCATTGTGTTTTGGTACTATCCTTGGTTTCGTGTGCTTTCGAGTAATCTAGTGAGTATTCTTGGTTCCTTGAGTTTAGATTCATCATCCAACACTTTGGACGGTGTATTTAGACATACATCATCCGGTATCGAGCTTTAGCGTGGAGATCTTGCGAGAAAAATCTTGTTTTGGAGAAGAAACAAACTGCAGAATTCATCCAGTTTTTTGATCGACTTTTAAGGACAATTTTGCAGCCTTCGGGAGTTCAAATTGGTTGATTCTTTTTTGATTCCGCATAACGTTTTTCGCAATCGCTGAAAGAAGTAAATCCAAGCGCTCTCAACTTCAAACGAAGATTTCTCCTTCGTCCGGAACGCTTTTAAGGAGTTTCTTTTTTGAATCTGCTTATTTTTTCCTAAATTTTCAAAATATGTAATCTTTTGAGGGTTTCAAGGACGTTTCCATTTTCGTTTTGTTGTTTGAAGTTACGGGTAGATTCATCATTGTAACTGTAATTGTTTAGCAAAATAGTGAAATCATGGCTGATGGGGATCTTGTTAGGATGTTACAGGTTATCACTCAAAGTTCGAAAATATGGAGAAAAAATCAGAAATGAAGGATGAGAAAAGTGAGGAGGAGAAAAAAAGACAAGATAAAAGATGGGATGATATAGCCGAAATGGCTTTGCAAGTAATTAGAAAACATAATTTCCCAAAATATGATGTGACTTCAATCCTTAGGCAGCCTGTAGATATTCGGTCTACTTTTCGTGAATTAAAAGAAGCAGTGAGAATTTATCAACAACTAGTTCGCGATGCTTTACCTCAACCAAATATCACACACGAAAATAAGGATGTTTGTGATTCGATAAACCATACTATGAAAGATAATATAGTTGTAGAACACATTCAAGAGACAAATGAAAAGAAGGAGATCGAGGAAAATTTGGTGGTTCCTAATTTGATGATCGATGTTGTTACGAAATCAACCATTAACTCTAGTGTTTGCAACTTACAAAAGAAAGTTTATGTGAAACATTTCGAAACTGTTTTCGAAACTCCACCGGAATGGTTAAATCATACTTTTGGGTTTGATGAGAGCATTATTGAGCATGATCAAGTTGAGGTTCAAGCTGATGTTTCAAGAACTTCTTTTGATATGTTTTTGGGTTCCGTGGTGCAGCATACACTATTTGATAAGGTTCTCAATTCTTTTGATAAGTTTGTGCTTTTGAGAATCTGCCAAATTCGTGGTCGAATTTTTTTCAAAGAAAGAGAGAATGATACATGTGCATCAAGGCAACTCAAAATATCAAAATTAGATGATCTTTTCAATTATTGGATTTGGTTCATCTTACAATTCAATGTCGCAAAAGCCCAAGTTTGTCACATGCATTACTTGGATACAAGATTGAAGCCCAATTGCAGCAACAACAAACACCAAGGAGGTGTGATATATGATGTGTAAATGGCTTAATGAGCAAGCCCAAAGTTCTATTTTGGGAACGATATTTTACTTTGCTTTTGTAGTTAAATGTTGCTTGTAATAAGCCCAAGAGTTACTCCTAATGTATCTTTTGGTGGCCAGTTGTTTAGGAGGTATTTAGGAGTGTGATTACCTCATCATTTCTTGCATAACGGTTCATTAATGATGGGGGTTACAATAGGCGTGAATCAAGGAGACTTTTAAGCTCCTTGAAACCATTTTTGTTGGACAGATTTCTAGGGTTTTTTTTGAAGTCTTTTGGCTTCCTTTTGCTGCTCCTATTCACGATATAATGGAGAGCTAATTAGAAGAAAAATCATTTTTGAGTGATTGATTAAAAACCTTGTGTTTATGCATTTTAACTTTGAGTGTGTCTCAAGTTCAAAGTGTACCCTTGTTGCTTTGAGTGGGTTCCTGAGCAATAAGCTTAGGGGAGGTTGAGTGGGTCTTGCCTCTGGCCTAAAACCCCAAAACATTGAGTGTGTCATTGTGTTTTGGTACTATCCTTGGTTTCGTGTGCTTTCGAGTAATCTAGTGAGTATTCTTGGTTCCTTGAGTTTAGATTCATCATCCAACACTTTGGAGGGTGTATTTAGACATACATCATTTGGTATCAGAGCTTTGCCGTGGGGATCTTGCAGAAAAATCGAGTTTTGGAGAAGAAACAAAAGCTGCGGAATTAATCCGGTTTTTGAGTCGACTTTGAAGGACAATTTCGCTGCCTTCAGGAGTTCAAATTGGTTGATTCTTTTTTTGATTCTGCGTAACTTTTTATGTAGAATACTCACAGAAAGTTTCAAATATTTGTGAATGTTTTAGATATAAAACTCGGCACGTTTTTCGCAACTGCGCCTGAAAGAAGTAAATCCAGCGCTCTCAACTTCAAAGGAAGATTTTTCCTTCGTCCGGAACGCTTTTAGCGAGTTTCTTTTTTTGAATCTGCTTATTATTTCCGAAATTTTCAAAATATGTAATATTTTGAGAGTTTCAAGGCCGTTTACATTTTCGTTATGTTGTTCGAAGTTACGGGTAGATTCATCATTGTAACTGTAATAGTTTAGCAAAATAGTGAAATCATGGCTGATGGGGATCTTGTTAGGATGTTACAGGTTATCACTCAAAAGTTAGAAAATATGGAGAAAAAATCAGAAATGAAGGATGACAAAAGTGATGAGGAGAAAAAAAGACAAGATAAAAGATGGGATGCTATAGCCGAAATGACTTTGCAAGTAAATAGAAAACAAAATTTCGCAAAAAATGATGAGACTTTAATCCTTTGGCAGCCTATAGATATTCGGTCTACTTTTCGTGAATTAAAAGAAGCTGTGAGAATTTGTCAACAACTAGTTCGCGATGCTTTGCCTCAACCAACTATCACACACGAAGATAAGGATGTTTGTGATTCGATAAACCATACTATGAAAGATAATATAGTTGTTGAACACATTCAAGAGACAAATGAAAAGAAGGAGATCGAGGAAAATTTGGTGGTTCCTAATTTGATGATCAATGTTGTTACGAAATCAACCATTAACTCTAGTGTTTGCAACTTACAAAAGAAAATTTACGTGAAACATTTCGATACTGTTTTCGAAACTCCACCGGAATGGTTAAATCATACTTTTGGGTTTAATGAGTGCGTTATTGTGCATGATCAAGTTGAGGTTCAAGCTGATGTCTCAAGAACTTCTTTTGATTTGTTTTTGGGTTCCGTGGTGCAGCATACACTATTTGATAAGGTTCTCAATTCTTTTGACAAGTTTGTGCTTTTGAGAATCGGTCAAATTCGTGGTCGAATTATTTTCAAAGAACGAGAGAATGATTCATGTGCATCAAGGCGACTCAAAATATCGAAATTAGATGATCTTTTCAATTATTGGATTTGGTTCATCTTACAATTCAATGTCGCAAAAGCCCAAGTTTGTCACATGCATTACTTGGATACAAGATTGAAGCCCAATTGCAGCAACAACAAAAACCAAGAAGGTGTGATATTTGATGTGTAAATGGCTTAATGAGCAAGCCCAAAGTTCTTTTTTGGGCACTATATTTTACTTTACTTTTGTAGTTAAATGTGGCTTGTAATAAGCCCAAGAGTTACTCCTAATATATCTTTTGGTGGCCAGCTGTTTAGGAGGTATTTAGGAGTGTGATTACCTCATCATTTGCTGCATAATAGTTCATTAATGATGGGGGTTACAATAGGCGTGAATCAAGGAGACTTTTAAGTTCCTTGAAACCATTTTTGTTGGACAAATTTCTAGGGTTTATTTTGAAGTCTTTTGGCTTCCTTTTTCTGCTCCTATTCACTATATAATAGAGAGCTAATGAGAAGAAAAATCAGTTTTGAGTGATTGATAAATAACCTTGTGTTTTTGCATTATAACTTTGAGTGTGTCTCAAGTTCAAAGTGTACCCTTGTTGCTTTGAGTGGGTTCTTGAGCAATAAGCTTAGGGGAGGTTGAGTGGGTCTTGCCTCTGGCCTAAAACCCCAAAACATTGAGTGTGTCATTGTGTTTTGGTACTATCCTTGGTTTCGTGTGCTTTCGAGTAATCTAGTGAGTATTCTTTGTTCCTTGAGTTTAGATTCATCATGCAACACTTTGGAGAGTGTATTTAGACATACATCATCTGGTATCAGAGTTTTAGCGTGGAGATCTTGTTGAAAAATCTAGTTTTGGAAAAGAAACAAAACTGCCTGAATTCATCCAGTTTTTCGGTCGACTTTGAAGGACGATTTCGCAGCCCTCAGGAGTTCAAATTGGTTCATTCTTTTTTTGATTCTGCATAACTTTTAGCTAGAATACTCACAGAATTTTTCAGATTTTTGTGAATGTTTTAGATATTAAACTGAGCACGTTTTTCGCAACTACACCTGAAAGAAGTAAATCCAGCGCTCTCAACTTCAAACGAAGATTTCTCCTTCGTCCGGAACGCTTTAAAGGAGTTTCTTTTTTTGAATCTGCTTATATTTTCCTAAATTTTCAAAATATGCAATCTTTTGAGAGTTTCAAGGACGTTTACATTTTCGTTTTGTTGTTTGAAGTTACGGGCAGATTCATCATTGTAACTGTAATAGTTTAGCAAAATAGTGAAATCATGGCTGATGGGGATCTTGTTAGGATGTTACAGGTTATCACTCAAAAGTTAGAAAATTCGGAGAAAAAACCAAAAATGAAGGATGAGAAAAGTGAGGAGGAGAAATAAAGACAAGATAAAAGATGGGATGCTATAGCCGAAATGGCTTTGCAAGTAATAGAAAACATAATTTCCCAAAAAATGATGAGACTTCAATCTTTAGGCAGCCTGTAGATATTCGGTCAACTTTTCTTGAATTAAAAGAAGCAGTGAGAATTTGTCTACAACTAGTTCGCGATGCTTTGCCTCAACCAAATATCACCACGAAAATAAGGATGTTTGTGATTCGATAAAGCATACTATGAAAGATAATATAGTTGTTGAACACATTCAAGAGACAAATGAAAAGAAGGAGATCAAGGAAAATTTGGTGGTTCTTAATTTGATGATCGATGTTGTTACGAAATCAACCATTAACTCTAGTGTTTGCAACTTACAAAAGAAAGTTTATGTGAAACATTTCGATATCGTTTTCGAAACTCCACGGAATGTTTAAATCATACTTTTGGGTTTGATGAGTGCATTATTGAGCATGATCAAGTTGAGGTTCAAGCTGATGTTTCAAGAACTTCTTTTGATATGTTTTTGGGTTCCGTGGTGCAGCATACACTATTTGATAAGGTTCTCAATTCTTTTGATAAGTTTGTGCTTTTGAGAATCGGTCAAATTCGTGGTCGAATTTTTTTCAAAGAAAGAGAGAATGATGCATGTGCATCAAGGCGAATCAAAATATCAAAAGTAGATGATCTTTTCAATTGTTGGATTTGGTTCATCTTACAATTCAATGTTGCAAAAGCCCAAGTTTGTCACATGCATTACTTGGATATAAGATTGAATCCCTATTGCAGCAACAACAAACACCAAGGAGGTGTGATATATGATGTGTAAATGGCTTAATGACCAAGCCCAAAAGTTCTGCTTTGGGCACTATATTTTACTTTGCTTTTGTAGTTAAATGTTGCTTGTAATAAGCCCAAGCGTTACTCGTAATGTATCTTTTGGTGGCCAGCTGTTTAGGAGGTATTTAGGAGTGTGATTACCTCATCATTTACTGCATAACAGTTCATTAATGATGGGGGGTTACAATAGGCGTGAATCATGGAGACTTTTAAGTTTCTTGAAACCATTTTTGTTGGACAGATTTCTAGGGTTTATTTTGAAGTCTTTTGGCTTCCTTTTGCTGCTCCTATTCACTATATAATGGAGAGCTAATGAGAAGAAAAATCAGTTTTGAGTGATTGATAAAAAACCTTGTGTTTATGCTTTTTAACTTTGAGTGTGTCTCAAGTTCAAAGTGTACCCTTGTTGCTTTGAGTGGGTTCTTGAGCAATAAGCTTAGGGGAGGTTGAGTGGGTCTTACCTCTGGCCTAAAACCCCAAAACATTGAGTGTGTCATTGTGTTTTGGTACTATCCTTGGTTTCGTGTGCTTTCGAGTAATCTAGTGAGTATTCTTGGTTCCTTGAGTTTAGATTCATCATGCAACACTTTGGAGAGTGTATTTAGACATACATCATCTGGTATCAGAGTTTTAGCGTGGAGATCTTGTAGAAAAATCTAGTTTTGGAAAAGAAACAAAACTGCCAGAATTCATCCAGTTTTTCAGTCGACTTTGAAGGACGATTTCGCAGCCCTCAGGAGTTCAAATTGGTTGATTCTTTTTTTGATTCTGCATAACTTTTAACTAGAATACTCACAGAATTTTTCAGATTTTTGTGAATGTTTTGGATATTAAACTGGGCACGTTTTTCGCAACTGCGCCTGAAAGAAGTAAATCCAGCGCTCTCAACTTCAAACGAAGATTTCTCCTTCGTCCGGAACGCTTTTAAGGAGTTTCTTTTTTTGAATCTGCTTATTTTTTCCTAAATTTTCAAAATATGTAATCTTTTGAGAGTTTCAAGGACGTTTACATTTTCGTTTTGTTGTTTGAAGTTACGGGCAGATTCATCATTGTAACTGTAATAGTTTAGCAAAATAGTGAAATCATGGCTGATGGGGATCTTGTTAGGATGTTACAGGTTATCACTCAAAAGTTAGAAAATTTGGAGAAAAAACCAAAAATGAAGGATGAGAAAAGTGAGGAGGAGAAAAAAAGACAAGATAAAAGATGGGATGCTATAGCCGAAATGGCTTTACAAGTAAATAGAAAACATAATTTCCCAAAAAATGATGAGACTTCAATCTTTAGGCAGCATGTAGATATTCGGTCAACTTTTCGTGAATTAAAAGAAGCAGTGAGAATTTGTCAACAACTAGTTCGCGATGCTTTGCCTCAACCAAATATCACGCATGAAAATAAGGATGTTTGTGATTCGATAAACCATACTATGAAAGATAATATCGTTGTTGAACACATTCAAGAGACAAATGAAAAGAAGGAGGTCGAGGAAAATTTGGTGGTTCCTAATTTGATGATCGATGTTGTTACGAAATCAACCATTAACTCTAGTGTTTGCAACTTACAAAAGAAAGTTTATGTGAAACATTTCGATACTGTTTTCGAAACTCCACCGGAATGGTTAAATCATACTTTTGGGTTTGATGAGTGCATTATTGAGCATGAACAAGTTGAGGTTCAAGCTGATGTTTCAAGAACTTCTTTTGATATGTTTTTGGGATCCGTGGTGCAGCATACACTATTTGATAAGGTTCTCAATTCTTTTGATAAGTTTGTGCTTTTGAGAATCGGTCAAATTCGTGGTCCAATTTTTTTTCAATGAAAGAGAGAATGATACATGTGCATCAAGGCGACTCAAAATATCAAAATTAGATGATCTTTTCAATTATTGGATTTGGTTCATCTTACAATTCAATGTCGCAAAAACCCAAGTTTGTCACATGCATTACTTGGATACAAGATTGAAGCCCAATTGCAGCAACAACAAACACCTAGGAGGTGTGATATATGATGTGTAAATGGCTTAATGAGCAAGCCCAAAGTTCTGTTTTGGGCACTATATTTTACTTTGCTTTTGTAGTTTAATGTTGCTTGTAATAAGCCCAAGAGTTACTCCTAATGTATCTTTTGGTGGCCGGTTGTTTAGGAGGTATTTAGGAGTGTGATTACCTCATCATTTCTTTGCATAACAGTTCATTAATGATGGGGGTTACAATAGGCGTGAATCAAGGAGACTTTTAAGCTCCTTGAAACCATTTTTGTTGGACAGATTTCTAGGGTTTATTTTGAAGTCTTTTGGCTTCCTTTGCTTTGCTCCTATTCACTATATAATGGAGAGCTAATGAGAAGAAAAATCAGTTTTGAGTGATTGATAAAAAAACCTTGTGTTTATGCATTTTAACTTTGAGTGTGTCTCAAGTTCAATGTGGACTCTTGTTGCTTTGAGTGGGTTCTTGAGCAATAAGCTTAGGGGAGGTTGACTGGTCATGCCTCTGGTCTAAAACCCCAAAACATTGAGTGTGTCATTGTGTTTTGGTAAAATCCTTGGTTTCGTGTGCTTTCGAGTAATCTATTGAGTATTCTTGGTTCCTTGAGTTTAGATTCATCATCCAACACTTTGAAGGGTGTATTTAGACATACATCATCTCGGTATTAGAGCTTTGGCGTGGAGATCTTGCGAAAAATCTAGTTTTGGAGAAGAAACAAAACCACGAGAATTCATCCAGTTTTCGGTCGACTTTGAAGGACGATTTCTCGGCCCTCGGGAGTTCAAATTGGTTGATTCTTTTTTGATTCTCGCATAACTTTTATCTAGAATACTCACGAGATTTTTTAGAATTTTGTGAATGTTTTAGATATTAAGCGGGAACGTTTTTTTGGGCACGTTTTTCGCAGCTGGGCCGAAAGAAGTAAATCTAGCGCTCTCAACTTCAAACGAAGATTTCTCCTTCATCCGGAACGCTTTTAAGGAGTTTTGTTTTTTGAATCAGCTTATTTTTTCCAAAATTTTCAAAATATGCAATCTTTTGAGAGTTTCAAGTCCGTTTACATTTACGTTTTGTTGTTTTGAAGTTACGAGTAGATTCATCATTGTAAGCGTAATAGTTTGGCAAAATAGTGAAATCATGGGCGATGGGGATCTTGTTAGGATGTTACAGGTTATCACTCAAAAGTTAGAAAATTTGGAGAAAAAACCAGAAATGAAGGATGAGAAAAGTGAGGAGGAGAAAAAAGACAAGATAAAAGATGGGATGCTATAGCCGAAATGGCTTTGCAAGTAAATAGAAAACATAATTTCCCAAAAAATGATGAGACTTCAATCCTTAGGCGGCATGTAGATATTCGGTCTACTTTTCGTGAATTAAAAGAAGCGGTGAGAATTTGTTAACAACTAGTTCGCGATGCTTTGCCTCAACCAAATATCACACACGAAAATAAGGATGTTTGTGATACGATAAACCATACTATGAATGATAATATAGTTGTTGAACACATTCAAGAGACAAATGAAAAGAAGGAGATCGAGGAAAATTTGGTGGTTCCTAATTTGATGATCGATGTTGTTACTGAAATCAACCATTAAATCTAGTGTTTGCAACTTACAAAAGAAAGTTTATGTGAAACATTTCGACACTATTTTCGAAACTCCACTGGAATGGTTAAATCATACTTTTGGGTTTGATGAGTGCATTATTGAGCATGATTAAGTTGAGGTTCAAGGCGATGTTTCTAGAACTACTTTTGATATGTTTTTGGGTTTCGTGGTGCAGCATACACTATTTGATGAGGTTCTCAATTCTTTTGATAACTTTGTGCTTTTGAGAATCGGTCAAATTCGTGGTCGATTTTTTTCAAAGAAAGAGAGAATGATACATGTGCATCAAGGCGACTCAAAATATCAAAATTAGATGATCTTTTCAATTATTGGATTTGGTTCATCTTACAATTCAATGTCGCAAAAGCCCAAGTTTGTCACATGCATTACTTGGATACAAGATTGAAGCCCAATTGCAGCAACAACAAACACCAAGGAGGTGTGATATATGATGTGTAAATGGCTTAATGAGCAAGCCCAAAGTTCGTTTTTGGGCACTATATTTTAATTTGCTTTTGTAGTTAAATGTTGCTTGTAATAAGCCCAAGAGTTACTCCTAATGTATCTTTTGGTGGCCATTGTTTAGGAGGTATTTAGGAGTGTGATTACCTCATCATTTCTTTGCATAACAAGTTCATTAATGATGGGGGTTACAATAGGCGTGAATCAAGGAGACTTTTAAGCTCCTTGAAACCATTTTTGTTGGACGAATTTCTAGGGTTTATTTTGTAGTCTTTTGGCTCCCTTTTGCTGCTCCTATTCACTATATAATGGAGAGCTAATGAGAAGAAAAATCAGTTTTGAGTGATTGATAAAAAAACCTTGTGTTTATGCATTTTTACTTTGAGTGTGTCTCAAGTTCAATGTGGACCCTTGTTACTTTGAGTGGGTTCTTGAGCAATAAGCTTAGGGGAGGTTGACTGGGTCTTGCCTCGGTCTAAAACCCCAAAACATTGAGTGTATCATTGTGTTTTGGTACTATCCTTCGTTTCGTGTGCTTTCGAGTAATCGATTTAGTATTCTTGGTTCCTTGAGTTTAGATTCATCAACCAACGCTTTGAAGGGTGTATTTAGACATACATCATCTGGTATCAGAGCTTTGGCGTGGAGATCTTGCAGAAAAATCGAGTTTTGGAGAAGAAACAAAACTACAAGAATTCATCCAGTTTTATGGTCGACTTTGAAGGACGATTTCGCAGCCCTCAGGAGTTCAACTTGGTTGATTTTTTTTTGATTCTGCATAACTTTTTGTATAGAATACTCATAGAGTTTTTCAGATTTTTGTGAATGTTTTAGATATTAAGCGGGCACGTTTTTCACTAGCTGCCTGAAAGAAGTAAATCCGGCGCTCTTAACTTCAAACGAAGATTTCTCCTTCGTCCGGAACGCTTTTATGGAGTTTCTTTTTTTGAATCTGTTTATTTTTTCCTAAATTTTCAAAATATATAATCTTTTGAGAGTTTCAAGGCCGTTTACATTTTCGTTTTGGTTATTTAAAGTTACGGGCAGATTCATCATTGTAACTGTAATAGTTTGGCAAAATAGTGAAATCATGGCTGATGGGGATCTTGTTAGGATGTTACAGGTTATCACTCAAAAGTTAGAAAATTTGGAGAAAAAACCAGAAATGAAGGATGAGAAAAGTGAGGAGGAGAAAAAAAGACAAGATAAAAGATGGGATGCTATAGCCGAAATGGCTTTGCAAGTAAATAGAAAACATAATTTCCCAAAAAATGATGAGACTTCAATCCTTAGGCAGCCTGTAGATATTCTGTCTACTTTTCGTGAAATAAAAGAAGCAGTGTGAATTTGTCAACAACTAGTTTGTGATGCTTTGCCTCAACCAAATATCACACACGAAAATAAGGATGTTTGTGATTCGATAAACCATACTATGAAAGATAATATAGTTGTTGAACACATTCAAGAGACAAATGAAAAGAAGGAGATCGAGGAAAATTTGGTGGTTCCTAATTTGATGATTGATGTTGTTACAAAATCAACCATTAACTCTAGTGTTTGCAACTTACAAAAGAAAGTTTATGTGAAACATTTCGATACTGTTTTCGAAACTCCGCTGGAATGGTTAAATCATACTTTTGGGTTTGATGAGTGCATTATTGAGCATGATCAAGTTGAGGTTCAAGCTGATGTTCCAAGAACTTCTTTTGATATGTTTTTGGGTTCCGTGGTGCAGCATACACTATTTGATGAGGTTCTCAATTCTTTTGATAAGTTTGTGCTTTTGAGAATCGGTCAAATTCGTGGTCGAATTTTTTTCAAAGAAAGAGAGAATGATACATGTGCATCAAGGCGACTCAAAATATCAAAATTAGATGATCTTTTCAATTATTGAATTTGGTTCATCTTACAATTCAATGTCGCAAAAGCCCAAGTTTGTCACATGCATTACTTGGATACAAGATTGAAGCCCAATTGCAGCAACAACAAACACCAAGGAGGTGTGATATATGATGTGTAAATGGCTTAATGAGCAAGCCCAAAGTTCTGTTTTGGGCACTATATTTTAATTTACTTTTGTAGTTAAATGTTGCTTGTAATAAGCCCAAGAGTTACTCCTAATGTATCTTTTGGTGGCCAGCTGTTTAGGAGGTATTTAGGAGTGTGATTACCTCATTATTTACTGCATAACAGTTCATTAATGATGGGGGTTACAATAGGCGTGAATCAAGGAGACTTTTAAGCTCCTTGAAAGCATTTTCATTGGACAGATTTCTAGGGTTTATTTTGAAGTCTTTTGGCTTCCTTTTGCTGCTCCTATTCACTATATAATGGAGAGCTAATGAGATGAAAAATCAGTTTTGAGTGATTGATAAAAAACCTTGTGTTTATGCATTCTTACTTTGAGTGTGTCTCAAGTTCAAAGTGTACCCTTGTTACTTTGAGTGGGTTCTTGAGCAATAAGCTTAGGGGAGGTTGACTGGGTCTTGCCTCTGGCCTAAAACCCCAAAACATTGAGTGTGTCATTGTGTTTTGGTACTATCCTTCGTTTCGTATGCTTTCGAGTAATCGATTTAGTATTCTTGGTTCCTTGAGTTTAGATTCATCATCCAACACTTTGAAGGGTGTATTTAGACATACATCATCTGGTATCAGAGCTTTGGCGTGGAGATCTTGCAGAAAAATCGAGTTTTGGAGAAGAAACAAAACTACAATAATTCATCTAGTTTTTCAGTCGACTTTGAAGGACGATTTCGCAGCCCTCAGGAGTTCAACTTGGTTGATTCTTTTTTTGATTATGCATAACTTTTTGTCTAGAATACTCATAGAGTTTTTCAGATTTTTGTGAATGTTTTAGATATTAAACTGGGCACGTTTTTCGCAATTGCGCCTGAAAGAAGTAAATCCAGCGCTCTCAACTTCAAACGAAGATTTCTCCTTCGTCCGGAACGCTTTTAAGGATTTTCTTTTTTTGAATCTGTTTATTTTTTCCCAAAATTTTCAAAATATGTAATCTTTTGAGAGTTTCAAGGCCGTTTATATTTTCGTTTTGGTTATTTAAAGTTACGGGAAGATTCATCATTGTAACTGTAATAGTTTGGCAAAATAGTGAAATCATGGTGATGGGGATCTTGTTAGGATGTTACAAGGTTATCACTCAAAAGTTAGAAAATTTGGAGAAAAAACCAGAAATGAAGGATGAGAAAAGTGAGGAGGAGAAAAAAAAGACAAGATAAAAGATGGGATGCTATAGCCAGAAATGGCTTTGCAAGTAAATAGAAAACATAATTTCCCAAAAAATGATGAGACTTCAATCCTTAGGCAGCCTGTAGATATTCTGTCTACTTTTCGTGAAATAAAAGAAGCAGTGTGAATTTGTCAACAACTAGTTTGCGATGCTTTGCCTCAACCAAATATCACACACGAAAATAAGGATGTTTGTGATTCGATAAACCATACTATGAAAGATAATATAGTTGTTGAACACATTCAAGAGACAAATGAAAAGAAGGAGATCGAGGAAAATTTGGTGGTTCCTAATTTGATGCTCGATGTTGTTACGAAATCAACCATTAACTCTAGTGTTTGCAACTTACAAAAGAAAGTTTATGTGAAACATTTCGAATCTTGTTTTCGAAACTCATTTGGAATGGTTAAATCATACTTTTGGGTTTGATGAGTGCATTATTGAGCATGATCAAGTTGAGGTTCAAGCTGATGTTCCAAGAACTTCTTTTGATATGTTTTTGGGTTCCGTGGTGCAGCATACACTATTTGATGAGGTTCTCAATTCTTTTGATAAGTTTGTGCTTTTGAGAATCGGTCAAATTCGTGGTCGAATTTTTTTCAAAGAAAGAGAGAATGATACATGTGCATCAAGGCGACTCAAAATATCAAAATTAGATGACCTTTTCAATTATTGGATTTGGTTCATCTTACAATTCAATGTCGCAAAAGCCCAAGTTTGTCACATGCATTACTTGGATACAAGATTGAAGCCCAATTGCAGCAACAACACACACCAAGGAGGTGTGATATATGATGTGTAAATGGCTTAATGAGCAAGCCCAAAGTTCTGTTTTGGGAATTATATTTTAATTTACTTTTGTAGTTAAATGTTTCTTGTAATAAGCCCAAGAGTTACTCCTAATTTATCTTTTGGTGGCCAGCTGTTTAGGAGGTATTTAGAAGTGTGATTACCTCATTATTTACTGCATAACAGTTCATTAATGATGGGGGTTACAATAGGCGTGAATCAAGGAGACTTTTAAGCTCCTTGAAAGCATTTTTATTGGACGGATTTCTAGGGTTTATTTTGAAGTCTTTTGGCTTCCTTTTGCTGCTCCTATTCACTATATAATGGAGAGCTAATGAGATGAAAAATCAGTTTTGAGTGATTGATAAAAAACCTTGTGTTTATGCATTCTTACTTTGAGTGTGTCTCAAGTTCAAAGTGTACCCTTGTTACTTTGAGTGGGTTCTTGAGCAATAAGCTTAGGGGAGGTTGACTGGGTCTTGCCTCTGGCCTAAAACCCCAAAACATTGAGTGTGTCATTGTGTTTTGGTACTATCCTTCGTTTCGTATGCTTTCGAGTAATCGATTTAGTATTCTTGGTTCCTTGAGTTTAGATTCATCATCCAACACTTTGAAGGGTGTATTTAGACATACATCATCTGGTATCAGAGCTTTGGCGTGGAGATCTTGCAGAAAAATCGAGTTTTGGAGAAGAAACAAAACTACAATAATTCATCCAGTTTTTCAGTCGACTTTGAAGGACGATTTCGCAGCCCTCAGGAGTTCAACTTGGTTGATTCTTTTTTTGATTATGCATAACTTTTTGTCTAGAATACTCATAGAGTTTTTCAAATTTTTGTGAATGTTTTAGATATTAAACTGGGCACGTTTTTCGCAACTGCGCCTGAAAGAAGTAAATCCAGCGCTCTCAACTTCAAACGAAGATTTCTCCTTCGTCCGGAACGCTTTTAAGGAGTTTCTTTTTTTGAATCTGTTTATTTTTTCCCAAAATTTTCAAAATATGTAATCTTTTGAGAGTTTCAAGGCAGTTTACATTTTAGTTTTGGTTATTTAAAGTTACGGGAAGATTCATCATTGTAACTGTAATAGTTTGGCAAAATAGTGAAATCATGGCTGATGGGGATCTTGTTAGGATGTTACAGGTTATCACTCAAAAGTTAGAAAATTTGGAGAAAAAACCAGAAATGAAGGATGAGAAAAGTGAGGAGGAGAAAAAAAAGACAAGATAAAAGATGGGATGCTATAGCCGAAATGGCTTTGCAAGTAAATAGAAAACATAATTTCCCAAAAAATGATGAGACTTCAACCCTTAGGCAGCCTGTAGATATTCTGTCTACTTTTCGTGAAATAAAAGAAGCAGTGTGAATTTGTCAACAACTAGTTTGCGATGCTTTGCCTCAACCAAATATCACACACGAAAATAAGGATGTTTGTGATTCGATAAACCATACTATGAAAGATAATATAGTTGTTGAACACATTCAAGAGACAAATGAAAAGAAGGAGATCGAGGAAAATTTGGTGGTTCCTAATTTGATGATCGATGTTGTTACGAAATCAACCATTAACTCTAGTGTTTGCAACTTACAAAAGAAAGTTTATGTGAAACATTTCGATCTTGTTTTCGAAACTCATTTGGAATGGTTAAATCATACTTTTGGGTTTGATGAGTGCATTATTGAGCATGATCAAGTTGAGGTTCAAGCTGATGTTCCAAGAACTTCTTTTGATATGTTTTTGGGTTCCGTGGTGCAGCATACACTATTTGATGAGGTTCTCAATTCTTTTGATAAGTTTGTGCTTTTGAGAATCGGTCAAATTCGTGGTCGAATTTTTTTCAAAGAAAGAGAGAATGATACATGTGCATCAAGGCGACTCAAAATATCAAAATTAGATGACCTTTTCAATTATTGGATTTGGTTCATCTTACAATTCAATGTCGCAAAAAGCCCAACTTTGTCACATGCATTACTTGGATACAAGATTGAAGCCCAGTGCAAGCAACAACACACACCAAGGAGGTGTGATATATGATGTGTAAATGGCTTAATGAGCAAGCCCAAAGTTCTGTTTTGGGAACTATATTTTAATTTACTTTTGTAGTTAAATGTTTCTTGTAATAAGCCCAAGAGTTACTCCTAATTTATCTTTTGGTGGCCATTGTTTAGGAGGTATTTAGAAGTGTGATTACCTCATTATTTCTTGCATAACGAGTTCATTAATGATGGGGGTTACAATAGGCGTGAATCAAGGAGACTTTTAAGCTCCTTGAAAGTATTTTTATTGGACGGATTTCTAGGGTTTATTTTGAAGTCTTTTGGCTTCCTTTTGCTGCTCCTATTCACTATATAATGGAGAGCTAATGAGATGAAAAATCAGTTTTGAGTGATTGATAAAAAACCTTGTGTTTATGCATTCTTACTTTGAGTGTGTCTCAAGTTCAAAGTGTACCCTTGTTACTTTGAGTGGGTTCTTGAGCAATAAGCTTAGGGGAGGTTGATCGGGTCTTGCCTCGGCCTAAAACCCCAAAACATTGAGTGTGTCATTGTGTTTTGGTACTATCCATCGTTTCGTATGCTATCGAGTAATCGATTTAGTATTCTTGGTTCCTTGAGTTTAGATTCATCATCCAACACTTTGAAGGGTGTATTTAGACATACATCATCTGGTATCAGAGCTTTGGCGTGGAGATCTTGCAGAAAAATCGAGTTTTGGAGAAGAAACAAAACTGCCAGAGTTCCTCCAGTTTTTCAGTCGACTTTGAAGGACGATTTCGCAGCCCTCAAGAGTTCAAATTGGTTGATTCTTTTTTTTATTCTGCATAACGTTTTGTCTAAAATACTCACAGAATTTTTCAGACTTTTGTGAATAATTTTGATATTAAACTGGGCACGTTTTTCGCAACTGCGCCTGAAAGAAGTAAATCCAGCGCTCTCAACTTCAAACGAAGATTTCTCCTTCGTCCGGAACGCTTTTAAGGAGTTTCTTTTTTTGAATATGCTTATTTTTTCCTAAATTTTCAAAATATGCAATCTTTTTTTAGAGTTTTAAGGCCGTTTTTTCATTTTGTTTTGTTATTTAAAGTTACGGACATATTCATCATTGTAACTGTAATAGTTTAGCAAAATAGTGAAATCAGGGCTGATGGGGATCTTGTTAGGATGTTACAGGTTATCACTCAAAAGTTAGAAAATTTGGAGAAAAAATCAGAAATGAAGGATGAGAAAAGTGAGGAGGAGAAAAAAAGACAAGATAAAAGATGGGATGCTATAGCCGAAATGGCTTTGCAAGTAAATAGAAAACATAATTTCCCAAAAAATGATGAGACTTCAATCCTTAGGTAGCCTTTAGATATTCTGTCTACTTTTCGTGAAATAAAAGAAGCAGTGTGAATTTGTCAGTAACTAGTTCGCGATGCTTTGCCCCAACCAAATATCACACACGAAAATAAGGATGTTTGTGATTCGATAAACCATACTATGAAAGATAATATAGTTGTCGAACACATTCAAGAGACAAATGAAAAGAAGTAGATCGAGGAAAATTTGGTGGTCCCTAATTTGATGATCGATGTTGTTACGAAATCAACCATTAACTCTAGTGTTTGCAACTTATAAAAGAAAGTTTATGTGAAACATTTCGATACTGATTTCGAAACTCCACCGGAATGGTTAAATCATACTTTTGGGTTTGATGAGTGCATTATTGAGCATGATCAAGTTGAGGTTCAAGCTGATGTTTCAAGAACTTCTTTTGATATGTTTTTGGGTTCCGTGGTGCAGCATACACTATTTGATAAGGTTCTCTATTCTTTTGACAAGTTTGTGCTTTTGAGAATCGGTCAAATTCGTGGTCGAATTTTTTTCAAAGAAAGAGAGAATGATACATGTGCATCAAGGCGACTCAAAATATCAAAATTAGATGATCTTTTCAATTATTGGATTTGGTTCATCTTACAATTCAATGTCGCAAAAGCCCAAGTTTGTCACATGCAGTACTTGGATACAAGATTGAATCCCAATTGCAGCAACAACAAACACCAAGGAGGTGTGATATATGATGTGTAAATGGCTTAATGAGCAAGCCCAAAGTTCTATTTTGGGCACTATATTTTACTTTGCTTTTGTTGTTAAATGTTGCTTGTAATAAGCCCAAGAGTTACTCCTAATGTATCTTTTGGTGGCCAGCTGTTTAGGAGGTATTTAGGAGTGTGATTACCTCATCATTTGCTGCATAACAGTTCATTAATGATGGGGGTTACAATAGGCGTGAATCAAGGAGACTTTTAAGCTCCCTGAAACCATTTTTGTTGGACGGATTTCTAGGGTTTATTTTGAAGTCTTTTGGCTTCCTTTTGCTGCTCCTATTCACTATATAATGGAGAGCTAATGAGAAGAAAAATCAGTTTTGAGTGATTGATAAAAAAACCTTGTGTTTATGCATTTTAACTTTGAGTGTGTCTCAAGTTCAAAGTGTAACCTTGTTGCTTTGAGTGGGTTCTTAAGCAATAAGCTTAGGGGAGGTTGACTGGGTCTTGCCTCTGGCCTAAAACCCCAAAACATTGAGTGTGTCATTGTGTTTTGGAACTATCCTTGGTTTCGTGTGCTTCCGAGTAATCTAGTGAGTATTTTTGGTTCCTTGAGTTTAGATTCATCATCCAACACTTTGAAGGGTGTATTTAGACATACATCATGTGGTATCAGAGCTTTGGCATGTAGATCTTGCAGAAAAATCGAGTTTTGGAGAAGAAACAAAACTCCCAGAGTTCCTCCAGTTTTTCAGTCGACTTTGAAGGACGATTTCGCAGCCCTCAAGAGTTCAAATTGGTTGATTCTTTTTTTTATTCTGCATAACTTTTTGTCTTGAATACTCACAGAATTTTTCAGACTTTTGTGAATAATTTTGATATTAAACTGGGCACGTTTTTCGCAACTGCGTCTGAAAGAAGTAAATCCAGCGCTCTCAACTTCAAACGAAGATTTCTCCTTCGTCCGGAACGTTTTAAGGAGTTACTTTTTTTTAATCTGCTTATTTTTTCCTAAATTTTCAAAATATGCAATCTTTTTTCGAGTTTCAAGGCCGTTTTTTCATTTTGTTTTGTTATTTAAAGTTACGGACAGATTCATCATTGTAACTGTAATAGTTTAGCAAAATAGTGAAATCATGGCTGATGGGGATCTTGTTAGGATGTTACAAGTTATCACTCAAAAGTTAGAAAATTTGGAAAAAAAATCAGAAATGAAGGATGAGAAAAGTGAGGAGGAGAAAAAAAGACAAGATAAAAGATGGAATGCTATAGCCGAAATGGCTTTACAAGTAAATATAAAACATAATTTCCCAAAAAATGATGAGACTCCAATCCTTAGGCAGCCTTTAGATATTCTGTCTACTTTTCGTGAAATAAAAGAAGTAGTGTGAATTTGTCAGTAACTAGTTCGCGATGCTTTGCCTCAACCAAATATCACACACGAAAATTCGATAAACCATACTGTTTGTGGTTCCTAATTTGATGATCGATGTTGTTAAGAAATCAACCATTAACTCTAGTGTTTGCAACTTACAAAAGAAAGTTTATGTGAAACATTTCGATACTATTTTCGAAACTCCACCGGAATGGTTAAGTCATACTTTTGGGTTTGATGAGTGCATTATTGAGCATGATCAAGTTGAGGTTCAAGATGATGTTTTAAGAACTTCTTTTGATATGTTTTTGGGTTCCGTGGTGCAGCATACACTATTTGATGAGGTTCTCAATTCTTTTGATAAGTTTGTGCTTTTGAGAATCGGTCAAATTCGTGGTCGAATTTTTTTCAAAGAAAGAGAGAATGATACATGTGCATCAAGACGACTCAAAATATCAAAATTAGATGATCTTTTCAATTATTAGATTTGGTTCATCTTACAATTCAATGTCGTAAAAGCACAAGTTTGTCACATGCATTACTTGGATACAAGATTGTTGTGAATTTGAGCTATTTCACTTCCCAAAACTAACTACATCTTATATATAGGAGCAAAACTAACACACACCACTTACTTTATGCATACTTGAAGTGTTAATGTCAAATTTAGGAGCAAAAGATTAGAATTCATATTTTGGGTTAGTTTCGGGGTCGATTATGGTTAATTTATGCTACAATTGGTTTCCAAAATAAACTAATTCTTACTTATTAATTTAATCTAAATTAAATAAACTAATTAGTTACATACCTTTTGTAGATAATCGATGTCAGTGCAACGGTTGACTATATCAAACATGTACCTCAGCACGTAATAGCCACAATCAACACCATTCTTTTATTGTGGACACTAAAATTCACCAAATTTAAACATCCAAAAACATTCATGTTAAATTTAGAGTATATGAAAATAAATGGTTCGACATAAGATTCACCAAAGTAGTTACCTCAACTGATATCCAAAGAGGAGCTTTTCCTAATCGAAGTCCAAGTCCACAATGCTGCTTCATCATACTACATCAATACATTATAAGATGTTTATTTTATATATAAATAAATATATATATATATATATATATATATATATGTGTGTGTAATGTTAGGTACACATATTGTTCTAGTTTAGTTACCTATTCAATAGTGACTTGACTAGTAAGGTCCGTGGTGGTTGTCGACGAAGAGAATCAAAGTGGTAGACGTGATTATTTGACAAACATATCACAATGAGCGTCCAATGGAGACTACATAAGGAAATAATATAAAGTTACTTATTCAACAATTCGGTGAATTTTGTTATCGATATATGGAACAAGAATGAGCTTCTCTCCTAAACAAGGAAATAAAGTTATAGAAAATAAAGTAAAGCATCAAGTTTGATGTAACAAGCTTACGTTTCAATATATGGAACAAGGATGAACTTCTCTTCTAACCGATGTGATTGTTTGAAACTAGTATTGAGATATTCTTTCACATCGGCTTTGTTTTTTAAACAATTGTCATCTCGCATCATACTTGGACATAACCAACCAATCTTTGTCTCACTCATTTTTTCATTCAATTCAGTACACAATAACCTGAGAAAGCATATAATAAAAAGAAAACATACTTATCATGGAAGTTGAAAACTATTATAAACTTGTAAAGTAAGATATGTATCACCTCATGAAAGCTTGTATCATTGTTCCACTCAACATTTCCCCACATAAGAATTCTTTAACATCGTCTTTGGAAATCCATGTAGATGACTCATCAGTGTAGTTGAATTGTTCCTTCCCCAAAGGAACTTGTATTGGAGTATTCTCGGGTAAATCGCTAACGCACTCATGCAACCAATAACATGCCATAGTAAGGCCTTGCACCACCAACGGCTCGAGAAGTGGATTGTTTGACATACTCACTTGGTCATCGAACACATTTGGTTCACTTTCATCACGTCCAATTGCCTCCTTAGCCATCTTGTTGGGTGAACCGACCTTTTTAGTCTTCTTGTCATGTGAACCAGCCTTCCTTGAAACCTAGTAAAAAGTAAAAATAAGAATATTACTAATTATTATATGACATAGAAAAGTAATATCACCAGAGTTGATTATTACATAAATTCACGCATATATATATGTATGTTTATCAGTGTACCTCATCTGAAAATCGTACCCATGCACGCGGCCACATAACATAACTACGATGGGCGTCACTTAGTGTATGTAGACTAACCTTCGGTTTTGGCATCGGAAGACCTAATTCTACAAAACCAGGCTCGATGTAGTCGATGCTCACCACATAGTGATCATTGTTCACTATCTGATGATGCACTCGTACTCGATCACCAGGAGGTTGTGCATGGCCACTAGCTACCACAATAAGACTATCAGAATCATTTTCTTGAACTAATAGTCGGCATGGGGTCTCCTCCTTTGAATCAAAACAAGTCATTAATAGTTAAGCGATGAAACAAAATTACAGTTAGAATTGCATGCACTTAGGGACAATATATAGTTGTTTAATAAAGCAAAGTGATTAAGCGTGATAAATTAAACCAAATAAAGTTATTACCTTCAACTCGGGTATTGGTGGACCAGGTGCAGGTATCGTTTGATTATCCGATGTTTGTGGAACACCGATCGGCTGGCTAGATGGAACATCACTACCTTCCTTCAATGGGATGGTCGGTAAACCCATTTGCTCTATCATGGCATCGAATTTATGTGTCATCTCATCTCTAAGCTCCTCCCGAATTGCAGATTTGATAGCCTCCACATCTACCGACGCCGAATTCACACTACTTGCACTTGATTTTGACGTTGTGGTGTATTGTTCACCATATACCTTTCGCACGCCGAGGCGGACACCTCCTACGCCCCTCACACGACCACTATGGTCCTTTCCTAGAGTTTCGTGCAAAGCATCCATGTGTGCGGTAGGAGTGAAATCACTGGTTGCCTCCTTTTCCTTCAATCCGATCTAGAAATCAAACAACAAGAGACAATTGCACTTAAAAAAAAAAGAAAAGAAAACCTACCTCCGAAGAAGTTGCGGCAAAGATCGGCGGCCATGGGCCACCAGCGGCAACGGGCCAACCGATGAGCAGCCGGCCCGGCCCGGTTACGCTGCTGCTGGCGGCGGGCAGGGCCGTGCAAGCGGGGGGGGGTCAGTGGGGGCCTGTGTAGGGGGGGTGACTGTCTAAGGAGGGGGAAAGTGCGGGTGGGGGTGTGGGGTTACTTGAATGGATATAAACGAAAAACACATCAAATGGCCGAAATACGCCTAAAATGATCTTTATTTTCCCGAAATCCAACCAACAACAAAGTAGCACCTATAAATCTACTTAATAGCAATATTTTAGGTTATATTATCATATTCCACAAGAAATTGGAGCCCAGTGACTCAAAATATTCGAAAATGACATGAAATGGCCGAAATAGGCCTAAAATGATATTTACGCTCCCGAAATCCAACCAACAACAAAGTAGCACCTATAAATCTACTTAATAGAAATATTTTAGGTTATATTATCATATTTCACAAGAAATTGGAGCCCAGTGACTCAAAATATTCGAAAATGACATGAAATGGCCGAAACAGGCCTAAAATGATATTTACGTTCCCGAAATCCAACCAACAACAAAGTAGCACCTATAAATCTACTTAATAGCAATATTTCAGGTTATATTATCATATTTCACAAGAAATTGGAGCCCCGTGACTTAAAATATTCGAAAATGACATGAAATGGCCGAAATACGCCTAAAATGATATTTACGTTCCCGAAATCAAACCAACAACAAAGTAGCACATATAAAGCTACTTAATAGCAATATTTCAAGTTATATTATCATATTCCACAAGAAATTGGAGTTACATGACTCGAAATAGACGAAAATCACATGAAACGACCGAAATAGGCCTAAAATACCTCATATTAGCATTTTCAACACAAGTTTGTGGTTGCATGAATCGAAATACAAGAAAAGGACATTTTTTATGTACTTACAATGGCATTGGCTATGTTTTCTGTAACGGGATCAGGTAACACTCTATTTCCCTTTGCATCAACCCCATGCATCGAACACCACCAATCAGGGACCCTGTGTGGTTGACGAGCTGGTGTAACTGATGTGGTTGTAGAGCTAGTTGTCGTTGTCGAATCCAGTGTGGGGTAATGGGCAAACATCCAATTTTTTCTCGCCTCGTCGTAGGAATGGGCACCCAAATGATGATAATATTTCCTTGCTTTTGCACTCGCGCTTTTTTTCTCACGTCTTGCCTGAAAAAACACACAATTACAAACAAAAGATTAGGTGTTTTATATAATCATACTCGAGCTAAGTGTGGTAAATATAATTAAAATCCATTGCTTACAACAGCTTCCGGCGTAGTATTTTTGGCAACAAATGCTTTACACTCTTCAGGTTTGATATTTGTCCATATCTGATATGGTAATCTGGTGGGTTCCTCTGAATTTTCCAATGCAGCCTCAGCTTTGATTTGCTTTTCTCCCCCATAAATTTTCTTCTTCTTTGTACCCGTTCTTTTCCTCCGCTTAGTGATCCAACCGGACACTAACTTAGCCTTGAAATCTCGAAATCTCTGAGCAAGCACGGATATAAATCGATTCTTCTTGGCTTCATCATCTTCGATATTGAAGAGATTCTACAAAAAAAACGCACAAAAATATTATTTTCCACGTTTGTTGTAATAAATTAAATTCTATCATTAGTACTACATACACATACATTTATTAAAATAAGAAACTAAATGGTAGTATGAAACTTACCATAGTGTCATTCCATAGTAATTTCATCATCCCCTCGGGCACCTCTTGCCATGAATGCAAAATCGAGAGCCTCCGGACGCAAAGGCCAATATGTTTGCCGTACTTAGAAAGCCACACACCACAAGGTTGACCCAAGCTATCGTACTCTAAAGTCATATGCAAGTGAGTAGCACTTATTGACTTTGTAGGTCCTCTTCCCTTTCTCTTTTTCATCACTTGCGATTTTCTTTGTTGTTGATTTTTTTGTAACTCCCGTTGTTGACCTTCTTTCCTACGAACTTGTTGTGCTTTCACAATTGCACCAATTTATGCATGAAGTTCTTCACCGGTAGGTCGAGTTTGCACATAATCCTTTCCCCGTAAAGCATTTCTATCCGCCATTGCCTCTAACCTTGTTATCCTATTTTCTTCAAGATCTCGATCTTCGAGATCACCTTTATCTGAGTCCTTCCTCACATCATAAGATTCATCCTCGGTTGTGTGTTCACTAGTCGTGATCTCATCCATATGTATTAATTATCCCTGAAATTATAAACACATAGAAATTGATATATATATATATATATAGGTTAAAAAATGTAACAAATTGAATAAGGACCAACAATGCAACATCGAAGTCCGGGGGCGTGCAAGGGGGGAGCGGGGCCGTGCAAGGGGGGAGCGGGGACTGTGCAAGGGGGGAACGGGAGGCTCGAAATATACAAAAAGACATAAAATGACCGAAATAGGCCTAAAATGATATTTATTTTCCCGAAATCCAACCATCAACAAAGTCGCTCGTATAAATCTACTTAATGGCAACATTTTATGTTATATGATCATATTCCACAACAAATTGGAGTAACATGACTCGAAATACACGAAAATGACATGAAACGACCGAAATAGGCTTAAAATGACGTTTACTTTCCCGAATTCCAACCAACAACAAAGTAGCACCTATAAATCTACTTAGTAGTCGTATTTTATGCAATATTTTCACATTTAACAAGAAATTGGAGTCACATGACTCGAAATACACGAAAATGACATGAAACGGACGAAATAGCCTTAAAATTACGTTTACTTTCCCGAAATCCAACCAACAACAAAGTAGCACCTACAAATCTACTTAGCAGTCGTATTTTATGCAATATTATTACAATCAACAAGAAATTGGAGTCACATGACTCGAAATACACGAAAATGACATGAAACGGCCGAAATAGGCTTAAAATGATGTTTACTTTCCCGAAATCCAACCAACAACAAAGTAGCACCTATAAATCTACTTAGTAGTCGTATTTTATGCAATATTATTACATTCAACAAGAAATTGGAGTCACATGACTCGAAATACACGAATATGACATGAAACGGACGAAATAGGCCTAAAATGACCCTTACTTTCCCGAAATCCAACCAACAACAAAGTAGCACCTATAAATCTACTTTGTAGTCGTATTTTTTGCTATATTATCATATTCAACAAGAAAATTAAGTCAGATGCCTTGAAATATATGAAAATGACATGAAATGGACGAAATAGAGATAAACCTGAGTATATGTCTCATGATTTGTTGACCTTCCGCCGTTTCTTAGGAGTTTCAACATGTATCCCTTCCGTGTGATCAACACGCATATAGTTCTCAGACATATTCACATCATCTTCCACGCTATTTTCTAGATAGGTAAAAGTTGGGAAGTCCTCAAATGCGTCATACTCTTCCTCATCCTCAACATCACCAATGCCCAGGATACTCCTTTTGCCAGGTACAACAATTGACCACTTATTATCAGCAGGATCAGTTACATAGAATACTTGTTTAGCTTGTGATGCAAGTACAAATGGCTCTTCAGTTTCACGTAGACGACCCATGTCCACAAGAGTGAATCCGCAAGGATCATCTTTTTTTACGCAACGTCTATTATCATAAACCCAAATGCAACAAAAGAGGCAAATATGAAAAGCAGAGTAGTCAAGCTCCCATATTTCTTGAATTCGCTCATTTAAATAAGGATGGACAGCTGCTACGTGATGCAACACAAATAAGTTAGCTTGTGTACGCTTGTCGACAGAAGGTGAGATCAATTTTGACCCAATCATACCCTTGCCCTCGAGTCTGCCCTCGTGTCGAGATATCGGAACACCAATAGGATCAACACCAACAACATACTCAGCCACAAAATTACTGACCTCTTCAGCCATAATCCCTTGAATAATGCTACCTTATGGTTGTGCAAGATTTCGAACTTTATCCTTCAAAGTACCCATATATCTCTCAAAAGGATAGCACCACCTCAAAAACACTGGACCACACAACTTAATTTCTGAAACTAGATGGACAATGAGATGCACCATAATGTCAAAGAATGCAGGGGGGGAAATCATCTCAAATTTGTATAAAGTTTCAACTATTCTAGCCTGCAAGTCATCGAGTGTCGACGGTTGTAGCACTTTGCTGCATATTGTATGAAAAAATGAACAAAGTTCTGTAATGGTGTGCCTCACATGCTTTGGAAGTATCCCACGAATTACAATCGGTAAGAATACTTGCATCATGACATGGCAATCGTGAGATTTCATACTCGATAACTTCAACTCACCATTTAAGGTACCTAGTTGGAACCTTAATGCCATACAATGACTCGCAAAAAATCCGTTTCTCAGCTCTCGACAGCGTGTAGCAAGCTGGTGGCAAATAATTCTTCTCCGAATCATCCACCTTTTTTCTTTTCCTAGTTTCCTCATCAACCCTTTCCTCCACTACTTTCTTTTTCCTTCCGTCCCTTTTTTGAGCCCACAACTCTGGTCGAAGCTCATTTTTTTCCAAGTGAAGACGTGATGCGTTAACATCCTTTGTCTTGCCCGGAATATTCATAAGTGTCGCAAGAATAGCATCACAAACATTCTTCTCTATGTGCATGACATCCAAACAATGTCTGACCTTTAAATCTTTCCAATATGGGAGTTTCCAAAAAATAGACTCCTTTTTCCATACTCCTGTAGTTCCATCAACGTCACTCGCAGGTTTACCATACATCGTTTCAATGCCCTTAACGTGATTATAAACTTCAGTACCAGTTAATGGTCTACGAGCAACTTCCTTTTCAACCGTCCCATCGAAGGCCTTTTTCTTAAACCGATAGGGATGGTCGCGTCTAAGGAGCCTTCGTGTGCGCATATAGACATGTTTGCAGCCCTTAATGTGTGTAGACTTCATGTCATCTATACAAATCGGGCACAGTTTTTTTTACTTTGGTCTTATACCCAGATAAGTTCCCATAAGCTGGAAAGTCGTTCATTGTACAGAAAAGCATGGCACGCAGAGTGAACATCTCATTAGCATACGCATCAAATACCGACACTCCTTCGTTCCACATCTTCAGTAAATCTTCAACAAGTGGTAGAAGGTATACATCTATGTCATTTCCAGGTTGTTTCGGCCCCGATATGAGAAGCGACAACATGATGTACTTGCGTTTCATGCACTACTAAGGAGGCAAGTTATAAATCACTAAAACTACTGGCCATGTACTATGCTGAGAACTACGATTGCCAAAGGGGTTCATGCCATCCGTACATAATCCAAGCCTCAAATTCCTATCCTCTTTACCAAACGGCTTATGCACCGTATTGATACTTTTCCACTCTAGGGAATCATCCGGATGCTTCAATAAACCGTCTTTCTTCCTACAATCTGCATGCCACCGTAAATTCTTCGCATCTTTTTTTACTGAGAACATGCGCTTAAATCTATGTATTATGGGAAGATACCACAACACCTTAGCTGGTGGTCCTTCACTACCTCCAGCTCCTTCACGCCTGTACCTTGACAATCCACAACATGGACACTCATCTAAATGCTCATACTCATTACGATAAAGCACACAATCGTTTGGACAAGTATGTATCCTCTGGTACTCTAAACCGAAAGGACACATGAGTTTCTTAGCATAATAGTTCGACTTTGGCAGTTCATTTCCATCAGGGATGCAATCCGTCCAACCTGCTTTCGACTTAATATTGAAGAGTGTTTTCACAAAGTTTGGTGTACTTTGTACAACCTAGATATAATGGCCTTTCAGCAGCCTCAGACATAGACTCAAACATACGAGGTTGTTCGCAAGACTGATCTTCAACCTCTTGTATCATCTCGTCTACCCGATCTCTATCATCATCCCCATATTCATCATCCCCATACTCATCATCCTCGAAATCATCACTTAATCTATCCTTCTCTTCTTCACATAAATCGTTCATTATTCTACAGCTTCTTGCATATCTCCCCTCCTCACCATGCCAAACCCATACGTGGTATTAAGGTCTAAACCCACGACGAAAGACATGCTCCATAAACAAATGAATACTACTAACCTTTCTCACATTTCCACAATCTAAACAAGGACAATAAAAGTCGACTGCTCCAGAAGATGCTTGATATTCTAATGCAGATTTACAAAATTCTGAGACCCCATTCACAAACTCAATCGATTCACGGCTACCATACATCCAAGTACGATCCATCTCATTCAAGAAAACCTCTAATTAAACACAACCAGTTATAAGTATAAATTATTTAAGCACATTCACATGCAAGACAATCACATATTGAAAACACGCACATACAAATGGAGGCTAAGAGAGTCACATGTGCAAATGTATGCATGCATCCGAAGGTCCTTATCACTCCAACCTAACCCATCCTTGGACGTTTAATCCCACTAGTGAATATATGCCAACTTTTCAATTTTAAGGAAAATCCGGCAGCATTTCCCTACAGTTCTCCAAGTACATAATGTAGATAATTGCTTATCTACATATGTACACAGAGAACAATGTAGAGAAACGACAAGCCAAGACTTTCCTTAGAATTGAAAAGAAGACATACATTCACCACCTAAGTGAGATCAAACGTCCAAGGACAGTCCCAAACAGGGGACTATTCAAGACTTACTCCTAATGAGTAAGTCTTGAACGGGTATCTAGGCATATGATTGATGATGATGATTCATATAACTTATACATTTCATAGCTTAATTAAATTGTTTTCATCCAATCTCATATCAAGAAATATACATACACATAAATTGAATCTACATATATACACAATAAATGAAGATATATAATGAATTGTCTTTATCATAAATACATACCAATAACAACTAATATGGAGATTGATCTCTATATATACTCTGCACTATCTCCTAGTTGATTTGCCACTTCCAATATGCTAATATCTAAGACACATAAAACCGACAAAAATTGTTAGCATATAGTAATTGCAAATTGCATATTATTATAAGAAATACATTAATATATATAAATTATCATATCTTACCCACATTACAACAAAATTCAAGTCATATCCTATGTATAGTAAAATTTTACATGAGCAACTAGATGATCAAACATAGTTTCTAAACCACTTATAAAGTTTCAGTTTTAGTAAAAGGATTTCATACCCAGCTCATATGACACTTTGAGCTCATTCACTGACTTATTCATTCTCACTTAATTAAGACAATGCGGTGACAATGCGGTGACAATTTTCGGGTTGGTTACTACCAAGAGAAGTGTGGCAAAGCTAATTAAACTCAAATGCACCAAAAACAAGCCAAATTGTTTTCCACCATAGGAAACTTAGTTTTATTAATATATTAACATCAAACATACAAAAAAAAATTAGTTCAATGAATCTGTAAATCAAATCTTTACATTTATTTCTGAAAATCAAATTAAATCCAGAAAATTACAAACCTAGCTATAGGCCGACGCGGTGGTACGGTGGTAGCTGGCCTAGGGTAGTGGCGCGCGACGGCGTGAGAGGGGGTGGGTGGCACGCAGTGAGTGGCGCACAGTGTGGTCGCGCTCCGGGTTGTTGGCGCACAGGTGGATCGCGCTCAGGTGGTTGGCGCGCAACTTAGGGTGGTTTTCGGCAATGTTACTGTGTGGGGAGGAACTCGCTGCTACACGTGGCGTTTCCCTTCTGCGTGGTGCGGTGAAAGTGGCGTGTAGGAAGGTGGCGCGCAGGAGAGGAGAGGGTTCGCACTTCACACGTCGCAAGGCAAGGAAAATGCACCAAAAACAAGCCAAATTGTTTTCCACCATAGGAAACTTAGTTTTATTAATATATTAACATCAAACATACAAAAAAAATTAGTTCAATGATACTGTAAATCAAATCTTTACACTTATTTCTAAAAATCAAATTAAATCCAGAAAATTGCAAACTAGCTATAGGTCGACGAAGTGGTACGGTGGTAGCTGGCCCAGGGTAGTGGCACGCGACGGCGTGAGAGGGGTGGGTGGCGCGCAGGTGAGTGGCGCAGACCTGGCTGCCGCTCAGGTTGTTGGCGCACAGGTGGCTTGCGCTCAGGTGGTTGGCGCGCAACGCAGGGCTGTTTTCGGCAATGTTACTGTGTGGGGAGGAACTCGCTGCTACACGTGGCGTTTCCTTTCTGCGTGGTGCGGTGAGGGTGGTGCGTAGGAAGGTGGCGCGCAGGTGGTGGCGCGCAGGAGAGGAGAGGGTTCGCACTTCGCAAGGTTAGGTCTCTGCTGGGTCGCTGCGTGGAGAGGAGAGAGTGAACGAAAATGCTGGAGGGAAATGAAAATTAATGAGCGCGGTGATATCGGGAGATTAAAAAATAAAAAAAGGGCTGCGGTTGAGTGGTAAACCGCAGCCCTTCCTTTAAGGGCTGCGGTCAAGCCCAAAACCGCAGCCCTTTACCGAACCAAGGGTTGCGATTTTGGGCCGGACCGCACCCTTAAAGGAAGGGTCGCGGTTTTCAACACAAGCGCATCCCTTTTACAACAGCAAATGACAATTTTTCCTCTAGTGTGCAACAACAACAAACACCAAGGAGGTGTGATATGTGATGTGTAAATGGCTTAATGAGCAAGCCCAAAGTTCTATTTTAGGCACTATATTTTACTTTGCTTTTGTAGTTAAATGTTGCTTGTAATAAGCCCAAAAGTTACTCCTAATGTATCTTTTGGTGGCCAGCTGTTTAGGAGGTATTTAGGAATGTGATTACCTTATCATTTGCTGCATAACAGTTCATTAATGATGGGGGTTACAATAGACGTGAATCAAGGAGACTTTTAAGCTCCTTGAAACCATTTTTGTTGGACAGATTTCTAGGGTTTATTTTAAAGTCATTTGGCTTCCTTTTGCTGCTCCTATTCACTATATAATGGAGAGCTAATGAGAAAAAAAATCAGTTTTGAGTGATTGATAAAAAACCTTGTGTTTATGCATTTTAACTTTGAGTGTGTCTCAAGTTCAAAGTGTACCCTTGTTGCTTTGAGTGGTTTCTTGAGCAATAAGCTTAGGGGAGGTTGAGTAGGTCTTGCCTCTGGCCTAAAACCCCAAAACATTGAGTGTGTCCTTGTGTTTTGGTACTATCCTTGGTTTCGTGTGCTTTCGAGTAATCTAGTGAGTATTCTTGGTTCCTTGAGTTTAGATTCATCATCCAACACTTTGGAGTGTGTATTTCGACATACATCATCTGGTATCAGAGCTTTGGCGTGGAGATCTTGCAGAAAAATCGAGTTTTGGAGAAGAAACAAAACTGCCAGAATTCATCCAGTTTTTCAGTCGACTTTGAAGGACGATTTCGCAGCCCTCAGGAGTTCAAATTGGTTGATTCTTTTTTTTTATTCTGCATCACTTTTTCTGTCGAATACTCACAGAAATTTTCAGATTTTTGTGACTGTTTTAGATATTAAACTGGGCACGTTTTTCGCAACTGCGCGTGAAAGAAGCAAATCCAGCGCGCTCAACTTCAAACGAAGATTTCTCCTTCGTCCGGAACGCTTTTATGGAGTTTCTTTTATTGAATTTGCTTATTTTTTCCTAATTTTCAAAATATGAAATCTTTTGAGAATTTCAAGGCAATTAACATTTTCGTTTTGTTGTTTGAAGTTACGGGCAGATTCATCATTGTAACTGTTATAGTTTAGCAAAATAGTAAAATCATGGCTGATGGTGATCTTGTTAGGATGTTACAGGTTATCACTTTAAAATTAGAAAATTTGGAGAAAAAATTAGAAATGAAGGATGAGAAAAGTGAGGAGAAAAAAAGACAAGATAAAAGATGGGATGCTATAGCCGAAATGGCTTTGCAAGTAAATAGAAAACATAATTTCCCAAAAAATGATGATACTTCAATCCTTAGGTAGCCTGCAGATATTCGGTATATTTTTCGTGAAATAAAAATAGCAGTGAGAATTTGTCAACAACTAGTTCGCGATGCTTTGCCTCAACCAAATATCACACACGAAAATAAGGATGTTTGTGATTCGATAAACCATACTATGAAAGATAATATAGTTGTTGAACACATTCAAGAGGCAAATGAAAAGAAGGAGATTGAGGAAAATTTAGTGGTTCCTAATTTGATGATCGATGTTGGTACGAAATCAACCATTAACTCTAGTGTTTGCAACTTACAAAAGAAAGTTTATCTGAAACATTTCGATACTGTTTTCGAAACTCCACCGGAATGGTTAAATCATACTTTTGGGTTTGATGAGTGCATTATTGAGCATGATCAAGTTGAGGTTCAAGATGATGTTTCAAGAACTTCTTTTGATATGTTTTTGGGTTCCGTGGTGCCGTATACACTGTTTGATAAGGTTCTCATTTCTTTTGATAAGTATGTGCTTTAGAGAATCGGCCAACTTCGTGGTCGAATTTTTTTCAAAGAAAGAGAGAATGATACATGTGCATGAATGGGACTTAAAATATCAAAATTTGATGATCTTTTCAATTATTGGATTTGGTTCATCTTATAATTCAATGTCGCAAAAGTCCAAGTTTGTCAGATGCATTACTTGGATACAAGATTGAAGCCCAATTGCAGCAACAACAAACACCAAGGAGGTGTGATATGTGATGTGTAAATGGCTTAATGAGCAAGCCCAAAGTTCTATTTTGGGCACTATATTTTACTTTACTTTTATTGTTAAATGTTGCTTGTAATAAGCCCAAGAGTTACTCCTAATGTATCTTTTGGTGGCCAGCTATTTAGGAGGTATTTAGCAGTGTGATTACATCATCATTTACTGCATAATAGTTCATTAATGATGGGGGTTACAATAGGCGTGAATCAAGGTGACTTTTAAGCTCCTTGAAACCATTTTTGTTGAACAGATTTCTAGGGTTTATTTTGAAGTCTTTTGGCTTCCTTTTGCTGCTCCTATTCACTATATAATGGAGAGCTAATGAGAAGAAAAATCAGTTTTGAGTGAATGATAATAAACCTTGTGTTTATGCATTTTAACTTTGAGTGTGTCTCAAGTTCAAAGTGTACCCTTGTTGCTTTGAGTGGGTTCTTGAGCAATAAGCTTAGGGGTGGTTGAGTAGGTCTTGCCTCTGGCCTAAAATCCCAAAACATTGAGTGTGTCCTTGTGTTTTGGTACTATCCTTGGTTTCGTGTGCTTTCGAGTAATCTAGTGAGTATTCTTGGTTCCTTGAGTTTAGATTCATCATCCAACACTTTAGAGTGTGTATTTCGACATACATCATCTGGTATCAAAGCTTTGGCGTGGAGATCTTGCAGAAAAATCGAGTTTTGGAGAAGAAACAAAACTGCCAGAATTCATCCAGTTTTTCAGTCGACTTTGAAGGATGATTTCGCAGCCCTCAGGAGTTCAAATTGGTTGATTCTGCATAATTTTTTGTGTAGAATACTCACAAAAATTTTCAGATTTTTGTGACTGTTTTAGATAATAAACTGGGCACGATTTTCGCAACTGCGCGTGAAAGAAGCAAATCCAGCGCGCTCAACTTCAAACGAAGATTTCTCCTTCGTCCGGAACGCTTTTATGGAGTTTCTTTTATTGAATCTGCTTATTTTTTTCCTAATTTTCAAAATATGAAATCTTTTGAGAGTTTCAAGACTGTTTACATTTTGGTTTTGTTGTTTGAAGTTACGGGCAGATTCATCATTGTAACTGTTATAGATTAGCAAAATAGTAAAATCATGGCTGATGGTGATCTTGTTAGGATGTTACAGGTTATCACTTTAAAGTTAGAAAATTTGGAGAAAAAATTAGAAATGAAGGATGAGAAAAGTGAGGAGGAGAAACAAAGAGAAGATAAAAGTTGGGATGCTATAGTCGAAATGGCTTTGCAAGTAAATAGAAAACATAATTTCCCAAAAAATGATGAGACTTCAATCCTTAGGTAGCCTGCAGATATTCGGTATATTTTTCGTGAAATAATAAAAGCAGTGAAAATTTGTCAACAACTAGTTCGCGATGCTTTGCCTCAACCAAATATCACACACGAAAATAAGAATGTTTGTGATTCGATAAACCATACTATGAAAGATAATATAGTTGTTGAACACATTCAAGAGGCAAATGAAAAGAAGGAGATTGAGGAAAATTTAGTGGTTCCTAATTTGATGATCGATGTTGGTACGAAATCAACCATTAACTCTAGTGTTTGCAACTTACAAAAGAAAGTTTATCTAAAACATTTCGATACTGTTTTCGAAACTCCACCGGAATGGTTAAATCATACTTTTGGGTTTGATGAGTGCATTATTGACCATGATCAAGTTGCGGTTCATGCTGATGTTTCAAGAACTTCTTTTGATATGTTTTTGGGTTCCGTGGTGCAGCATACACTATTTGATAAGGTTCTCATTTCTTTTGATAAGTATGTGCTTTAGAGAATCGGCCAACTTCGTGGTCGAATTTTTTTCAAAGAAAGAGAGAATGATACATGTGCATGAATGGGACTCAAAATATCAAAATTTGATGATCTTTTCAATTATTGGATTTGGTTCATCTTACAATTCAATGTCGCAAAAGTCCAAGTTTGTCAGATGCATTACTTGGATACAAGATTGAAGCCCAATTGCAGCAACAACAAACACCAAGGAGGTGTGATATGTGATGTGTAAATGGCTTAATGAGCAAGCCCAAAGTTCTATTTTGGGCACTATATTTTACTTTGCTTTTGTAGTTAAATGTTGCTTGTAATAAGCACAAGAGTTACTCCTAATGTATCTTTTGGTGGCCAGCTGTTTAGGAGGTATTTAGCAGTGTGATTACATCATCATTTGCTGCATAATAGTTCATTAATGATGGGGGTTACAATAGACGTGAATCAAGGAGACTTTTAAGCTCCTTGAAACCATTTTTGTTGGACAGATTTCTAGGGTTTATTTTGAAGTCTTTTGACTTCCTTTTGCTGCTCCTATTCACTATATAATGGAGAGCTAATGAGAAGAAAAATCAGTTTTGAGTGAATGATAAAAAACCTTGTGTTTATGCATTTTAACTTTGAGTGTGTCTCAAGTTCAAAGTGTACCCTTGTTGCTTTGAGTGGGTTCTTGAGCAATAAGCTTAGGGGTGGTTGAGTAGATCTTGCCTCTGGCCTAAAATCCCAAAACATTGAGTGTGTCCTTGTGTTTTGGTACTATCCTTGGTTTCGTGTGCTTTCGAGTAATCTAGTGAGTATTCTTGGTTCCTTGAGTTTAGATTCATCATCCAACATCATCTGGTATTAGAGCTTTGATGTGGAGATCTTGCAGAAAAATTGAGTTTTGGAGAAGAAACAAAACTGCCAGAATTCATCCAGTTTTTCAGTCGACTTTGAAGGACGATTTCGTAGCCCTCAGGAGTTCAAATTGGCTGATTCTTTTTTTTGATTCTGCATAATTTTTTGTGTAGAATACTCACATAAATTTTCAGATTTTTGTGACTGTTTTAGATATTAAACTGGGCACGTTTTTCGCAACTGCGCGTGAAAGAAGCAAATCCAGCGCGCTCAACTTCAAACGAAGATTTCTCCTTCGTCCGGAACACTTTTATGGAGTTTCTTTTATTGAATCTGCTTATTTTTTTCCTAATTTTCAAAATATGAAATCTTTTGAGAGTTTAAAGGCTGTTTACATTTTCGTTTTGTTGTTTGAAGTTACGGGCAGATTCATCATTGTAACTGTTATAGTTTAGCAAAATAGTAAAATCATGGCTGATGGTGATCTTGTTAGGATGTTACAGGTTATCACTTTAAAGTTAGAAAATTTGGAGAAAAAATTAGAAATGAAGGATGAGAAAAGTGAGGAGGAGAAAAAAAGACAAGATAAAAGATGGGATGCTATTGCCGAAATGGCTTTGCAAGTAAATAGGAAACATAATTTCCCAAAAAATGATGAGACTTCAATCCTTAGGTAGCCTGCAGATATTCGGTATATTTTTCGTGAAATAATAGAAGCAGTGATAATTTGTAAACAACTAGTTCGCGATACTTTGCCTCAACCAAATATCACACACGAAAATAAGGATGTTTGTGATTCGATAAACCATACTATGAAAGATAATATAGTTGTTGAACACATTCAAGAGGCAAATGAAAAGAAGGAGATTGAGGAAAATTTAGTGGTTCCTAATTTGATGATCGATGTTGGTACGAAATCAACCATTAACTCTAGTGTTTACAACTTACAAAAGAAAGTTTATCTGAAACATTTCGATACTGTTTTCGAAACTCCACCGGAATGGTTAAATCATACTTTTGGGTATGATGAGTGCATTATTGAGCATGATCAAGTTGAGGTTCAAGCTGACGTTTCAAGAATTTCTTTTGATATATTTTTGGGTTCCGTGGTGCAGCATACACTATTTGATAAGGTTCTCATTTTTTTTGATAAGTATGTGCTTTTGAGAATCGGCAAACTTCGTGGTCGAATTTTTTTCAAAGAAAGAGAGAATGATACATGTGCATGAACGGGACTCAAAATATCAAAATTTGATGATCTTTTCAATTATTGGATTTGGTTCATCTTACAATTCAATGTCGCAAAAGTCCAAGTTTGTCAGATGCATTACTTAGATACAAGATTGAAGCCCAATTGCAGCAACAACAAACACCAAGGAGGTGTGATATGTGATGTGTAACTGGCTCAATGAGCAAGCCCAAAGTTCTGTTTTGGGCACTATATTTTACTTTGCTTTTGTAGTTAAATGTTGCTTGTAATAAGCCCATGAGTTACTCCTAATGTATCTTTAGGTGGCCAGCTGTTTGGGAGGTATTTAGCAGTGTGATTACATCATCATTTGCTGCATAATAGTTCATTAATGATGGGGGTTACAATAGGCGTGAATCAAGGAGACTTTTAAGCTCCTTGAAACCATTTTTGTTGGACAGATTTCTATGGTTTATTTTGAAGTCTTTTGGCTTCCTTTTGCTGCTCCTATTCACTATATAATGGAGAGCTAATGAGAAAAAAAATCAGTTTTGAGTGAATGATAAAAAAACCTAGTGTTTATGCATTTTAACTTTGAGTGTGTCTCAAGTTCAAAGTGTGCCCTTGTTGCATTAAGTGGGTTCTTGAGCAATAAGCTTAGGGAAGGTTGAGTGGGTCTTGCCGCTGGCCTAAAACCCCAAAACATTGAGTGTGTCCTTGTGTTTTGGTACTATATCTTTGGTTTCGTGTGCTTTCGAGTAATCAAGTGAATATTCTTGGTTACTTGAGTTTAGATTCATCATCCAACACTTTGAAGGGTCTATTAGACATACTTCATCTGGTATCAGAGCTTTGGCGTCGAGATTTTGCAGAAAAATCGAGTTTTGGATAAGAAACAAAACTGCCAGAATTCATCCAGTTTTTAAATCGACTTTGAAGGACGATTTCGCAGCCCTCAGGAGTTCAACTTGGTTGATTCTTTTTTTGATTGTGCATAACTTTTTGTCTAGAATACTCACAGAGTTTTTCATATTTTTGTGAATGTTTTAGATATTAAACTAGGCACGTTTTACGCAACTGCGCCTGAAAGAAGTAAATCCAGCGGTCTCAACTTCAAACGAAGATTTCTCCTTCGTCCGGAACGCTTTAAAGGAGTTTCTTTTATTGAATCTGCTTATTTTTTCCTAAATTTTCAAAATATGTAATCTTTTGAAAATTTCAAGGCCGTTTACATTTTCGTTTTGTTGTTTGAAGTTAAGGGCAGATTCATCATTGTAACTGTAATAGTTAAGCAAAATAGTAAAATCATGGCTGATGGGGATCTTGTTAGGATGTTACAGGTTATCACTCCAAAGTTAGAAAATTTGGAGAAAAAATCAAAATTGAAGGATGAGAAAAGTGAGGAGGAGAAAAAAAGACAAGATAAAAGATGGGATGCTATAGCCGAAATGGCTTTGCAAGTAAATAGAAAACATAATTTCCTAAAAAATGATGAGACTTCAATCCTTAGGCAGCCTGTAGATATTCGGTCTATTTTTCGTGAAATAAAAGAAGGAGGTGTGATATGTGATGTGTAAATGGCTTAATGAGCAAGCCCAAAGTTCTGTTTTGGGCACTATATTTTACTTTGCTTTTGCAGCTAAATGTATCTTGTAATATGCCCAAGAGTTACTCCTAATGTATATTTTGGTGGCCAGCTGTCTAAGAGGTATTTAGGAGTGTGATTACCTCATCATTTGCTGCATAACAGTTCATTAATGATGGGGGTAACAATAGGCGTGAATCAACGTGACTTCTAAGCTCCTTTAAACCATTTTTGTTGGTCAAATTTCTAAGGGTTTATTTTGAAGTTTTTTGGCTTCCTTTTGTTTCTCCTATTCACTATATAAAGGAGAGCTAATGAGAAGAAAAATCAGTTTTGAGTAATTAATAAAAAACCTTGTGTTTATGCATTTTAACTTTGAGTGTGTCTCAAGTTCAAAGTGTACCCTTGTTGTTTTGAGTGGGTTCTTGAGTAATAACCTTAGGGGAGGTTGAGTGGGTCTTGCCTCTGGCCTAAAACCCCAAAACATTGAGTGTGTCCTTGTGTTTTGGTACTATCCTTGGTTTCGTGTGCTTTCGAGTAATCTAGTGAGTATTCTTGGTTCCTTGAGTTTAGATTCATCATCCAACACTTTGGAGGGTGTATTTAGACTTACATCATCTGGTATCAGAGTTTTGGCGTGGAGATCTTGTAGAAAAATCGAGTTTTGGAGAAGAAACAAAACAGCCAGAATTCATCAAGTTTTTCAGTCGACTTTGAAGGACGATTTCTCAGCCTTCAGAAGTTCAAATTGGTTGATTATTTTTTTGATTCTGCATTACATTTTATTGTGAATTTTTTAGATATTAAACTGGGCACGTTTTTCGCAACAGCGCCTGAAAGAAGCAAATCCAACGCTCTCAACTTCAAACGAAGATGTCTCATTCGTCCGGAACGCTTTTATGGAGTTTCTTTTATTGAATCTGCTTATTTTTTCCTAAATTTTCAAAATATGTAATATTTTGAGAGTTTTAAGGCCATTTACATTTTCGTTTTGTTGTTTGAAGTTACGTGCAGATTCATCATTGTAACTGTAATAGTTTAGCAAAATAGTGAAATCATGGCTGATGGGGATCTTGTTAGGATGTTACAGGTTATCACTCAAAATTTAGAAAATTTGGAGAAAAAATCAGAAATGAAGGATGAGAAAAGTGAGGAGGAGAAAAAAAGACAAGATAAAAGATGGAATGCTATAGCCGAAATGGCTTTACAAGTAAATATAAAACATAATTTCCCAAAAAATGATGAGACTCCAATCCTTATGCAGCCTGTAGATATTCGGTCAACTTTTCGTGAAATAAAAGAAGCAATGAGAATTTGTCAACAACTAGTTCGCGATGCTTTACCTCAACCAAATATCACACACGAAAATAAGGATGTTTGTGATTCGATAAACCATACTATGAAAGATAATATAGTTGTGGAACTCATTCAAGAGACAAATGAAAAGAAGGAGATTGAGGAAAATTTGGTGGTTCCAAATTCGATGATCGATGTTGGTACGAAATCAACCATTAACTCTAGTGTTTGCAACTTACAAAAGAAAGTTTATGTGAAACATTTCGATATTGTTTTCGAAACTCCACCGGAATGGTTAAATCATACTTTTGGTTTGATGAGTGCATTATTGAGCATGATCAAGTTGAGGTTCAAGCTGATGTTTCAAGAACCTCTTTTGATATATTTTTGAGTTCTGTGATGCAGCATACACTATTTGATAACGTTCTCATTTCTTTTGATAAGTTTGTGCTTTTGAGAATCGGCCAAATTCGTGGTCGAATTTTTTCAAAGAAAGAGAGAATGATACATGTGCATCAATGGGACTCAAAATATCAAAATTATATGATCTTTTCAATTAATGGATTTGGTTCATCTTACAATCCAATGTCGCAAAAGCCCAAGTTTGTCACATGCATTACTTGGATACAAGAATGAAGCCTAATTGCAGCAACAACAAACACCAAGGAGGTGTGATATGTGATGTGTAAATGGCTTAATGAGCAAGCCCAAAGTTCTTTTTTGAGCACTATATTTTACTTTGCTTTTGTAGCTAAATGTTGCTTGGAATAAGCCCAAGAGTTACTCCTAATGTATCTTTTGGTGGCCAGCTGTTTAGGAGGTATTTAGGAGTGTGATTACCTCATCATTTACTGCATAACAGTTCATTAATGATGGGGGTTACAATAGGCGTGAATCAAGGAGACTTCTAAGCTCTATGAAACCATTTTTATTGGACAGATTTCTAGGGTTTATTTTGAAGTCTTTTGGCTTCCTTTTGCGGCTCCTATTCACTATATAAAGGAGAGCTAATGAGAAGAAAAATCAGTTTTGAGTAATTAATAAAAAACCTTGTGTTTATGCATTTTAACTTTGAGTGTGCTTCAAGTTCAAAGTGTACCCTTGTTGCTTTGAGTGGGTTCTTGAGCAATAAGCTTAGGGGAGGTTGAGTGGGTCTTGCCTCTGGCCTAAAACCCCAAAACATTGAGTGTGTCCTTGTGTTTTGGTACTATCCTTGGTTTTGTGTGCTTTCGAGTAATCTAGTGATTATTCTTGGTTCCTTGAGTTTAGATTCATCATCCAACACTTTGGAGGGTGTATTTAGACTTACATCATCTGGTATCAGAGTTTTGGCGTGGAGATCTTGTAGAAAAATCGAGTTTTGGAGATGAAACAAAACTGCCAGAATTCATCTAGTTTTTCAGTCGACTTTGAAGGACGATTTCTCAGCCTTCAGAAGTTCAAATTGGTTGATTATTTTTTTGATTCTGCATTACATTTTTTGTGAACTTTTTAGATATTAAACTGGGCACGTTTTTCGCAACAGCGCCTGAAAGAAGCAAATCCGGCGCTCTCAACTTCACACGAAGATGTCTCCTTCGTCCGGAACGCTTTTATGGAGTTTCTTTTATTGAATCTGCTTATTTTTTCCTAAATTTTCAAAATATGTAATCTTTTGAGAGTCTCAAGGCCATTTACATTTTCGTTTTGTTGTTTGAAGTTACGTGCAGATTAATCATTGTAACTGTAATAGTTTAGCAAAATAGTGAAATCATGGCTGATGGGGATCTTGTAAGGATGTTACAGGTTATCTATCAAAATTTAGAAAATTTGGAGAAAAAGTAAAAAATGAAGGATGAGAAAAGTGAGGAGGAGAAAAAAAGACAAGATAAAAGATGGGATGCTATAGCCGAAATGGCTTTGCAACTAAATATAAAACATAATTTCCCAAAAAATGATGAGACTCCAATCCTTATGCAGCCTGTAGATATTCGGTCTACTTTTCGTGAAATAAAAGAAGCAATGAGAATTTGTCAACAACTAGTTCGCGATGCTTTACCTCAACCAAATATCACACACGAAAATAAGGATGTTTGTGATTCGATAAACCATACTATGAAAGATAATATAGTTGTTGATCACAATCAAGAGACAAATGAAAATAAGGAGATCGAGGAAAATTTGGTGGTTCCTAATTGGATGATCGATGTTGGTACGAAATCAACCATTAACTCTAGTGTTTGCAACTTACAAAAGAAAGTTTATGTGAAATATTTCGATACTGTTTTCGAAACTCCACCGAATGGTTAAATCATACTTTTGGGTTTGATTAGTGCATTATTGAGCATGATCAAGTTGAGGTTCAAGCTGATGTTTCAAGAACTTCTTTTGATATGTTTTTGGGTTCCGTGGTGCAGCATACACAATTTAATAAGGTTCTCATTTCTTTTGATAAGTTTGTGCTTTTGAGAATCGGCCAAATTCGTGGTCGAATTTTTTTCAAAGAAAGAGAGAATGATACATGTGCATCAATGGGACTCAAAATATCAAAATTATATGATCTTTTCAATTAATGGATTTGGTTCATCTTACAATCCAATGTCGCAAAAGCCCAAGTTTGTCACATGCATTACTTGGATACAAGATTGAAGCCCAATTGCAGCAACAACAAACACCAAGGAGGTGTGATATGTGATGTGTAAATAGCTTAATGAGCAAGCCCAAATTTCTTTTTTGAGCACTATATTTTACTTTACTTTTGTAGCTAAATGTTGATTGTAATAAGCCCAAGAGTTAGTCCTAATGTATCTTTTGGTGGCCAGCTGTTTAGGAGGTATTTAGGAGTGTGATTACCTCATCATTTGCTGCATAACAGTTCATTAATGATGGGTGTTACAATAGGCGTGAATCAAGGAGACTTCTAAGCTCCATGAAACCATTTTTATTGGACAGATTTCTAGGGTTTATTTTGAAGTCTTTTGGCTTCCTTTTGCGGCTCCTATTCACTATATAAAGGAGAGCTAATGAGAAGAAAAATCGATTTTGAGTAATTAATAAAAAACCTTGTGTTTATGCATTTTAACTTTGAGTGTGCTTCAAGTTCAAAGTGTACCCTTGTTGCTTTGAGTGGGTTCTTGAGCAATAAGCTTAGGGGAGGTTGAGTGGGTCTTGCCTCTGGCCTAAAACCCCAAAACATTGAGTGTGTCCTTGTGTTTTGGTACTATCCTTGGTTTCGTGTGCTTTCGAGTAATCTAGTGATTATTCTTGGTTCCTTGAGTTTAGATTCATCATCCAACACTTTGGAGGGTGTATTTAGACTTACATCATCTCGCTATCGAGTTTTGGCGTGGAGATCTTGTAGAAAAATCGAGTTTTGGAGAAGAAACAAAACCGCGTAATTCATCTAGTTTTTCGATCGACTTTGAAGGACGATTTCTCGACCCTTCGAAGTTCAAATTGGTTGATTATTTTTTTGATTCTCGCATTACATTTTTTGTGAACTTTTTAGATATTAAACTGGGCACGTTTTTCGCAACTGCCCTGAAAGAAGCAAATCCAAAGGCGCTCTCAACTTCACACGAAGATGTCTCCTTCGTCAGGAACGCTTTTATGGAGTTTCTTTTATTGAATCTGCTTATTTTTTCCTAAATTTTCAAAATATGTAATCTTTTGAGAGTCTCAAGGCCATTTACATTTTCGTTTTGTTGTTTGAAGTTACGTGCGGATTAATCATTGTAATCGTAATAGTTTAGCAAAATAGTGAAATCATGGCCGATGGGGATCTTGTAAGGATGTTACGGAGTTATCTCTCAAAATTTAGAAAATTTGGAGAGAAAATAAAAAATGAAGGATGAGAAAAGTGAGGAGGAGAAAAAAAGACAAGATAAAAGATGGGATGCTATAGCCGAAATGGCTTTGCAAGTAAATATAAAACATAATTTCCCAAAAAATGATGAGACTCCAATCCTTATGCAGCCTGTAGATATTCGGTCTACTTTTCGTGAAATAAAAGAAGCAATGAGAATTTGTCAACAACTAGTTCGCGATGCTTTACCTCAACCAAATATCACACACGAAAATAAGGATGTTTGTGATTCGATAAACCATACTATGAAAGATAATATAGTTGTTGATCACAAGAGACAAATGAAAATAAGGAGATCGAGGAAAATTTGCTGGTTCCTAATTGGATGATCGATGTTGGTACGAAATCAACCATTAACTCTAGTGTTTGCAACTTACAAAAGAAAGTTTATGTGAAATATTTCGATACTGTTTTCGAAACTCCACCGGAATGGTTAAATCATACTTTTGGGTTTGATTAGTGCATTATTGAGCATGATCAAGTTGAGGTTCAAGCTGATGTTTCAAGAACTTCTTTTGATATGTTTTTGGGTTCCGTGGTGCAGCATACACAATTTAATAAGGTTCTCATTTCTTTTGATAAGTTTGTGCTTTTGAGAATCGGCCAAATTCGTGGTCGAATTTTTTTCAAAGAAAGAGAGAATGATACATGTGCATCAATGGGACTCAAAATATCAAAATTATATGATCTTTTCAATTAATGGATTTGGTTCATCTTACAATCCAATGTCGCAAAAGCCCAAGTTTGTCACATGCATTACTTGGATACAAGATTGAAGCCCAATTGCAGCAACAACAAACACCAAGGAGGTGTGATATGTGATGTGTAAATAGCTTAATGAGCAAGCCCAAATTTCTTTTTTGAGCACTATATTTTACTTTGCTTTTGTAGCTAAATGTTGATTGTAATAAGCCCAAGAGTTAGTCCTAATGTATCTTTTGGTGGCCAGCTGTTTAGGAGGTATTTAGGAGTGTGATTACCTCATCATTTCGTTGCATAACGGTTCATTAATGATGGGTGTTACAATAGGCGTGAATCAAGGAGACTTCTAAGCTCCATGAAACCATTTTTATTGGACAGATTTCTAGGGTTTATTTTGAAGTCTTTTGGCTTCCTTTTGCGGCTCCTATTCACTATATAAAGGAGAGCTAATGAGAAGAAAAATCAGTTTTGAGTAATTAATAAAAAACCTTGTGTTTATGCATTTTAACTTTGAGTGTGCTTCAAGTTCAAAGTGTACCCTTGTTGCTTTGAGTGGGTTCTTGAGCAATAAGCTTAGGGGAGGTTGAGTGGGTCTTGCCTCTGGCCTAAAACCCCAAAACATTGAGTGTGTCCTTGTGTTTTGGTACTATCCTTGGTTTCGTGTGCTTTCGAGTAATCTAGTGATTATTCTTGGTTCCTTGAGTTTAGATTCATCATCCAACACTTTGGAGGGTGTATTTAGACTTACATCATCTGCTATCAGAGTTTTGGCGTGGAGATCTTGTAGAAAAATCGAGTTTTGGAGAAGAAACAAAACTGCCAGAATTCATCTAGTTTTTCAGTCGACTTTGAAGGACGATTTCTCGACCTTCGAAGTTCAAATTGGTTGATTATTTTTTTGATTCCGCATTACATTTTTTGTGAACTTTTTAGATATTAAACCGGGCACGTTTTTCGCAATACCGAAAGAAGCAAATCCAAGGCGCTCTCAACTTCACACGAAGATGTCTCCTTCGTCCGGAACGCTTTTATGGAGTTTCTTTTATTGAATCTGCTTATTTTTTCCTAAATTTTCAAAATATGTAATCTTTTGAGAGTCTCAAGGCCATTTACATTTTCGTTTTGTTGTTTGAAGTTACGTGCAGATTAATCATTGTAACTGTAATAGTTTAGCAAAATAGTGAAATCATGGCTGATGGGGATCTTGTAAGGATGTTACAGGTTATCTCTCAAAATTTAGAAAATTTGGAGAGAAAATAAAAAATGAAGGATGAGAAAAGTGAGGAGGAGAAAAAAAGACAAGATAAAAGATGGGATGCTATAGCCGAAATGGCTTTGCAAGTAAATATAAAACATAATTTCCCAAAAAATGATGAGACTCCAATCCTTATGCACTTCGTAGATATTCGGTCTACTTTTCGTGAAATAAAAGAAGCAATGAGAATTTGTCAACAACTAGTTCGCGATGCTTTACCTCAACCAAATATCACACACGAAAATAAGGATGTTTGTGATTCGATAAACCATACTATGAAAGATAATATAGTTGTTGATCACAATCTAGAGACAAATGAAAATAAGGAGATCGAGGAAAATTTGCTGGTTCCTAATTGGATGATCGATGTTGGTACGAAATCAACCATTAACTCTAGTGTTTGCAACTTACAAAAGAAAGTTTATGTGAAATATTTCGATACTGTTTTCGAAACTCCACCGGAATGGTTAAATCATACTTTTGGGTTTGATTAGTGCATTATTGAGCATGATCAAGTTGAGGTTCAAGCTGATGTTTCAAGAACTTCTTTTGATATGTTTTTGGGTTCCGTGGTGCAGCATACACAATTTAATAAGGTTCTCATTTCTTTTGATAAGTTTGTGCTTTTGAGAATCGGCCAAATTCGTGGTCGAATTTTTTTCAAAGAAAGAGAGAATGATACATGTGCATCAATGGGACTCAAAATATCAAAATTATATGATCTTTTCAATTAATGGATTTGGTTCATCTTACAATCCAATGTCGCAAAAAGCCCAAGTTTGTCACATGCATTACTTGGATACAAGATTGAAGCCCAATGCAAAGCAACAACAAACACCAAGGAGGTGTGATATGTGATGTGTAAATAGCTTAATGAGCAAGCCCAAATTTCTTTTTTGAGCACTATATTTTACTTTGCTTTTGTAGCTAAATGTTGATTGTAATAAGCCCAAGAGTTACTCCTAATGTATCTTTTGGTGGCCAGCTGTTTAGGAGGTATTTAGGAGTGTGATTACCTCATCATTTGCTGCATAACAGTTCATTAATGATGGGTGTTACAATAGGCGTGAATCAAGGAGTCTTCTAAGCTCCATGAAACCATTTTTATTGGACAGATTTCTAGGGTTTATTTTGAAGTCTTTTGGCTTCCTTTTGCGGCTCCTATTCACTATATAAAGGAGAGCTAATGAGAAGAAAAATCAGTTTTGAGTAATTAATAAAAAACCTTGTGTTTATGCATTTTATCTTTGAGTGTGCTTCAAGTTCAAAGTGTACCCTTGTTGCTTTGAGTGGGTTCTTGAGCAATAAGCTTAGGGGGAGGTTGAGTGGGTCTTGCCTCGCCTAAAACCCCAAAACATTGAGTGTGTCCTTGTGTTTTGGTACTATCCTTGGTTTCGTGTGCTTTCGAGTAATCTAGTGATTATTCTTGGTTCCTTGAGTTTAGATTCATCATCCAACACTTTGGAGGGTGTATTTAGACTTACATCATCTGCTATCAGAGTTTTGGCGTGGAGATCTTGTAGAAAAATCGAGTTTTGGAGAAGAAACAAAACTGCCAGAATTCATCTAGTTTTTCAGTCGACTTTGAAGGACGATTTCTCAGCCTTCAGAAGTTCAAATTGGTTGATTATTTTTTTGATTCTGCATTACATTTTTTGTGAACTTTTTAGATATTAAACTGGGCACGTTTTTCGCAACAGCGCCTGAAAGAAGCAAATCCAGCGCTCTCAACTTCACACGAAGATGTCTCCTTCGTCCGGAACGCTTTTATGGAGTTTCTTTTATTGAATCTGCTTATTTTTTCCTAAATTTTCAAAATATGTAATCTTTTGAGAGTCTCAAGGCCATTTACATTTTCGTTTTGTTGTTTGAAGTTACGTGCAGATTAATCATTGTAACTGTAATAGTTTAGCAAAATAGTGAAATCATGGCTGATGGGGATCTTGTAAGGATGTTACAGGTTATCTCTCAAAATTTAGAAAATTTGGAGAGAAAATAAAAAATGAAGGATGAGAAAAGTGAGGAGGAGAAAAAAAGACAAGATAAAAGATGGGATGCTATAGCCGAAATGGCTTTGCAAGTAAATATAAAACATAATTTCCCAAAAAATGATGAGACTCCAATCCTTATGCAGCCTGTAGATATTCGGTCTACTTTCGTGAAATAAAAGAAGCAATGAGAATTTGTCAACAACTAGTTCGCGATGCTTTACCTCAACCAAATATCACACACGAAAATAAGGATGTTTGTGATTCGATAAACCATACTATGAAAGATAATATAGTTGTTGATCATAATCAAGAGACAAATGAAAATAAGGAGATCGAGGAAAATTTGGTGGTTCCTAATTGGATGATCGATGTTGGTACGAAATCAACCATTAGCCCTAGTGTTTGCAACTTACAAAAGAAAGTTTATGTGAAATATTTCGATACTGTTTTCGAAACTCCACCGGAATGGTTAAATCATACTTTTGGGTTTGATTAGTGCATTATTTAGCATGATCAAGTTGAGGTTCAAGCTGATGTTTCAAGAACTTCTTTTGATATGTTTTTGGGTTCCGTGGTGCAGCATACACAATTTAATAAGGTTCTCATCTCTTTTGATAAGTTTGTGCTTTTGAGAATCGGCCAAATTCGTGGTCGAATTTTTTTCAAAGAAAGAGAGAATGATACATGTGCATCAATGGGACTCAAAATATCAAAATTATATGATCTTTTCAATTAATGGATTTGGTTCATCTTACAATCCAATCGCAAAAGCCCAATTTTGTCACATGCATTACTTGGATACAAGATTGAAGCCCAATTGCAGCAACAACAAACACCAAGGAGGTGTGATATGTGATGTGTAAATAGCTTAATGAGCAAGCCCAAAGTTCTTTTTTGAGCACTATATTTTACTTTGCTTTTGTAGCTAAATGTTGCTTGTAATAAGCCCAAGAGTTACTCCTAATGTATCTTTTGGTGGCCAGCTGTTTAGGAGGTATTTAGGAGTGTGATTACCTCATCATTTGCTGCATAACAGTTCATTAATGATGGGTGTTACAATAGGCGTGAATCAAGGAGACTTCTAAGCTCCATGAAACCATTTTTGTTGGACAGATTTCTAGGGTTTATTTTGAAGTCTTTTGGCTTCCTTTTACGGCTCCTATTCACTATATAAAGGAGAGCTAATGAGAAGAAAAATCAGTTTTGAGTAATTAATAAAAAACCTTGTGTTTATGCATTTTAACTTTGAGTGTGTCTCAAGTTCAAAGTGTACCCTTGTTGCTTTGAGTGGGTTCTTGAGCAATAAGCTTAGGGGAGGTTGAGTGGGTCTTGCCTCTTGCCTAAAACCCCAAAACATTGAGTGTGTCCTTGTGTTTTGGTACTATCCTTGGTTTCGTGTGCTTTCGAGTAATCTAGTGATTATTCTTGGTTCCTTGAGTTTAGATTCATCATCCAACACTTTGGAGGGTGTATTTAGACTTACATCATCTGGTATTAGAGTTTTGGCGTGGAGATCTTGTAGAAAAATCGAGTTTTGGAGAAGAAACAAAACTACCAGAATTCATCTAGTTTTTCAGTCGACTTTGAAGGACGATTTCTCTGCCTTCAGAAGTTCAAATTGGTTGATTTTTTTTTGATTCTGCATTACATTTTTTTGTGAACTTTTTAGATATTAAACTGGGCACGTTTTCGCAACAGCGCCTGAAAGAAGCAAATCCAGCACTCTCAACTTCAAACGAAGATGTCTCCTTCGTCCGGAACGCTTTTATGGAGTTTCTTTAATTGAATCTGCTAATTTTTTCCTAAATTTTCAAAATATGTAATCTTTAGAGAGTTTCAAGGCCATTTACATTTTCGTTTTGTTGTTTGAAGTTACGTGCAGATTAATCATTGTAACTGTAATAGTTTAGCAAAATAGTGAAATCATGGCTGATGGGGATCTTGTAAGGATGTTACAGGTTATCTCTCAAAATTTAGAAAATTTGGAGAAAAAAAAAATGATGGATGAGAAAAGTGAGGAGGAGAAAAAAAGACAAGATAAAAGATGGGATGCTATAGCCGAAATGGCTTTGCAAGTAAATATAAAACATAATTTCCCAAAAAATGATGAGACACCAATCCTTATGCAGCCTGTAGATATTCGGTCTACTTTTCGTGAAATAAAAGAAGCAATGAGAATTTGTCAACAACTAGTTCGCGATGCTTTACCTCAACCAAATATCACACACGAAAATAAGGATGTTTGGGATTCGATAAACCATACTATGAAATATAATATAGTTGATTGACACTATCAAAAGACAAATGAAAATAAGGAGATCGAGGAAAATTTGGTGGTTCCTAATTGGATGATCGATGTTGGTACGAAATCAACCATTAACTCTAGTGTTTGCAACTTACAAAAGAAACTTTATGTGAAATATTTCGATACTGTTTTCGAAACTCCACCGGAATGGTTAAATCATACTTTTGGGTTTGATTAGTGCAGTATTGAGCATGATCAAGTTGAAGTTCAAGCTGATGTTTCAAGAACTTCTTTTGATATGTTTTTGGGTTCCGTGGTGCTGCATACACAATTTAATAAGGTTCTCATTTCTTTTAATAAGTTTGTGCTTTTGAGAATCGGCCAAATTCGTGGTCGAATTTTTTTCAAAGAAAGAGAGAATGATACATGTGCATCAATGGGACGCAAAATATCAAAATTATATGATCTTTTCAATTAATGGATTTGGTTCATCTTACAATCCAATGTCGCAAAAGCCCAAGTTTGTCACATGCATTACTTGGATACAAGATTGAAGCCCAATTGCAGCAACAACAAACACCAAGGAGGTGTGATATGTGATGTGTAAATGGCTTAATGAGCAAGCCTGTGCCTGTTTTTGAGCACTATATTATACTTTGCTTTTGTAGCTAAATGTTGCTTGTAATAAGCCCAAGAGTTACTCCTAATGTATCTTTTGGTGGCCAGCTGTTTAGGAGGTATTTAGGAGTGTGATTACCTCATCATTTGCTGCATAACAGTTCATTAATGATGGGTGTTACAATAGGCGTGAATCAAGGAGACTTCTAAGCTCCATGAAACCATTTTTGTTGGGCAGATTTCTAGGGTTTATTTTGAAGTCTTTTGGCTTCCTTTTGCGGCTCCTATTCACTATATAAAGGAGAGCTAATGAGAAGAAAAATCAGTTTTGAGTAATTAATAAAAAACCTTGTGTTTATGCATTTTAACTTTGAGTGTGTCTCAAGTTCAAAGTGTACCCTTGTTGCTTTGAGTGGGTTCTTGAGCAATAAGCTTAGGGGAGGTTGAGTGGGTCTTGCCTCTGGCCTAAAACCCCAAAACATTGAGTGTGTCCTTGTGTTTTGGTACTATCCTTGGTTTCGTGTGCTTTCGAGTAATCTAGTGAGTATTCTTGGTTCCTTGAGTTTAGATTCATCATCCAACACTTTGGATGGTGTATTTAGACTTACATCATCTGGTATCAGAGTTTTGGCGTGGAGATCTTGTAGAAAAATCGAGTTTTGGAGAAGAAACAAAACCGCGAATTCATCTAGTTTTTGATTGACTTTGAAGGACGATTTCTCAGCCTTCGAAGTTCAAATTGGTTGATTATTTTTTTGATTCCGCATTACATTTTTTGTGAATTTTTTAGATATTAAACCGGGCACGTTTTTCGCAATAAATACCGAAAGAAGCCAATCCAGCGCTCTCAACTTCAAACGAAGATGTCTCCTTCGTCCGGAACGCTTTTATGGAGTTTCTTTTATTGAATCTGCTTATTTTTTCCTAAATTTTCAAAATATGTAATCTTTTGAGAGTTTCAAGGCCATTTACATTTTCGTTTTGTTGTTTGAAGTTACGTGCAGATTCATCATTGTAACTGTAATAGTTTAGCAAAATAGTGAAATCATGGCTGATGGGGATCTTGTTTGGATGTGACAGGTTATCACTCAAAATTTAGAAAATTTGGAGAAAAAATCAGAAATGAAGGATGAGAAAAGTGAGGAGGAGAAAAAAAGACAAGATAAAAGATGGGATGTTATAGCCGAAATGGCTTTGCAAGTAAATATAAAACATAATTTCCCAAAAAATGATGAGACTCCAATCCTTAGGCAGCCTGTAGATATTCGGTCTACTTTTCGTGAAATAAAAGAAGCAATGAGAATTTGTTAACAACTAGTTCGCGATGCTTTACCTCAACCAAATATCACACACGAAAATTAGGATGTTTGTGATTCGATAAACCATAATATGAAAGATAATATAGTTGTTGATCACAATCAAGAGACAAATCAAAATGAGGAGATCGAGGAAAATTTGGTGTTTCCTAATTGGATGATCTATGTTGGTACGAAATCAACCATTAACTCTAGTGTTTGCAACTTACAAAAGAAAGTTTATGTGAAATATTTCGATACTGTTTTCGAAACTCCACCGGAATGGTTAAATCATACTTTTGGGTTTGATTAGTGCATTATTGAGCATGATCAAGTTGAGGTTCAAGCTGATGTTTCAAGAACTTCTTTTGATATGTTTTTGGGTTCCGTGGTGCAGCATACACAATTTAATAAGGTTCTCATTTCTTTTGATAAGTTTGTGCTTTTGAGAATCGGCCAAATTCGTGGTCGAATTTTTTTCAAAGAAAGAGAGAATGATACATGTGCATCAATGGGACTCAAAATATCAAAAATATATGATCTTTTCAATTAATGGATTTGGTTCATCTTACAATCCAATGTCGCAAAAGCCCAAGATTGTCACATGCATTACTTGGATACAAGATTGAAGCCCAATTGCAGCAACAACAAACACCAAGGAGGTGTGATATGTGATGTGTAAATGGCTTAATGAGCAAGCCCAAATATCTTTTTTGAGCACTATATTTTACTTTGCTTTTGTAGCTAACACTAGTAGAAAAAACCTCAAGTGCTCCGGTTTTTTAAGCCCCAAATGCTCCGTATTTCACGCGTAGCAGACGCCATACGAGCATTTGAGACTCTTACAAATGCTCCGGTTGCAACCGGAGCATTTGGCAACACAAATGCTCCGGTTTCCTAGAAAACCGGAGCATTTGTGCTACCAAATGCTTCGGTTTTGAGGGAAAACCGGAGCATTTGAGGCCCAAAAAGAATAAAAAAAAAAATTTTTTTTACTTTTTTTTATGCTAAATTAATGCATAATCAATTAGATATAGATAAAAAGTTACATTTCTAATATTTTTGTTCCTGAATACAAGAAATACTACAAAGAGTTTGAAGCAACAGTCTCCTACTATGAGGACTCAAAACAGTTACATAAATAGAGCTCGCCTCCAATATAGCTTCACCATCAAGAGACCTGATATATATAGAACATCACGCACTTGAGTAACCACTTTCATACACAAATTGATTATCGGGTTCCACAAGAGAGCAATAATCAACTTTTTATAAGTTTTCTCGCAAAATTAACTAAGAAGCCAAGATAGCTATGCTTTGCATCACATATAAACTAATAAATTCTCTAACCGGAATCATAATTTCTCCAAAATGATGAAGTAGGCTCATACTAATTCATTGTGAACAGTATTCTCATACATCGACAATAGATGGATTGATTACATCAAGAATTGGGAAATTAAATATTGTAGTCCATCTAAGTCTTTAGTCTACACTCTACATGATACAGAAGTCGACATCTTGCATTTGTACTGACTAAGCTACAGAATCGTACTACATGCAAGAACTATAACTATTTAAGCTCTTTCTATATTCTACATTCAAGAAACATACCAATCTGAAAGAGAACCGAGTGTGGTTGCACATGACTCGAAGATCAAAGCACGTATGATGCCGGCCAACATATCCAAATCCCCGAACATATCAAAGAGTACAGTAACGAGCAGCTTCAAGAGTAACCAATATATGCTACACAAGAACACAACAAAACTAGTCGTGGTGCCTAAATTGCTCCAATCTATATAAAGAAGTGCATAATAAGATTTTGCCGATGCTCCCTAATTCAAAAATAGAGCTTCGCTCGAGATGACCGACATCATTCCATGATTTGACTGGACCGAGATGTCTCCGTCGATACCCGAATTATACCAACCGATGTATTCGATATTTATCCCGGACGCTGCCCTTTGTTCGCAGCCGCGATTATATAGTGATCTTATGGCTCCCCCATGGCTGACTACAATTACTCGCTGCCCTGCAATGAAAACATACAAATTAATGCAACATCAACCGCCTGTTATTTAAGAGGTAGACAACTTAAAACAATTTCCTATGCGTTAGTTTTAAGTATGACCTCGGTGTTTTTCACCAATTCTCCGCAACACGGATGTACCGGCGTTTATAAAGCCGATCTCGACTTTCACCACCACCCCGCACGGAGTGAAAAGAAAGAAGCACGCGATTGTTAATTTGGATGTCAAATGAGCTTTACATTCAAATTTTGGCCGTCGCTCAATGATTGCATAAGCCTGAGAAACTTTCAGGATCATCAATATGTACATCAAAGGAGCAGAAGCAGAAAAAGCAAGCATTTTGTCGACCCATATCTCAAAATATAAAGTCATATGCTATCTCTAAGGGACATTGTTTAAAAAAACCTTTAAAGGGTTCAGGACAGAGAAACATAATCTTTTACACCGTAATGATATATCTAGTTTCAAGTGTCTCGTTATCAACGATTTAATAAGTGATGCAATCACCGATTCCCCTAGATGCAAATTTTTTGTTCTCAACAACTATTCCTATGCACCACAAATAATATTCACTCAATGAGGCTCCAATGGTTCCATCATATGCTAGTCCAGGGTTGTGGGAACATTCATATCAATCCCATGTAAATGATGCAAGGCCCAACTCGTATAACCTTGAGAAGATACTATCACGGCCACAACTCTAAAGGAACCGATGTAGTATGATTCCGATACCTGGTGATGATTTCTAAACATTGGTAATGGGCTTCTTTAAATGACAGAATAATTCGCACATGAATTGTTACTTGGAGATTAAGAGTGTTCCTTTTGTTGGATGCAGAAAGTTACTACCCAAAACTTGCAATCGAAAAGCGTAAAAAAGAAAATCTTAAGTCGATTGGAGGAAGTAGGATTGTTTGGGGGAAGTTCCACTTACCTGTGGGAACTAGATAAATAACTTCATCTTAGGTTGATCGGAGGCGTAGGACTCGTTTGTGGCATTGTGTGTGTGTGTGTGTGTGTGTTTTGGGGGGGGGAGTTCCACTTGCCCAGGGTTACTAGATAAACAACTTCATCTTGAGGAACATAAATATTTCATGACGTTGCGCTTCCTGCGATTTTGTAACCTAAGACATAAGTGCTTCATCACAGTTTTCTAGCTTTCTTATTCCCAAGATATTCCCCCTCCACAAGTGCATGTATATAGGTGGGCATGTTTGTAACCTCGGAAAGCAAGCCTGCAACCGAGAAGCCTTGATGGAAAATCCAAACCGCAAAGACTAACTCTCTATGAAACCGCACAATGACACCTCCCCACATCTAAAAGTAGGATATTAAAATTTTAACACTGTAGCAGTCGAGAAGGGAAATAAAGGAGAGAATGGGAACAAACAAGAGATATAAAGCCATTTGTTGCCATTAGGAAGTTGCAGTGAAAGAGGACACTCCTTTGCAGATGGTACATATCTGACAAACACATAGAAAAAATAAAGTGTATGAGCTCCTAGAACCATAGCAAAAGTTGAAATGTACACTTCACAGTAAACAAGATAAAGTCAAGTGAAACATTATGGTTTAATTTTAGAAGTTATAAAACAAGCTAAATATATTTGTGATAAGGTAAAAATTACTCAAGGACTTTATGATATATACGAGTGTCAAAATAAAGGAGCATCTCTTAGATCTTAGTCCTTTAGTTAAGGAAAAATATATTTGGACTCATCCTCTTTAGATAACAGTAATTGAAAAAATGCATGTGTTTTTAATCCAAACATAAGCCATCTAAATTTAACAGGCGAAGGGAAGCTAAGACTACCACTGTCTTTGAACATGTTCAGTGAATTATTTGCAGAACTCACAATCCTACTTCATGCATCATCAAGAACAAAAACACCTTATTGATAGTGCAAAGAAGAACACATGCCTTCTATACGTCTTCTTTGGCAACAAAACCGGATTTATGCTTGGAAGAACACCTCCATGGGCAATGGTAACTCCAACTAGAAGCTTTCCGAGCTCATCGTCATTCCGAAATGTAAGTAACATATGCCTTGGGATGATTCTCGTTCTTCTTGTTATTTCTTGCAGTATTTCCGAGCAATTCTAACACCTTTGTTTTCATTTTTAACCAACAAAACCCTTAAATAACAATTTCATTGTCAACCAATAACATTCACATTATCAACAAATAATTACAGAAATTGCTATAAAATCAGGCAAAATCAAGCGAAACACAGACATGATCTTCAAATTAGGAGAGAATTAACTTTACAATTTCAATATCGAACCCTAAACTCCCTTAATTCACATTATCAACAAAAATTATTACAGAAATTGCTATAAATAAAAACAGTCAAAATCAAGCCAAAGACAGATATGAACATCAAATTAGAGGAGAAATTAGCCCAAATTCGATCATCTTACTCAATATTGAACGAAACTATCATCCTTAGAAAATAGCAGGTGCAGGGAGATGAACGTTATAGGAGCATTTATAGGAGCAGCAATCACACTACAACTTAACTTGAAAATCTTTATACAATGCTAAATTATATTTACAGTACTGAACCAAGAGCATCACATAGACACATACCAAGGGTCCAATGATATGCGTTAGAAAACAACCATCAAGAATTTGTCGCAATATTCAAGCTTTTAATCCAAAAACTTCCAGATCCAGAAATATAAGCAAAAATGGAACCAAAAAAAACCCTAAAATTCGACAATTAAAAATGGGATGAAAAGAAAATATATACCTCAGTTGCTCTGTTTAGATCGTGCAGTCGTTGTTGCAACCGGCGGTATCTCTCATTTTCGCCGCTGTTTTTCTCTTCTAGAACCTCAAATTCTCTCTCATCAAATACGAAATCGGCAGAATGTTCGTGAAAATGGGAGGAGAGGGAGAAGGGACGAGGAAGGAGAGAGAAAATGGGAAGGACGACGAAGGCAGGGAAGGACGACGGAGGGAGCAAAGGGAGACGAAGGGAGGGACGGCGGAGGAGTACAATGCGACTTTTCAATTGAGCAGGGGACTTGGGACTTGGGAGTTGGGAGGGAGGAATGATGACTGATGAGGAGGGTCGAAATAACATTTAGTAATACGTATAGTGTGAGGTTTAATTTCATTCATTGAGAGAGAGTCCAAATGCTCGGGTTGATTAGTGAAACGGAGCATTTGATAAGTAGCAAAAGCAATTTTTTCCACTAGTGTAAATGTTACTTGTAATAAGCCCAAGAGTTACTCCTAATGTATCTTTTGGTGGCCAGCTGTTTAGGAGGTATTTAGGACTGTGATTACCTCATCATTTGCTGCATAACAGTTCATTAATGATGGGTGTTACAATAGGTGTGAATCAAGGAGACTTCTAAGCTCCATGAAACCTTTTTTGTTGGACAGATTTCTAGGGTTTATTTTGAAGTCTTTTGGCTTCCTTTTGCGGCTCCTATTCACTATATAAAGGAGAGCTAATGAGAAGAAAAATCAGTTTTGAGTAATTAATAAAAAACCTTGTGTTTATGCATTTTAACTTTGAGTGTGTCTCAAGTTCAAAGTGTACCCTTGTTGCTTTGAGTGGGTTCTTGAGCAATAAGCTTAGGGGAGGTTGAGTGGGTCTTGCCTCTGGCCTAAAACCCCAAAACATTGAGTGTGTCCTTGTGTTTTGGTACTATCCTTGGTTTCGTGTGCTTTTGAGTAATCTAGTGAGTATTCTTGGTTCCTTGAGTTTAGATTCATCATCCAACACTTTGGAGGGTGTATTTAGACTTACATCATCTGGTATCAGAGTTTTGGCGTGGAGATCTTGTAGAAAAATCGAGTTTTGGAGAAGAAACAAAACTACCAGAATTCATCTAGTTTTTCAGTCGACTTTTAAGGACGATTTCTCAGCCTTCATAAGTTCAAATTGGTTGATTATTTAATTGATTCTGCATTACATTTTTTTGTGAATGTTTTAGATATTAAACTGGGCACGTTTTTCGCAACAGTGCCTGAAAGAAGCAAATCCAGCGCTCTCAACTTCACACGAAGATGTCTCCTTCGTCCGGAACGCTTTTATGGAGTTTCTTTTATTGAATCTGCTTATTTTTTCCTAAATTTTCAAAATATGTAATCTTTTGAGAGTTTCAAGGCCATTTACATTTTCGTTTTATTGTTTGAAGTTACGTGCAGATTCATCATTGTAACTGTAATAGTTTAGCAAAATAGTGAAATCATGGCTGATGGGGATCTTGTTAGGATGTTACAGGTTATCTCTCAAAATTTAGAAAATTTGGAGAAAAAATCATAAATGCAGGATGAGAAAAGTGAGGAGGAGAAAAAAAGACAAGATAAAAGATGGGATGCTATAGCCGAAATGGCTTTGCAAGTAAATATAAAACATAATTTCCCAAAAAATGATGAGACTCTAATCCTTAGGCAGCCTGTAGATATTCGGTCTACTTTTCGTGAAACAAAAGAATCAATGAGAATTTGTCAACAACTAGTTCGCGATGCTTTACCTCAACCAAATATCACACACGAAAATAAGGATGTTTGTGATTCGATAAACCATACTATGAAAGATAATATAGTTGTTGATCACAATCAAGAGACAAATGAAAATAAGGAGATCGATGAAAATTTGGTGGTTCTTAATTGGATGATCGATGTTGGTACGAAATCAACCATTAACTCTAGTGTTTGCAACTTATAAAAGAAAGTTTATGTGAAATATTTCGATACTGTTTTCGAAACTCCATCGGAATGGTTAAATCATACTTTTGGGTTTGATTAGTGCATTATTGAGCATGATCAAGTTGAGGTTCAAGCTGATGTTTCAAGAACTTCTTTTGATATTTTTTGGGTTCCGTGGTGCAGCATACACAATTTAATAAGGTTCTCATTTCTTTTGATAAGTTTGTGCTTTTGAGAATCGGTCAAATTCGTGGTCGAATTTTTTTCAAAGAAAGAGAGAATGATACATGTGCATCAATGGGACTCAAAATATCAAAATTATATGATCTTTTCAATTAATGGATTTGGTTCATCTTACTATCCAATGTCGCAAAAGCCTAAGTTTGTCACATGCATTACTTGAATACAAGATTGAAGCCCAATTGCAGCAACAACAAACACCAAGGAGGTGTGATATGTGATGTGTAAATGGCTTAATGAGCAAGCCCAAAGTTATGTTTTGAGCAATATATTTTACTTTGCTTTTGAAGCTAAATGTTGCTTGTAATAAGCCCAAGAGTTACTCCTAATGTATCTTTTGGTGGCCAGCTGTTTAGGAGGTATTTAGGAGTGTGATTACCTCATCATTTGCTGCATAACAGTTCATTAAAGATGGGGGTTACAATAGGCGTGAATCAAGGAGACTTCTATGCTCCATGAAACCATTTTTGTTGGACAGATTTCTAGGGTTTATTTTGAAGTCTTTTGGCTTCCTTTTGCGGCTCCTATTCACTATATAAAGGAGAGCTAATGAGAAGAAAAATTAGTTTTGAGTAATTAAAAAAAAACCTTGTGTTTATGCATTTTAACTTTGAGTGTGTCTCAAGTTCAAAGTGTACCCTTGTTGCTTTGAGTGGGTTCTTGAGCAATAAGCTTAGGGGAGGTTGAGTGGGTCTTGCCTCTGACCTAAAACCCCAAAACATTGAGTGTGTCCTTGTGTTTTGGTACCATCCTTGGTTTCGTGTGCTTTCGAGTAATCTAGTGAGTATTCTTGGTTCCTTGAGTTTAGATTCATCATCCAATACTTTGGAGGGTGTATTTAGACTTACATCATCTGGTATCAGAGTTTTGGCGTGGAGATCTTGTAGAAAAATCGAGTTTTGGAGAAGAAACAAAACTGCCAGAATTCATCTAGTTTTTCAGTCGACTTTGAAGGATAATTTCTCAGCCTTCAGAAGTTCAAATTGGTTGATTATTTTTTTGATTCTGCATTACATTTTTTTGTGAATGTTTTAGATATTAAACTGGGCACGTTTTTCGCAACAGCGCCTGAAAGAAGCAAATCCAGCGCTCTCAACTTCAAACGAAGATGTCTCCTTCGTCCGGAACGCTTTTATGGAGTTTCTTTTATTGAATCTGCTTATTTTTTCCTAAATTTTTAAAATATGTAATCTTTTGAGAGTTTCAATGCCATTTACATTTTCGTTTTGTTGTTTGAAGTTACGGGCAGATTCATCATTGTAACTGTAATAGTTTAGCAAAATAGTGAAATCATGGCTGATGGGGATCTTGTTAGGATGTTACAGGTTATCACTCAAAATTTAGAAAATTTGGAGAAAAATCAGAAATGAAGGATGAGAAAAGTGAGGAGGAGAAAAAAAGACAAGGTAAAAGATGGGATGCTATAGCCGAAATGGCTTTGCAAGTAAATAGAAAATATAATTTCCCAAAAAATGATGAGACTCCAATCCTAAGGCAGCCTGTAGATATTCGGTCTACTTTTCGTGAAATAAAAGAAGCAATGAGAATTTGTCAACAACTAGTTCGCGATTCTTTACCTCAACCAAATATCACACACGAAAATAAGGATGTTTGTGATTCGATAAACCATACTATGAAAGATAATATAGTTGTTGATCACATTCAAGAGACAAATGAAAATAAGGAGATCGAGGAAAATTTGGTGGTTCCTAATTGGATGATCGATGTTGGTACGAAATCAACCATAAACTCTAGTGTTTGCAACTTACAAAAGAAAGTTTATGTGAAATATTTGGATACTGTTTTCGAAACTCCACCGAAATGGTTAAATCATACTTTTGGGTTTGATTAGTGCATTATTGAGCATGATAAAGTTGAGGTTCCAGCTGATGTTTCAAGAACTTTTTTTGATATGTTTTTGGGTTCCGTGGTGCAGCATACACTATTTAATAAGGTTCTCATTTCTTTTGATAAGTATGTGCTTTTGAGAATCGGCCAAATTCGTGGTCGAATTTTTTTCAAAGAAAGAGAGAATGATACATGTGCATCAATGGGACTCAAAATATCAAAATTATATGATCTTTTCAATTATTGGATTTGGTTCATCTTACAATCCAATGTCGCAAAAGCTCAAGTTTGTCACATGCATTACTTGGATACAAGATTGAAGCCCAATCAAAGAACAACAAAACCAAGGAGGTGTGATATGTGATGTGTAAATGGCTAAATGAGCAAGCCCAAAGTTCTGTTTTGGGCACTATATTTTACTTTGCTTTTGTAGCTAAATGTTGCTTGTAATAAGCCCAAGAGTTACTCCTAATATATCTTTTGGTGGCCAGCTGTTTAGGAGGTATTTAGGAGTGTGATATTCACATCATTTCCTGCATAACAGTTCATTAATGATGGGGGTTCCAATAGGCGTGAATCAAGGAGACTTCTAAGCTCCATGAAACCATTTTAGTTGGACAGATTTCTAGGGCTTATTTTGAAGTCTTTTGGCTTCCTTTTGCGGCTCCTATTCACTATATAGAGTAGAGCTAATGAGAAGATAAATCAGTTTTGAGTAATTAATAAAAAACCTTGTGTTTATGCATTTTATCTTTGAGTGTGTCTCAAGTTCAAAGTGTACCCTTGTTGCTTTGAGTGGGTTCTTGAGAAATAAGCTTAGGGGAGGTTGAGTGGGTCTTGCCTCTGGCCTAAAACCCCAAAACATTGAGTGTGTTCTTGTGTTTTTATACTATCCTTTGTTTCGTGTGCTTTCGAGTTATCTAGTGAGTATTCTTGGTTCCTTGAGTTTAGATTCATCATCCAACACTTTGGAGGGTGTATTTAGACTTACATCATCTGGTATCAGAGCTTTGGCTTGGAGATATTGTAGAAAAATCGAGTTTTGGAGAAAAAAAAACTACCAGAATTCATCCAGTTTTTCAGTCGACTTTGAAGGACGATTTCTCTGCCTTCAGGAGTTCAAATTGGTTGATTCTTTTTTTTATTCTGCATAACTTTTTCAGATTATTGTGAATTTTTTAGATATTAGACTGGGCACGTTTTTCACAACAGCGCCTGAAAGAAGCAAATCCAGCGCTATCAACTTCAAACGAAGATTTCTCCTTTGTCCGGAATGCTTTTAAGGAGTTTATTTTATTGAATCTGCTTATTTTTTCCTAAATTTTCACAATATGTAATCTTTTGAGAGTTTCAAGGTCTTTTACATTTTCATTTTGTTGTTTGAAGTTACGGGCAGATTCATCATTATAACTGTAATAGTTTAGCAAAATAGTGAAATCATGGCTGATGGGGATCTTGTTAGGATGTTACAGGTTATCACTCAAAAGTTAGAAAATTTGGATAAAAAATCAGAAATGAAGGATGAGAAAAGTGAGGAGGAGAAAAAAAAAGACAAGATAAAATATGGGATGCTATAGCTGAAATGGCTTTGCATGTAAATAGAAAACATAATTTCCCAAAAAATGATGAGACTCAAATCCTTAGGCAGCCTGTAGATATTCAGTCTACTTTTCGTGAAATAAAAGAAACAGTGAGAATTTGTCAACAACTAGTTCACGATGCTTTACCTCAACCAAATATCACACACGAAAATAAGGATGTTTGTGATTTGATAAACCATACTATGAAAGATAATATAGTTGTTGAACACATTCAAGAGACAAATGAAAAGAACGAGATCGAGGAAATTTTGGTGGTTCCTAATTTGATGATCGATGTTGGTACCAAATCAACCATTAACTCGAGTGTTTGCAACTTACAAAAGAAAGTTTATGTGAAATATTTCGATACTGTTTTCTAAACTCCACCCGAATGGTTAAATCATACTTTTGGGTTTGATGAGTGCATTATTGAGCATGATCAAGTTGAGGTTCAAGCTGATGTTTCAAGAACTTCTTTTGATATGTTTTTGGGTTCCGTGGTGCAGCATACACTATCTGATAAGGTTCTCATTTCTTTTGATAAGTTTGAGCTTTTGAGAATCGGCCAACATTGTGGTCGAATTTTTTTCAAAGAAAGAGAGAATGATACATGTGCATCAATGCAACTCAAAATATGAAAATTATATGATCTTTTCAATTATTGGATTTGGTTCATCTTACAATTCAATGTCGCAAAAGCCCAAGTTTGTCACATGCATTACTTGGATACAAGATTGAAGTCCAATTGCAGCAACAACAAACACCAAGGAGGTGTGATATGTGATGTGTAAATGGCTTAATGAGCAAGCTCAAAGTTCTGTTTTGGGCACTATATTTTACTTTGCTTTTGTAGCTAAATGTTGCTTGTAATAAGCCCAAGAGTTAATCCTAATGTATCTTTTGGTGGCCAGCTGTTTCGGAGGCATTTAGGAGTGTAATTACCTCACCATTTGCTGCATAATAGTTCATTAATGATGGGGGTTACAATAGGCGTGAATCAAGGAGACTTCTAAGCTCCTTGAAACTATTTTTGTTGGACAGATTTCTAGGGTTTATTTTGAAGTCTTTTGGCTTCCTTTTACTGCTCCTATTCACTATATAAAGGAGAGCTAATGTTAAGAAAAATCAGTTTTGAGTGATTGATAAAAAACCATGTGTTTATGCATTTTAACTTTGAGTGTGTCTCAAGTTCAAAGTGTACCCTTGTTGCTTTGAGTGGGTTCTTGAGCAATAAGCTTAGAGGAGGTTGAGTGGGTCTTTCCTCTGGCCTAAAACCCCAAAACATTGAGTGTGTCCTTGTGTTTTGGTACTATCCTTGGTTTCGTGTGCTTTCGAATAATTTAGTGAGTGTTCTTGGTTTCTTGAGTTTAGATTCATCATCCAACACTTTGGAGGGTGTATTTAGACTTACATCATCTGGTATTAGAGCTTTTGCGTGGATATCTTGTAGAAAAATTGAGTTTTGGAGAAGAAACAAAACTGCCAGAATTCATCCAGTTTTTTAGTTGACTTTGAAGGACGATTTCTCAGCCTTCCGGAGTTCAAATTGGTTGATTCTTTTTTTTATTCTGCATAACTTTTTGTGTAGAATACTCACAGAAGTTTTCAGATTTCTGTGAATTTTTTTGATATTAAACTGGGCACGTTTTTCGCAACAGCGTCTGAAAGAAGCAAATCCAGCGCTCTCAACTTCAAACAAAGATTTCTCCTTCGTCCGGAACGCTTTTAAGGAGTTTCTTTTTTTGAATCTGCTTATTTTTTCCTAAATTTTCAAAATATGTAATCTTTTGAGAGTTTCAAGGTCGTTTACATGTTTGTTTGATTGTTTGAAGTTACGGGCAGATTCATCATTATAACTTTAATAGTTTAGCAAAATAGTGAAATCATGGCTGATGGGGATCTTGTTAGGATGTTACAGGTTATCACTCAAAAGTTAGAAAATTTGGAGAAAAAATCAGAAATGAAGGATGAGAAAAGTGAGGAGGAGAAAAAAAAAGACAAGATAAAAGATGGGTTGCTATAGCTGAAATGGCATTGCATGTAAATAGAAAACATAAATTCCCAAAAAATGATGAGACTCCAATCCTTAGGCAGCCTGTAGATATTCAGTCTACTTTTCGTGAAATAAAAGAAACAGTGAGAATTTGTCAACAACTAGTTCGCGATGCTTTGCCTCAACCAAATATCACACACGAAAATAAGGATGTTTGTGATTTGATAAACCATACTATGAAAGATAATATAGTTGTTGAACACATTCAAGAGACAAATGAAAAGAACGAGATCGAGGAAATTTTGGTGGTTCCTAATTTGATGATCGATGTTGGTACCAAATCAACCATTAACTCGAGTGTTTGCAACTTACAAAAGAAAGTTTATGTGAAATATTTCGATACTGTTTTCGAAACTCCACCCGAATGGTTAAATCATACTTTTGGGTTTGATGAGTGCATTATTGAGCATGATCAAGTTGAGGTTCAAGCTGATGTTTCAAGAACTTCTTTTGATATGTTTTTGGGTTCCGTGGTGCAGCATACACTATCTGATAAGATTCTCATTTCTTTTGATAAGTTTGAGCTTTTGAGAATCGGCCAACATTGTGGTCGAATTTTTTTCAAAGAAAGAGAGAATGATACATGTGCATCAATGCAACTCAAAATATGAAAATTATATGATCTTTTCAATTATTGGATTTGGTTCATCTTACAATTCAATGTCGCAAAAGCCCAAGTTTGTCACATGCATTACTTGGATACAAGATTGAAGTCCAATTGCAGCAACAACAAACACCAAGGAGGTGTGATATGTGATGTGTAAATGGCTTAATGAGCAAGCTCAAAGTTCTGTTTTGGGCACTATATTTTACTTTGCTTTTGTAGCTAAATGTTGCTTGTAATAAGCCCAAGAGTTAATCCTAATGTATCTTTTGGTGGCCAGCTGTTTCGGAGGCATTTAGGAGTGTGATTACCTGATGCGTATGAGGAGCATCAAAATTGTGACAATCCTAGTTCTGTAATATAGATGCATTAGGATTCTTATGTAGTGTCCTAATTCTGTTAGGAAACTAAGTGTTTTATTTGCTTTATAACTCTTTTAAAGTAGGTGTTTGAGTGATAAAGGGATCCTATTATGTTTAGGAGTCTAATTACCTTTGTCATAGAGTCTTGTTAGGAGTCTTTAAGTTGTAATCCTAGTTGGGTTAGAATTCCAAATCCTTGTTGGATTAGGATTCTAATTGGAGTAGAATTATAGTAGCATTAGGACTTTGTGTTGATTAGAGTTTGATTGGCACAAGGATTCTAATCACATAGCCGTGTGATTAGAGATAGATTAGTTTGTTATTGTTTTTGTTTATCTTTTATGCTTTGCTAGTTCTAATAGGTTTAGGATAATTTGTTACTTATAAATAGGCTTTTCGGCCATCAATAATAGAGAGTTGATTTTGAGTTTAAGAAAATTCGAGTGCTTGCTTGGCATTGAATGTTGGTCGTCGTACCACAAACATACAAATCGAGGTTTGTGTGCATCTCCTAGTTGCGGTTAGTGAGAGATCCTCTAGTTCTCGAGGGAACATATAGAGCCTATCCATATAAAGATCCAATCTTTATATACTATCTTGTTACAAAGTTCGAATCTTTCTTAGTTCAAACGTGAGTCTCAATTGTGTTTTACATTATTCGTGTTTTAAGCTTCCGGAAACACATCATTACCTCACCATTTGCTGCATAATAGTTCATTAATGATGGGGGTTACAATAGGCGTGAATCAAGGAGACTTCTAAGCTCCTTGAAACTATTTTTGTTGGACAGATTTCTAGGGTTTATTTTGAAGTCTTTTGGCTTCCTTTTACTGCTCCTATTCACTATATAAAGGAGAGCTAATGTTAAGAAAAATCAGTTTTGAGTGATTGATAAAAAACCATGTGTTTATGCATTTTAACTTTGAGTGTGTCTCAAGTTCAAAGTGTACCCTTGTTGCTTTGAGTGGGTTCTTGAGCAATAAGCTTAGAGGAGGTTGAGTGGGTCTTTCCTCTGGCCTAAAACCCCAAAACATTGAGTGTGTCCTTGTGTTTTGGTACTATCCTTGGTTTCGTGTGCTTTCGAATAATTTAGTGAGTATTCTTGGTTTCTTGAGTTTAGATTCATCATCCAACACTTTGGAGGGTGTATTTAGACTTACATCATCTGGTATTAGAGCTTTGGCGTGGATATCTTGTAGAAAAATCGAGTTTTGGAAAAGAAACAAAACTGCCAGAATTCATCCAGTTTTTTAGTTGACTTTGAAGGACGATTTCTCAGCCTTCCGGAGTTCAAATTGGTTGATTCTTTTTTTTATTCTGCATAACTTTTTGTGTAGAATACTCACAGAATTTTTCAGATTTCTGTGAATTTTTTTGATATTAAACTGGGCACGTTTTTCGCAACAGCGTCTGAAAGAAGTAAATCCAGCGCTCTCAACTTCAAACAAAGATTTCTCCTTCGTCCGGAACGCTTTTAAGGAGTTTCTTTTTTTGAATCTGCTTATTTTTTCCTAAATTTTCAAAATATGTAATCTCTTGAGAGTTTCAAGGTCGTTTACATGTTTGTTTGATTGTTTGAAGTTACGGGCAGATTCATCATTATAACTTTAATAGTTTAGCAAAATAGTGAAATCATGGCTGATGGAGATCTTGTTAGGATGTTACAGGTTATCACTCAAAAGTTAGAAAATTTGGAGAAAAAATCAGAAATGAAGGATGAGAAAAGTGAGGAGGAGAAAAAAAGACAAGATAAAAGATGGGATGCTATAGCCGAAATGGCTTTGCAAGTAAATAGAAAAAATAATTTCCCAAAAAATGATGAGACTCCAATCCTTAGGCAGCCTGTAGATATTCGGTCTACTTTTCGTGAAATAAAAGAAGCAGCGAGAATTTGTCAACAACAAGTTCGCGATGCTTTGCCTCAACCAAATATCAAAAATAAGGATGTTTGTGATTCGATAAACCATACTATGAAAGATAATATAGTTGTTGAACACATTCAAGAGACAAATGAAAAGAAGGAGATCGGGGAAAATTTAGTGGTTCCTAATTTCATGATCGATGTTGGTACGAAATCAACCATTAACCCTTGTGTTTGCAACTTACAAAAGAAAGTTTATGTGAAACATTTCGATACTGTTTTCGAAACTCCACCAGAATGGTTAAATCATACTTTTGGGTTTGATGAGTGCATTATTGAGCATGATCAAGTTGAGGTTCAAGCTGATGTTTTAAGAACCTCTTTTGATATGTTTTTGGGTTCCGTGGTGCAGCATACACTATTTGATAAGGTTCTCATTTCTTTTGATAAGTTTATGCTTTTGAGAATCTGCCAAATTCGTGGTCGAATTTTTTTCAAAGAAAGAGAGAATGATACATTTGCATCAATGCGACTCAAAATATCAAAATTATATGATCTTTTCAATTATTGGATTTGGTTCATCTTACAATTCAATGTCGTAAAAGTCCAAGTTTGTCACATGCATTACTTGGATACAAGATTGAAGCCCAATTGCAGCAACAACAAACACCAAGGAGGTGTGATATGCGATGTGTAAATGGCTTAATGAGCAAGCCCAAAGTTCTGTTTTGGGCAAGCCCAAGGAGTGTGATTACCAAAAGCAAAGCAAAATATAGTGCCCAAAACAGAACTTTGTGCTTGCTCATTAAGTCATTTACACATCACATATCACACCTCCTTGGTGTTTGTTGTTGCTGCAATTGGGCTTCAATCTTGTATCCAAGTAATGCATGTGACAAACTTGGGCTTTTACGACATTGAATTGTAAGATGAACCAAATCCAATAATTGAAAAGATCATCTAATTTTGATATTTTGAGTCGCCTTGATGCACATGTATCAATGTGGCTCGAAGTTGTCCTAATAAGATCTTGATTTCTAGGGAGGAGTATGATGCTTTCTTTGCTGAAGAAACTCACACCAACCAAGAGTCATCTCATGCTTGTGATGATGATGTTGAGAATCCTTCTTTTTGGGACCAACAACCAGTTTGTAAGCCGGAGAATGAACGCACATTGATTTTGAGGCGTAGCTTGCTGTCTACCATAGATGTTGATCATAACGACGAGCAAAGGTCCAATCTTTTTCATTCAAATTGCTTAATTAATGGTAAAGTTTGTTCTCTTATTATTGACAGTGGTTCGTGTACCAATGCGTGTGCATTATCTATCATTGATCCTTTGAAACTTCCTACGCGTGCACATCCTCAACCCTACAAGCTAAGCTGGTTTAATGATGATGGAATATGGGTAAAGAAACAAGCTTTAGTTGGTTTTCGTGTGGGTGACTATATGGATCAGTTATGGTGCGACGTAATTCCTATGAATGCATATTCGTTGCTGCTAGGTAGGTGATAGGAATTTCGAAGTCCGAAAATTCACAATTTTTACCCTAGATTTTAAGTGACGTCTTTTTATGTGTTTTATGAATGAATGCAGAAAATAAGAAGTAAAAACAAAGGATAGTACTCTTGATTCTCGCAGGAATTATAGGCTCTATTCCTAATCGCCATTAGAAGATGAATACAAGTCGCAACAAGTATTGTTTTGGTTAACAACCGAAATAAGCAACGCTCACAAATTCTCAAATCAACTCTCTCTACCCTTTTAGGAGGATAGGCGCCTTTATTTATAGTATAAGAGGCAAGAAAACCTTGATCTCCAAGTACATCACATGACCAGATTTCCTATGTAAGAAATAAGGAAAGTTTCCCCTACATTAAAGCCTAGAATCTAGCTAGAACTTAAGGAAACACTTGATTTAGGAAAGCTTTGCAAAACATTCCATAAATCTTACAAAACCACACGCCTAAGCCTTCCCTTATTACAACTCATGACAACTCATCTGCTTGGAGCTTAAGTAAATGAATCACAACTGAATTTTTCGGCCCTTAGTTAAAATAAACTACTTTAATTAACTAACTTAACTAATAATAACAATAAAAGACATATTTTTGGTTACATGTAAAACCTTCACTTTAAGAGTAAAGTAAAACCATGCAACAATCTAAAGAAAGCAAGTTAAGATGGTTCGATCTTGCATCAGTAAGCCATGGCAAAGTGATCATCAAGTGCTTCATAATGGTAAGACCAATGCATATTCGGTGCTGGTAGGAGACAAACGTATGTTGCTGCAGCCTTTACCTCCTCGTCAAGCCATTTCACACCTACGGCCACACAAGCACCTACGGCACAACCCACGCACAACAAGGCCGAGGCTTCTTCGCACATTTGCTTGAGTTCGTGCCAACATGAAGTGCTGGAGTCCGCGCGCAACAAGAAGGAGAGATTGCTCATGTATTGCAAATGCATCGAGGCACACACCTAGCTAAGGGTGATCGAGTTTGGTTGTCTCTTGCTGCTCAAAAGTTGCACGTTAATCATAAATATGACGAACCATTGGATGAAGGACCCTTTGAGATCATAGAGAAGCTTGGGTATGAGACATTCAAGGTATTAATTGGGAATGGAATATGTGCTACTTTAACTTCTGCCGACTTGGTTCCTTGTTTTCAAGAAGATGGAACTTGAGGACAAGTTTTTTTTAGGAGGGGGAGTATGATGTGGATGGGCAAATTCTAGTTCTGTTAGGATTTGTTTGTCAACTATCTTTATTTGCTTTCTTAGAACTGTTGCATGATTTTACTTTACTCTTAAAGTGAAGGTTTTACATGTAACGAAAAATATGTCTTTCATTATGTTTGTTAGTTAAATTAGTTAATGTCGTTGAGTCATTTTTATTTTAGTTTGGTTGTAATAAGAGCCGAAAATCTGAGTTGTAATAGCTTAGGCTTAGGCGTGTGGTTTAGAGTATTTAAGGAAAGTGTTGCACCTCTTTCCTTAAAGCTATTGTTTCCTTAAGTTCTAGCTAGATTCTAGGCTTAAGTTTAGGGGAAACTTTCCTAAAATACTTGTTGGTTGGCCGTGTGATGTAATAGCTTGGAGGGCAAGGTCTTCTTGCTTCTTCTCCAATAAATATAGGAACCTAACCAAAATAAAGGTTAGAGTTGAGTTTTGATAAAATTTATTCCTTGTGAATTATTGTTGTTTTTGCCGAGATAGCTTAATTCTTCAAACCTAGTTCAATTCATAACGAGATAGTTGGATTGTTCATATCCTTGTTACTTACTTTCGTCCACAAAAATCATAAAACACAAAAGAGTCTGAAAACAACCTCGAAAATTATATCATCTTATGCTAAGGAAATGACGAGCTTACAAGGATTACATGGATTTACAAGACTCCATTGAAACTATGAAATAAATACAACTCAAAACAAACTAATATGATGAACATATCATAGACGCAAACAATGAAGGAAAACAAACAACTCCTATGGATTTAAGGATTCTAAACATCTAACTTATTTGAATTGAAAAACAAGAACTAACGTGATACTACGCTATGAAACTCGAACGCATTAATGAATGAAATTAAACACCTCCATGAAAGAAGCACCTAATTCATCAACGTTAATAAGAAAGATACAATCTCCCACCATATGGACGAGCTTAGTATCCTTGGACGGCAACAATGGTGAGGAATCACCATCGACATCTCTAACATAAACCTCCATCAATAATATTCATCCATTCACTTACTTCTAAAGTAAGTGATCCAATAATTCATAATAATAATAATAATTATTATTATTAAAAATAATAATAATAATAATAATAATTATTATTATTATTATTACTCCGTCCCAGAATACTCTTGACACTTATCAGGGCACGTAGTTTTAGATGATAAGTTGTTGTTTGGTTATCAATTATTATCTTATTAAAAAAGTAGATGTGATAGGTGTTAGTAGGTAGCAAAAGTAGTATTATTTTATTTGGTGGAGTGAGAGTGTGGGCCAATTGTTAGAGTTGGTAGGTAGTAAAAGTGGTATTATTTTATTTGGAGGAGAGAGAGTGTGGGCCAATGGTTGAAAGATAGAAGGATTAAAATATTAGTGGGTCATATCCAAAAATAGAAGTGTAAAGAGTATTCTGGGACAGATGAAAAAGGAAAGTGTAAAGAGTATTCTGGGACAGAGGGAGTATTATTGTTGTTGTTGTTGTTGTTATTATTATTATTAATTATTGGGTCCGACCTCGTATTGGATGTCTTTGCATCATTTCTATCAGAGCTCCTTAGGTGTATAGTCTTTAGGTTAATAATGCAAGACTGTTCACGAGATTGAAAACACTAGACCGACCAGACGCGAGAAGCAAACAAAGAACCAGAACCAACAAACCCACCATGAAGTGGGTAAAAACAAAACCCATATAGTGGACTAAAGCCATCACACAGATGGGACTTATTGAAAATAACGAAAAAGACAGAGAAAATAAAAGAAAGGAGGTTGGTATACCCAGATCTGGAGCGAAACGGTCTCGCCGTGAGCCACAAAACCTCCGGCCACTACCAAGACGCAGCCACAGGGACAAGATGTCCGGCACCCCTACTATAGCACGATAAGAGGGTGAACCAAATATGAGTCCGACATGAATATGCATTACTAATATGATAGATTAAAGGTGGCGTGCAGCATTGAAGAGCCCAAGTTCTGTTTGTGTTTCAAGCATGGTTGTAAAGAAAGCCCACGTTCTGATTGGGTTTCTATTGGTTTTTGTTGTTTTTGAGTTGTAATAAAACCATGAGATTACTCATAAAGTAAACTCATGTTAGGTGTGTGATTGCTGCTTATTAGGCGTGAGTTTAAGCATCTGATGAGGGTTAATTATGCTGCTGTAACCTCCTTGTAATAGCTCATTAAATGAGCTTGAAGAGGGGCATGATTCAAGGAGCTTTTCATGCTCCTTGAAACTGATTTTGGGGACAGTTTTCTTAGGGTTTGTGTGTGTGTTATAAGCTTTCTTTTGCTGCTCGTATATCTTATATAAGGAGAGCATATGATATGAAATAGATCAGCTTTTGATTGAATATAAAAAAAACCTTGTGTTTATAGTTTATGCTTTGAGTTTGTCTCAAGTGTTTGCTAACCCATATTGCTTTGAGTGAGTCTTGAGTGATAAGCCTAGGATAGATTGAGTGAGTCTTATCTCTGGCCTAGAACCCCAATCCATTGAGTTAGTCCTTGTGGTTTGGCAACTATCCATAGTTTCGAGTGTTTCTTGTCAAAGTGAGTGTTCTATATTCCTAAAGTTTAGAATCATCATCCAATCCTTTGGAAGGTGTTTTTAGACTTACATCATCTGGTATCAGAGCTTTGGCGTGGAGATCTTGTAGAAAAATCGCGTTTTGGTGGTAAATCAAAACTGCCAGAATTCATCCTGTTTTCCAGTCGACTTTGAAGGACGATTTCTCAGCCTTCAGGAGTCAAATTGGTTGATTTTTTTTTTTATTCTACATAACGTTTTTTCTAGAATACTCACATAAGTTTTCAGATTTTTGTGAATTTTTTAGTTATTAAACTGGGCACGTTTTTCGTAACTGCACCAGAACGAAGCAAATCCAGCATACAAAACTTCAAACGAAGATTACTCCTTCATCCAGAAAGCTTTTCAAAAGTTTATTTTTTTATTCTGCTTGAAATTCCTGAATATTTATAATCTGTAAGCCATTGAGAGTATCAAGGCCATTTGCAGTTTCGTTTTGTTGTTCCAAAGTTACGGCAGTTTACCCCTTGTAATTGTAATAGTCTAGCAAAATAGTAAAATCATGGCTGATGGTGATCTTGCTAGGATGTTACAAGTAATAACTCAGATGTTAGAAAATTTAGAAAAGAAATCAGAAGAGAACGAAGAAGATAAGGTTCAACAAAAGACTAGGCTTGATGTTATGTCTAATATGTTGTTGCAAGCTAATCGAAAACTAAATTTTCTTGAAACTCAGGATGGTGAGATTAATACACCTAGAAACTTTGATGAAGATAGGGGTTTGAAAATTGAGATGCCCGAATTTGATTGGGGGCATGATAGTGAGGCTTTTCTAGAATGGATGAGGCAAATTGAAACCGTTTTTTACTATAAGGGGTATGATGATAGGAAAAGGTTTAAACTTGTTGTCCTCAAACTCATTAAAATTGCTGCCTTGTGGTATGAAAACCTCAAGTCAAATAGAAGGAGAGAAGGAAAAGATAAGATTGATTCATGGAATAGTTTGAAAAAGAAAATGAGGGATAAATGGGATAGTAAGGATTATGAACAAGAGCAATACTTAAAATTGACGCACCTTTCACAAGACAATGACATGAGTGTTGATGAATACATGAAAGAGTTTGAGAAGTTGTGTTTAATTTGTGATTTGTAAGAGAAGGAGACTTTCAAGATAGCTCGTTTTGTTAAGGGGTTGTGTAAAGGGATTAGAAGAAAAGTGAAGGTGACTCACCATGCCACTTTTAGTGATGTTTGTAAGCTTGCCTTGAAATATGAGGCACAAGCTCCGAGGAAAGGGAGAAAGAGAAGCCCAAAACTTCTTCTTCTTCTTTCAAGGGTGCTTTGGAATTTACTCCTTCCTATTCTGAGGGAAGTACTTTTCAAAAACAATCATCTTCATCACACTAGTGGAAAAAACCTTATATGTCACTTAGTAACAGATGCGGTTTTTGTAAAACCGCATCCGAAAATCAACCAAAAAATATGAGGAAAATTGGCAAACAAAATCTGATGCGGTCCTTATAAAACCGCTTCAGATTTTAAATCTGATACGGTTTTTCATGAGCCTGTTGCGGTTCGTGGGACCGCATCCGAAAATCGTTCCATAAAACAACCCATGAAACAACATGCGCGGCCCAAATGAAGCATTCACTTAAACCTAAAGCGCGGCCCAAATTCCGCCTCATTTTATTTCGTCCTAAAATCGCGGCCCATTCTCTTCCCTCTCTCCTCTATTCATTTCGTCACTCCTCAAACCCTAACTCCCTCCTCTCTACACCTCCCTCACACGCAGCCCCCATTCTCCTCCCTCTCACTCTCTTCGTCCCAGCCACTTCCTCAAACCCTAACTCCCTCACAGACCAAATTCTCACTCACCTCTCTCCCTCCTCTCTACTCTTCCCTTACAAAACGAATGAATCGCGAAGAAATTAGAACGAATTAAGAGCGAAGAACGAATGAATCGCAATTAAGAAGATCGAAAAAGAAGGGTGAAAATGAAGAACAAAATGGAGAGCGAATATTGAAGATCGAAAATGAAGAACAAAATGACGAGCGAAACGAAGAATCGAAGATACACAAGAGATTGGTTCGTTTGAGTTTTTATGGGATTTAGTTTTTGGATCTGGTTTTAGGTGTTTTTTTTCGTTTATTTTGGATTTTGTTTTTAGATCTGGTTTTGGTTTAGGTTTTTATTTCGTTTTTCGTTTTAGAATCCATTTTCGTTTCGTTTTTTTTAGGCTTCATTTTCGTTTGATTTTTTTGTTCGATTCTTAATTTTCGTTTTATCTGGGTAGTGTTTTTTAGTTCCTTCATTTTCTAATTTTCGTTTTTTTTTCGTATCTTAATTTTTTTTTCTAATTTTCGTTTTTAGTTCCTTCGTTTACTAATTTTAGTTTTTAGATCTAATTTTCGATTTCGTTTCAATTATTTCGTTTCGTATATTGCAATTTTCGCATAATTAGTATATTGCAATTTTCGTATAATGAGTTTTTAGATCTAATTTTCGTTTCGTTTTTATATATAAATTCTCATTATTATCGATTATTTTAGGATTTAGTTCTTAATTTTCGTATAGTCTCAATTTTTAGGTTTGTAATATTCTGTATATATGTTAAATTTTCATTTTTGTATGTTTCTGTAATTTTCTTTATTTATATCATAATGTTATTTCTATGAATTTATTTAGTTTCTATGTATAAATTCTTATTTATATGTATTTTGTATAATATTGTTTATGTATAATTTATTATTGTTGTATATATATGTTTGGTTTGGTATATTTTTAGACTAATATAGTGGGAAAGTATTGCGCCAAAAATTGAGATGAGTTACATAAAATTGAGCATTGTTAAATGTGCAGACCTGCAGCTGCAGGTCTGGAATTTTTTTTTTACATCAAATACTACATACTGATGCGGTTCTATTAATTGATTGTAAAACCGCATCAGTTAATCAAATTAATTGATGCGGTTTTAAGGTAAAACCGCATCAGATTATCGTTTTCCGATGCGGTTTTGGACCGCATCAGAAAACATTAGTGAGCTGCTGCGAGCCTATCCGATGCAGATCAAAACCGCATCAGTATGTCCGATTTTGACCGCATCGGATAGGCTTTTTTCCACTAGTGTCATCTTTTAAGGGGAAAGAGAAAGAAAGGGTCGTGATTTCTCCTAGTGAACTTGCTACTAGAAGAAGGTGTTACAAATGTAATGGGAGGGGTCATATTGCTAGTGAGTGTCCTAGTAAATCTGTTTTGACCGCCACTCAATGTGCCATCATGGATGAAGAAGAAAAGATGTATAATTTTGTTGTTCATGAGAAGAGTAGCTTTGAGGATGATGATTGTGAGGAGGAAATTCCTCCGGATGAAGAGATGAACATGATGGTAGTGAGGAGAGTGTTGTTTAGTGAGCCTCAAGTTGATGAGAGGCAAAGAAGCAACTTGTTCCACACTAGATGCAAGGTAGGCGAGAAAAATTGCAATGTGATTTTTGATGGTGGTGCACAAGTGGTTGTTTCATCCGAAGCCGTGAGTAAATTGAAGCTACCAACTAGAGACCATGAAGAGCCTCATAATCTTAATTGGTTGAATGATGGTACTAGTGTGAGGGTGAAGAAACAAGACATGGTGACTTACTCCATTGGAGGGTTCGAAGATGAGAGATGGTGTGACATTCTTCCTATGGATCCATGTCATTTGTTACTTGGAAGGCCATGGCAATTCGACCATGATTCAGAGCATGGAGGCAAAACCTATGTATATCTTGTAACTACCAAAGATGGTAGAAGAATAAAATTGCTTCCCTACCCCCCCAAAGTTGCTCAAAAAGAAAAGGAGAAAAGCAACTATCTTGTAATTTGTAATGAAAATGAGAAGATAGTGGAAAAGAATGGGGGAGGGACTACTTTGGTTGTGAGGGCCAAAGAGGATAATGGTACTACTTGTAATGACTCATCTCCTTTGAATGAGTTGTTAGAAGAGTACAAAGGAGTGATTCCCAATGACATGCCCGAAATTCTCTCTCCTATAAGAGACATTGAGCATGGCATTGACTTTATTGATTTGCCCAACAAGGCAGCCCATAGATGTGCCTCGAAAGTGAGTAAAAAGCTTGACAACAAAGTGCATGAATTGGGTGGTACCTTAGTCTTTTCACAAATAGACTTAAGGAAAGATTACCATCAAAAGAATTCTCAAGAGAGGGCTACATGGAAAAGGGATTCCAAAACAAAACAAAGGGTGTATAATTGGTTATTAGTACTTTTAGCCTTCTTTTATAAGAGGTTCAATAAGTACTTCACTATTTTCACGAGTCATTTCACCAAATTGTTGAAGATGGGAGATCTCGAATGAAGTGATCCAACAAGACATTCTGAGAATGTCATGTACCTCTTTTCCAATATTACGTTGATGAGTGTGAGTCCTCCATTTCATTTGAATGTTTTATCTCTTTGCTTGGATGATCCTTGAGGGAAAACTTTTTCAAAGAAAGGGGGAATGAACCAAATATGAGTTCGACATGAATATGCATTACTTGGATGATAGATTAAAGGTGGCATGCAACATTGAAGAGCCCAAGTTCTGTTTGGGTTTCAAGCATGGTTGTAAAGAAAGCCCAAGTTCTATTTGGGTTTCTATTTGTTTTTGTTGTTTTTGAGTTGTAATAAAACCATGAGATTACTCATAAAGTTAACTCGTGTTAGGCGTGTGATTGCTTCTTATTAGGCGTGAGTTTAAGCATCAGATGAGGGTTAATTATGCTATTGTAACCTCCTTGTAACAGCTCATTAAATGAGCTTGAAGAGGGGCATGATTCAAGGAGCTTTTCATGCTCCTTGAAACTGATTTTGGGGACGGTTTTCTTAGGGTTTGTGTGTGTGTTTTAAGCTTTCTTTTGCTGCTCTTATATCTTATATAAAGAGAGCATATGATATGAAAAAGATCAGCTTCTGATTGAATATAAAAAAAAACTTTGTGTTTATAGTTTATGCTTTGAGTTTGTCTCAAGTGTTTGCTAACCACTAGTAGAATAAATGCTTATTGCTGCGGTCATTAAGTGGCCTATTGCGGCGGTTTTGGCCGCGCAGCAATTAAGGGCGCAACAATAGGTAATCAAGCTATTGCTACGATTTTTGACCGCAGCAATAGGCCAAGCTATTGCTGCGGTTCCTGGTAAAAACCGCAGCAATATGTCTTTTTTTTAATATTAAAAAGTACACCTATTGCTGCGGTTTTGGCCCAAAACCGCAGCAATAGGTTCACTTTTTATAAAAAAAATAAAAATTTTAAATAAAAATGTTCATACTATTTTCGATGTTGAAATGCAATAAAAACTTAAAAGTAACTAAAATCCACTAGTACAACACATTGAATCCATATATTGAGTATAAAATCATAAATAATGAAAATAAAACAATTACAATATAAGAAATCAGAAAAGAGAATGAGGAAATTAAACTAACTAAAGAACAATTTGAAACTAATTACAAAAATTTTAAAAAAAATAAATAAAAGAAGTTACAGAGGTCGAAGAACAGTTAGAATCCAGCCACGGCGACCCAGCTACGGCGAATCCATACGATGACGATGACGAGGCGAGAGTAACGTTAGAACGACATTAGGGCGGCGATGATGACGAGGACTGGAGTAACGACGTTAGAGCGACGATGATGACGGTCAAGCAGATCCGGTGAAGAGAGAACGAGCTTCTTCGCACGATGAGAGAAAAGCAGATCTGGAAACCAAACCAAACCAGATCTGGAAAATGATGAGAGAATCGAATAGGAAACCAAACCAGATCTGCCAGAGGTGAGCGCGCACGAGGATGAGAAATCGAACGACGATGAGGAACTCGGCGATGGCGGATTTAACGAGTCACGGTGACCCAGATTCCGGAGACGAGCGCGCACTCGAGGATGAGAAATCGTGGACGACGATGAGGAGGGAAGTGGAGGCGAAGCGCCGGTGGTTTGTTGTGGTACGGTGGTGATGTTTGTTGTTGTTGGGGGAGAAAATTGATGAGGGAGGAAAAGAGAGGATGAGTAATGAGAGAGATGTGAGGATGTGAAAATGAAGAGGCGTGAACGTGAAGTGTGAGAATGAGACGACTAAAGCTCCTTTTAATTATGAATGATGTTATTCCTCCGGTTTTCCTTGGAAACCGCAGCAATAGATATAATCAAATTAATATTTTAATCTATTGCTGCGGTTTCTGACGAAAACCGCAGCAATAGGTTAATTTTAACTTTTTCTTTTCTTTTCTCAAGCACTTTATTGCTGCGTATGGCTAAAACCGCAGTAATTCAATAGCAGCAATAAAGGATTATTCTACTAGTGAACCCTTATTGCTTTGAGTGAGTCTTGAGTGATAAGCCTAGGAGAGATTGAGTGAGTCTTATCTCTGCCCTAGAACCCCAAGCCATTGAGTTAGTCCTTGTGGGTTGGCAACTATCCATAGTTTCGAGTGTTTCTTGTCAAAGTGAGTGTTCTATATTTCTAAAGTTTAGAATTATCATCCAATCCTTTGGAAGGTGTTTTTAGATTTACATCAGAGGGGAGCTCGTCGGTCGCCTGAGAGCGTCGTGGTAGCGCTGGCAGCGGCGGCAAGCTCCCCGAGGGTTTGTATGAGGCTTAGTTTGCAACAAATCAAAAACTTAACCACCACAAACAATAGCTTACATTTACCTCAGTTCTTCCACCTCTTCTACCCCTGCCCCTGCCCCTGACCCTGCCCATACCCCTTCCCCTGCCACCTTCAGTTCTTGCTCCACCACCACCCATAGTGACTCTACCACCAGCAGCAGTAGCTGTACCACCATCAACAAAACCTCTACCTCCACCCCTGCCCCTACCACCAGTACTTCCTCCTCTGCTACCCCTCCCTTTGCCCCTTATGATTATCCTCCCATTTCTTCCTAATGCAGATGGTTCAACAGTGATATCATGATGTTGATTTTGATGTGACACTTCATCCTCTTTCATAGACAGTTGCACAACCTTCTTTGGTTTACTCCTACCTCTTTTTGGTTGAGTTTCAACTGCCTTGTCTTTGTCAGGGCATTTTCTTGTGTTATGTTGTTTTGATTTGCAAACACTACATGACATTTCTATCCCATGCTTGGTCAATTTGCCTGGTTTTTTTGGGTCTTCATGAGTTTCCTTCTATTTCTTCTAGGTCTCCCTGAACCTACCTTGATTGGGGGAGGGTCTATTGGGAGATCAATCTTGGGCCAATGACTTTCCCCAACACAAGGGGGAATTGATGAAGAGTAAATGCTTTAAATAAGTGACCTTCTTGTAGCAACTGTCAGCATAATCCTCATGTTCTTGGTGCATAAAGAATATACAAGCACATGCATGACAACATGGCACTCCAGTTAACTGCCATCTGTTGCATGTGCATGTTCTCTTTTCAATGTCAACATTCATTGTGTCAAGTTTGTAAGACACTTGAAATAGAGTTGCAGTGGAAGGCATCACACCACATTCACCAGCATTCATCTTATCCAAATTTAGTTTTGTTCTATTTTTAGCGAAAATCATGTCATTGGTTTTTTCCATAGCTTGTTTCTTTGTTACCATTCTCGACATCAAAGCTGACCTAATGTCTTCTATCATGAATATTAGGTGCTTAGTCCTTGCATTTGTGATATATGCATTAAAAGTTTCAGCAATATTGTTAACTATGACATCACACTTTGTGTCTGTGCTTACAAATGCCCTACAAAAGCACTTGGTATTGTATGACTTAAAGGCATCAACAGCAGCAGAACTTACTTTATCCATTTATGCAAGCGCATGATTATAGTCAGGTAGGTTGTAAGCTTTTGCTGCATTCCAGAAGAGCATCGTCATCTCATCCCCTCTAAACCTTCTGTGCCAATGAGCAAAGACATGTCTGGCACAGTGTCTATGCTCTGCCTTTGGAAAAACATTCTTAACTTCATTCAAGATGGCATGTTATTGACAGATAAAGTAGGTTAGTTGTATATAAGTAAGTTAACATACATAAACAACAGCATAAATAAAAAATTGTACATGTGCTTCATCTGATATGAATGTCATCCCTGTCCTTCTTGTGCCATCCAACACAAGTTTTAGCTCTTTGAAAAACCAATTCCATGAATCATTTGTCTCCCCCTCCACCACTGCCCAACATAAAAGGTATTTAAGAAACATCCATCAACACAGACCACTCTTCTACAACCATCTACCCAACCTTTCTTCACTCCTTTAAAGCATACAAAGAATCTCTGAAAAGTTGGTGGATCTTGATCAGGTACAGTGGTGAGTTTGAAGTTACTGTTGGGACTTGTTTCTTTCAGTGCCATTATGTAGCTGCCAATCTTGTGGTAATGCTCCCTCATGCTTCCATGTAATTTCCTATGAGATGTGTATTTCACCTTGTAGGCAAAATTTTTCTTCACAATCACTTTGTATGCCCTCCTTATAGTCTCAATAATGTCTTTTGCAGGCCAATGAGGCCCACTCTTAAACACTTCTAAGAATTGTTCAGCCACCCAACTAGATTTCGTCTGCCTATTGCTTTCCATATTCCTGTTGCATGTATGGTCTAGCCTAACATACTTCAAAACAAAGCATGTCCTCCTACTCTCCTAGCTAGCATAAATCCTGAATGGACACTTGCCAATGCACTTTGCACCTAACTTTTGTTGCCTTCATTTGTCACTAATAGACCAGAACAAGTTGCTCCCTTGTGCCACTGCATACTTAATGACATCATCTCTAAATTTCTCTTTGTTCTCAAATCTCATACCAACCCTCCATTGTAATGTGTTGAAGATTGTGTTCTGATCCACAACAGGTACTTTGACCTTCCTTCTCCTCTTCAGTGTTCTTTCTTCCTCATCAGAATCTGGTGTATCATTTTCCTCATCAGAGTCCTCATACTCACTCAAGAAGTCATTGTTAGTAGTCTCCTATGTTGTGCCACCAGTGTCTGGTTGTTCTTGTCCAGCCAACCTACCCTTCTCAGCTTCTTTTTGTAATTGTGCAGCTATACCTAACACTCTTGCATTCCACCCCTTCAATTGTGCTCTTGTGTTAACATATTCCTCATCACTAGTGCCTCCATCAGAAGGACAAAGTTGCTCATCTAAAATTTCAAGTACTTCAGTACCATCACCATACTCCTGTTGCTCATCCCCATTTCCCCTCGTTGCTCGATTCATCCCCGACCATCCCCATCTTCCGGTACCAAGCCACTCACCTCTTCGATTCATCTCCCTCACCATCTTCTGCCCTGAACTCAAAATCATCAGTATCTAATCCAGATGATTCAACTTCATATCCCCTTAAAAAAGTGGTCCAATCAACTGGACTCTTACTTCTTGGATCAATCCAACTATAGTCCTCATCCACTAGGTTAACTATGAATTCAGGAGGTTGATTTTGGGTGTGGAATTATAAAAGAGGATTGTTTTGTGTTTGTGTTTGTGTTTCAGAGTGTATGGAGCTTCACCGTATTGTGTTTGGATGTAAAGAGGATCAAGAGGCTCGTTTGGTACAAAAATCGGGTCCACTTTCTTCATAAACCCTAATTTTATGTGACCCCGTGCTCGGTGGTCCCTATCATTATTGTGGTCGAGTCACTAGCACTAGGTTTACCGTAACATCCCTCCCCTTTTCCCTTTATTAACCGGTTTTTCTTCCTCCTAGGTGTGTATGCCTTTTTCTTACTTCCACCCCCTGGTTTAGGTGAGGCATAAATACTAGGAGAGAGAGGAGCACTCCATACACCCTCTAAGACAGCTTCAAGAACCCCATTATCCTCTCCTACTTCAGGGGGGACATGAACTCCATGAACAAAAAAAAAATCAACACACCTATACTGCAGTGCAACTTTAATCATCTCCCTCACCTCATCATCCTTAGCTTCTCATGAGGGCGATTTCTTAAACTTTGTTCAAAATCATCAACCCAAGGCAAGACATAATTTTTTTTGTCAATGTCGGAATAATCACCACACTTTTTGGCAAAATCAACTAGCTCAAACCAAGAAACCTCATCACATCCATCTCAAATGTCCTTGCTTCACCCCCAAAATAATGAAATACCCCATTCCTATCCCTTTTAAGTTTACCCCCATGCCACAATTTCAAGGTTGCAAACGTAACTCATACCTAAGCAAGAATTAGTTTCAATTAAAGGGCGAAATTTACATGAACTACAAACCCTAATTTAACATAATGATTGAATTTTTAACTTAAGCAAACACCATTTCATGTGAACTTGAACGCAGCAGTCCCAAACATAAATTCTACAGTAAAACAAAAAAAAATAGAAATAGAGAAAGAAGAATTACCTGAATCGACGTTGATACTCCAATAATTTCTAGCAAATTTGAGAAAAAAAATTAAAAGAGGAGAAGAGAAGATGAATCAGGAAGAAGGAGAAGAGTGAAGGAGTAAATGATTAGGTTGGTTAGGGAGTAAATGTGTCGTTAATTTTAATGATTAAAAAATAAAAAAATTTAATGGGGTAAAATATGGTTTTGGAGGGAAAGTAACCTGATTAGCGGGTAATTAGTCATAACAGAGTAAAATGGGAAGGAATCCCCCCTAAGTTTGGATTATATTAGAATAACGTGTTGTTGGGATTAATTTGAGGAGACAGTCAATAGTTGGGATTATTCCTGTGAATTTTTCCTAAATAATATTAGTCTCCAATAGACTAATTAATCCATACTGCAATCTAGGTGTGACCTTGTAGGTCCAATTAAATATTATGCATATCCAAATTAATTTCTAGCAAAGACTGGTGATAATCTAAATTAGAATTGGAAATAAATAATCTATTATTTCAAGCACTTGATGATATTTCCCATGCTAAAATTCTCGGAATGAAATAAAATTTAAAAATGAAGTAAGAATGAGGATAGTTGTTATTATTTATTTATTAAAGCTTTTGTTAATTTTCCTCAAAATCCTAAATCATTCAACTTGGTAACATTCATAACTTGCGGCTAACTTGAGCAACATAACCGTAAGCAAATTCATTTTTATTTATATTTGGTGCAACAGCCTACTACAGCCTACAGGATACGAAAAATGTACAATTACACGTTAAATGGAGCACTGTAATACTCATTAATTTCTAGTCTCTTCATGTTCTGTTACATATTATTATCTACACCATTTTCATCAGAAGATGAAAGTAACACAGAGTTACATCAAAAAATGAAATAATACATCAATTGTATAGACACAAACTTCAAAATATGTGCTAGTTTTATGTCTCTCTTAAGCTCTGGGGCTTTCTGGAGTCATATCCTGGAAGACCTGAAGTCTGTTACTTCTCTTAGTCTTCAGTTGGTCTTGCTTCTGCTGTTGGTTAAAAAACAACGGACAACATGCTGATGATTGCTTGGCTGCTACATTAGCATTGTCATAAACACTAACAGATTGGAATTCTCTGCTCAAACTCTCCTCAACATGCTCTGACGTGTTTATATCCACATTCTCTCTTGAAAAAAGATGCATTATTTCTTTCTCATCTTCCTCAACCATATCAGCCCAGCTCTTTTTACCATTACAGTTCGGGAAAACCCCCTCATTATGTGGACCACATGAATCCCTACCCTCAATTTCAGCACTAGAGAGATTTGTTTTTACACCAGTTGCTGATGTTGACAACTTATGACCACTAAAATCAGTTGGGACCAAATTCTTATTTCTGCCAGCAACACAAATTGTCCTGTCCGGAGCATTTCTACCTGCCAACAAATTCACACTGCCACGCTGCTCAGTTTCTGAATAAGTACCTTTCACATCTGAAGCAGCAGCATTTTCGAATTGGAGTCTGCGAGGCAAGCAGCTAACCGGATCATTCCTGCATGTTCCTTTTGTCTTTCTTTCACTGTCCAAGAGAGTTGGACTCCTCTTGGGCTGTGTAAATGGACTCGTGGGGATTCCTCGTGCTTGAACTGATGGTGTATACGTTCTTTTCCAACTGGAATTAGGATCAAAGGCAGCAGTGTTACGTGCATTTCCAGCATTGCTCTTGCCACAAGAGTAAGCTCCAACTGTCTGATCAAGTTGATCATCTGAAACTTTTCTGCTGTTGCTTCGGACAGATTCATATGGATTTTTGTTAGGAGTCGAGTCAATGAAACCAATATTTCCACAGCAATTCTCCTTTTCCACTTCAGACCAAGATTTATCTGGTTGACTTTCCATTTCAGCCAACAATTGGGATGCTCGCTCAAATGACTTGGCATAAGACTCGTCCATTTGCCCTTCAGGGACTGAAGCACGGATTACTTGAAGAAGAAACTTAGCTTCAGTTAGCCTGTTCATGCACATCAAGCAGACGGCAAGATTGCACTGCTTGTTCCTATCTGGCTCAATAGATAGAGCTTTCCTGAACAAAGTTAAAGACACTTCTTAGACCCACTCAAACAAATACTGAAATAAGAAAGGCAGATTCATAAGTCCGCGTCATTATTTGCAGAAGACTTACCTGTAATACTCCTCAGCAGTTTTATAATCATTCTGTTGCAGGTACGCCCACGCCAAGTTTCCCAAGAGCCTGTATAAGTCAAGGTATGAAGCTAGGAAAAATATATAGAGTTAAGAGATATGACAGTCCAATGGTGTTGATGATATAGTGTAACATCCCACCTTGCATATTCTTGCTCAACTGTTATGTGGACCTTCTTACCCTGAGATCTTGCCAATTTTACTCTCTTTCCGGCAAAACTGTTGCCTTCTTCAACTCGCTTCAGCTTAAGCTTAAGAACCTCAATCTGGTCGTCTAGCCTTCCTGAGCGCTAAAGAAACAAGAATCATGCAGACAGAAAACAAACATGGACAAGCATTAAAATTAAACTTAGCTTAGGAAATCGCAATAAAGTATTGTAATTATTGTCAGAGCATCTTTTCAGCTCATCTCATGTCAAACAAGAACTAATCCATTGCCTCACACCTCACACAAAAAATAAAAAGCATAAATTCCACTAGAATGCTAATATGGTAAGCCAATATATTAGTTTTCCTACTGAATTCCAACTGTCATTGAGGCTGTAATGTTGCATTTCACTGCGATGATAACTATAATCTATATAGTCAATCAATACAAGTCTTTGAAACAGACAAAAGCACAAACAGCCTATTGTCCCAAGAGACTAATCTGCACCTCTGTCATAGATCAGTAACAAGCAAAACATGCAATGTAGGCAACTCCGAGTCTTTAACCAAAATGGTATACCACTCAATCTCTCTAAGGTGATGAATTCTATGTTACTAGAACTCTTTATTTTAGCTCAACTACAAGTGACAGATCCTCGAAACACCAACACAGATATGGACACTCTGTGTTCCACTACATTTCTAGAGCAAAAACATGTAAATTTCTTATATAGCCCGGTTTGACAATTGGACCACTCAATCTCTAAGCTGATAGCTATTAGTCTACTACTTCAATAATGGGAACAAACAACAGACAAAAGATTTTGTAATAAGCAAAGGCATGAGCAAGGCTTACCTTGTAGAGTTCCACCAACACATTGTCAAGAGATTCTTGAGAATCAGGTGCGCATAGATGGCGGAAAGATTTAATAGCCTCAATCGCTTCATTCGATCGATTCAATTGTTTCATCACAACTGCCATATCCTTCAAGGCACTATCAACTCGATCACCCGAATTTATAGCACTCCAGAAGAGGGCTACCGCTCTGCTTGGATCCTTCTCTATCAACTTTGCACCCAAAAATTAAATAAATTTTCAAATTCAATAACTAACTAACTGGAGCTAATTTGTTAAACACTAGCAATGCACATTTCAAGACAAATCATGAAAAATAACCCACTAACTAACCAAACAGAACAAATGAAAACAATGATAAATGTAAACATAAAGAATAAAAAAATCTACTAAAAATGATGCACAACTTTAAAATTTTTAAAATCAGAATAACAAAATAAGGACACCCACTAGCCAAACCAAATACCATGAAGACCAAAATTGAAAAAGAAAAAAAAAATAGAATTTATAAGTCTCCCAAATAAATAGATGTAAGAGCAAAGAATATGAAATTTTTCTAAAATCAATGGAATATTAAACTAGAAAGTCCAATAGAATGTTTTATTTTCCTCAAAACAAAAGAAAATAGGAAACAAACACAAACTTCGTGAAATGACTGAAATCACACTAACAACGCACAATTCAAGAAATATAAGTATAATACATAAAAATGCATTGTGGCGGAATTCTATAAAAAAAAGGGTTCAAACTCGCAAACAAGCATTATCAATCAAGAAGCAGAGGAAGTAAAAAAAACCAAGAATATTTTATACAAAAATGGAAGTAACGAGGGGAAAGTGAGGGAAAGGGTATACAAATACGGTACAAAAATAGGAATTTAGAGTGATAATAAGAAATATTAATGGCTGGAAATAGTCATCAATATGACCAATTGAACGCAAATAAAGTGGAGATTTGAGTAGAGAGAAACCTGAACGTGTTTGGCCTTGATGTAGGGAGAATCACCAGAAGGGACTTTGTAAATGACATGAAAAGGATCAGATTTGGATGGGGAAGGATAAGTATTCTTCTTCTTTTCCTCTGACATCCATGTTTTTGGAGAAAATGGAGGTCTTGAATTCCATTTTGGAGGTGGGGTGTAGAATACCTTTGATACCGTTTGTAAATTATCGTCGTTGTTTCCTTTGGTCCACATTTTTTGACAAGAATCTTGATTTGTTTTGGAGAAAGAATTTGAAGAAGAAACTGGTTTATTGTGATTCAGATAAAGATTTTTGAGAGAGAGAGAGAGCAAGAAGAGGAATTTAGTGTAAGTGGAAGAGTTCACAAAGAGAGAAAAAAATAAGTAGCCGCCTAGCCGTTAACAATTTGGGATTTTGGTGTCCGTTGCAATGTTATGCGAGATCGCGAGTGGGTTTGAAGTTTGATCACGTTGCGTGCTTTTAGATGAAAACTAGTGTCCGTGCCCGATCCATGCTTAGAGTTGTTTAGGAATGGTTTGACCTGATGGCATTACCGGTAAAATGGCAAAATTTCATACAACAACCTTTTATAATCGGTTTTTTTAAAAAAAATCTTTAAAAAAATTTCTTTTAAAAAACAACCTTGATAAATTTCTTTCAATATACTACAATTTGACCATTAATTAGGTTTAACCACCAATAATGCGGTCACCACAAAATGTTTTTCTCTCCTCTCCTCTCGTTTCCCTCGTCTTTCCTCGTTATCCCACCCGCAAAGACCCCTTAATGCCGATCATTTAATGAATAACATTAACTATAAACATAAAATGGTAGTATATTGAAAGAAATTTGTTATATAACGTAATTTTTTGAAGAAAAAAATTTAAGTACTCCCTCTGTTTTTTTAGATGTAACATTGGATTTTTCACATTTGTCGAGCCACAACATTGACCGATAATATCTCTAATTGTATAAAAGTAAAAATTATAAAAATTATATATTTGAAAAGTGTATACCGTGAAGAATCAAACAAGATCCCACATGACTATATTTTTTCTTATGTATAAATAACAATTAATGGTCAAAGTGTATTGGATAAATAGTGCCCAAAGTCGATGTGTTACATCTAAAAAAAACGGAGGGAGTAGTTACGTTTTTTGTAAAAAGTTATAAAAGGTAGTTTTTTTTAAAAAAATTTATACTTTAAACTTGACAATGGGATCCTTGTTTTATTTTTATTTTTTTGCTTCGTATGCTATCATTTATTATACTTTGTTTTGGGTGGAGATTTGTAAAGAGTTTATTGGAATATTGCTTAAGTCATTGATATGTACATTTGACTTTTGTGACCTTTTTATAAATGACTAAATGTATGAGGATGGCATAGAGTGGAACATGTGGAATAAGAAAGAGCGTCACATGGACATACCACTAGAGCTAGCAAAAATCAACTCGACCCACCAACCCAACCCGAATCTGATCCTAACGAGTTGGGTCAAAATTTTCAACCTGGGTCGACCCAACCAACCCGTTTCATTAAAAGGATTGAGTCAGGTTGAAATTTCCAACCTGAATTCAACCCATCTAACCCATTTACTTAGATGGGTTGGGTTAACCCACTAATGCATTTATTTTTCCATCCAAACATTAACTTTTCAAGTTAAATGAACAATAAAAGGGTTGTATTGTATTAGAATTTGTAATGTAAGTTACTTAAGTCATTACTAACCAGGTCATTGTTAATGAAAATTGAAAAATACGATTAAATTGGTTAGTGGGTTGAATTCACCCCATCTAACTCGTTTACTTAGATGGGTTGGGTTAACCCACTAACGGTTTTATTTTTCTATCCAAAAACCAAAATTTTCAAGTTAAATGAACAATTAAAAAGGTTGTATTGTATTTGGATGGTTTAATCTTCTTGTTATGCATGAATTCTTTGTACTTTGAAATTCTTAGAAGGTGAGGTACTTAAGTCATTAATAATCAGGTCGTCGTTAATGAAAATTGAAAAATACTATTAAATGGGCTAGTGGGGTGATTTCAGGTTGACACACTTTTATTATCAGGTTGGGTTGGGTTGAGAATCTCAATCCGTTTAACTAAACAGGTTGGGTTAGATTGATGACCTCAACCCTTTAAAGTAAATGGGTCAACCCAAACCCAACTCAGGTCGATCCATTACCAGCCATACATACAACCCAATCATTCTTTCACGTGAATTACAACCATGTTGAGACAAATAGATAATGAACACAAGAAAGGCGGCAACCCAAGACGAGCGGGCATGCTTTAAAGGATCCGACTATTTGTTTAAATAACTTCCGCTGAGAGAAAATTTTTGATAAATAGAAGGCGGCAACAAATTTGACATAGAAATTACAGTGCAGAAAATTGTCAAGGATAGAAAATTTTCCATTAGTAACTGCGACATTAGATGAGTTTGATACTTTTGCATTTGTGGTCATGTTGCCATCATATGAGTTGGATGCTAAAGCATGGTTTTTAAAATGAAGTCAAGTTTTTTGTTTTACATGATTCCACGACTTTGGCTAATGAGGAGAGACGCATTTGCTTTAAATGCAAGGGTTATGGCCACATCTTAAAGGATTGCCCCAACAATAGGGTCATGACTTTGAGAGACATACAAGAGATTGAAGAAGACTATGCTAAGGGAAACTTCGAAGAAGAGGAGTTTGATGGTGCTCAAACTAAGGAGAATGAAGTGGCGGATGATTATGTGGCTGATTCGGAAGAGGAACCAGTCAATGAAGGCAAGCAACTCATTAAGAGGCGTACATTGCATACACAACCAGCACCCTTGGAGGACACTCCAAGGGACAAAATCTTTTTCACTCGTTGCCTAGTGAAACAAAGGTTATGTGACTTAATCATTGATAATGGTAGCTGTGCTAATGTAGTGTCCACCACCCTAATTGATAAATTGATGTGGCCTACATCTAATCATCCACAACCCTATAAACTTAATTGGCTTAGTGATGACAATGGCATAAAAGTAACAAAACAAGCCTTAATAACGTTTGAAATTGGCAAGTTTAAGGATGATGTTTTGTGTGATGTGTGCAATATGGATGCTTGTCATATATTATTTGGAAGACCATGGCAATATAATCGTTTTGTGAAGTATGATGGTCGTTCAAATGTGTGTATTGCCACGGTGAGGGGAAAAACTGCCTTGAAACCCTTGACATCCTCTCCTATACCTAAGGGGTCATTGTTGGTGAGTGCTAAGGAGATTGAGAGGGAGTCGGAAGGGGAAAGCGAGGTCTATGTGTTGGTTGCAAAAGAAGTTGAGAGGGAGCAGCAAGGGTATAAGATACCTAAACACTTAGAGAGAGTACTTGATGAGTACAATGATGTGTTTCCTCAAGACCTACCTCCAGGATTACCACTAATCCGGGGAATAGAGCACCAAATTGACCTAGTTCAAGGGGCATCCCTTCCTAACAAAGTTGCATATAGATGTAATCCTCAAGAGACACAAGAGTTACAAAGGCAAATTGAAGAATTGATGTCTAGGGGTTATGATAGAGAGAGTATGAGCCCATGCGCGTTCCTGCCTAGTTGGTGCCTATGAAAGATGGTACTTGCCTGGGTAGAGCTGGCAATGACCGGCCCAACTTACCAACCCAATCATAGCCCAATTCGATAATAACGGGTTGGGTCAAGATTTTCAACCCGTTTAAATTAATGGATCGACCTAACCCAAACCCACTTATAAAATGAGTTGGGTTTGGTTGAAATTTCCAGCCTGATGTCAACCCATCTAACCTATTTACTTAGATGAGTCAGGTTTTGGGTTGGGTTGACCCACATCCGTTGATTATTCCATCCAAAAATCCAATTTTCCAAATTAAATGAGCAATAAGGGTTTTATTTTTCTATCCAAAAACCAATTTTTCATGTCAAACTAGTGAGTGTCCCGGGCGATACCCCGGGTTGTTACTTTTCCTAAATTTTTGTCAAGTGAGAAAAAATTGACGTAATGACATGATAAGTAATTGCATGATTTTTGAAAAATAAAACCTTAAAAGTTTGGGGATGAAAGCAATAGCTTAACTTTTTACAAGGAAAAGGAGTAAGAGTTTATGTCTATAATAGTCTCTCATTATTATCATAAAAAAGTTAGATAACTACTTGTGCAAATCTTTTAATGAGATATAAATATAAGACCTTATGATATCTTATTTTGAAATACTAAGCAATGGTGTTATGTTGGATTAATGGTTAAGCTTTTACTTTTCATTTCTAAGGTCACGTGTTCGATACCTTGTAACTACACAACATTATTTTTTAAATTGAGGGTTTGACTTGAAAATAAAGCATTTGCATTAGAGCCTTAGAGGAGAGTGCCACGTGGCACACAAACTTTCATAGGCACACCTTGTAATATATATATTAGTATAGATGAACAATAAAAAGGGTTGTATTGTATTTGGATTGGTCTTTTTGTTATGTATAAACTCTTTATACTTTGAAATTCTTAAAATGTAAGATACTTAAGTAATTACTAATCAAGTCGCAGCTAATGAAAAATGTTATTAAATGGGTTAGTGATGTAAGTCTAAAAACACCTTCCAAGGGATTGGATGATGATTCTAAACTTAGGGACAATAGAACACTCACTTTGACAAGAAATCACTCGAAACAAGGATAGATGCCAAAACTCAAGAACATATACTCAAAGTTTTGGGATTCTAGGCCAGAGATAAGATTCACTCAATCTCTCCTAGGCTTATCACTCAAGACTCACTCAAAGCAATAAGGGTTAGCCAATACTTGAGACAAACTCAAAGTAAAAACTAGAAACACAAAGGTTTTTTTTAATCAAACTCGAAACTGATTTTCATTCATCATTTGCTCTCCTGATGTGGATGCGGATGTACTTTGGTTAAGTTTTACGAAAATCCAAGCATCTTGAAAGAAAGACTGGATCTTTAAGGTTTTCTTTAAGAATTAAGGATAGAACAATTCGATGAGGAATCCGCCCGAGGAGGGGCTCGCGTCTGATTAGCTAGTTGGTGAGGCAATGGCTTACCAAGGCGATGATCGATGGCCGTCCGAGAGGATGATCGGCCACACCTGGGACCGAGGCAAGGCCCGGACTTCTACGGGAGGCGACGGTGGGGAATTTTCCGCAATGGGCAAAAGCCTGACTGAGCAATGCCGCGTGGAGGTAGAAGGCGCACGGGTCGTGAACTTCTTTTCCGTGAGAAGAAGCAATGACGGTATCCGGGGAATAAGCATCGGCTAACTCGTGCCAAAGAACATGCGGTAAGACCGGAGGATGCAAGCGTTATCCGGAATGATTGGGCGTAAAGCGTCCGTAGGTGACTCTTTAAGTCCGCCGTCAAATCCCAGGGGCTCCAACCACGGACGGGCGGTGGAAACTATCAAGCTAGAGTATGGTAGGGGCGGAGGGAATTTCCGGTGGAGCGGTGAAATGCGTAGAGATCGGAAAGAACACCAACGGTGAAAGCACTCTGTTGGGCCGACACCGACACCGAGAGACGACAGCTAGGGGAGCGAATGGGATTAGATTCCCCAGTAGTCCTAGCCGTAAACGATGGATACTAGGCGCTGTGCGTATCGACCCGTGCAGTGTTGTAGCTAACACGTTAAGTATCCCGCCTGGGGAGTACGTTCGCAAGAATGAAACTCAAAGGAATTGACGGGGGAGCATGTGGTTTAATTCGATGCAAAGCGAAGAACCTTACCAGGGCTTGACATACCGCGAATCCTCTTGAAAGAGAGGGGTGCCTTCGGGAACGCGGGTACAGGTGGTGCATGGCTGTCGTCAGCTCGTGCCGTAAGGTGTTGGGTTAAGTCCCGCAACGAGCGCAACCCTCGTGTTTAGTTGCCAACGTTGAGTTTGGAACCCTGAACAGACTGCCGGTGATAAGCCGGAGGGAGGTGAGGATGACGTCAAGTCATCATGCCCCTTACGCCCTGGGCGACACACGTGCTATAATGGCCGGGAGAAAGGGTCGCGATCCCGCGAGGGTGAGCTAACCCCAAAAACCTGTCCTCAGTAATTCACGAATTGGGTCTTGATTCACTCTCAAACACAAAGTAATTAAGCAATCAATCTTAAATCTTAAACACAAAGTAATTGATTCAAGGTTTGGAAATCACAAAGAAAATTAAAACTCTAATCTCATAAATCTGTCTATTTTTATTAATAAAAAATGAGTCATATATAGGCTTACAAAAACTGATTCCAACCTCTACTAGGTTTAGGAATACTAAATAAACTCTACTAGGTTTAGGAATACTAAATAAACTAGGAAAAGGAAAACAACTCCTACTATGCTTAGGACAACCCCTAAGTCATACGACTCCTATTAAGCTTGAATCATGTAAAATCCATGGTTTTAAGAACGCAGGCAAAACCATGATTCCTAATACAACTCGAATAAGAAAACATAAAGCAATGAAGATATGAAGAGTCCTAATAGAACTCAACTAAGCATGCTATCACACGCCATTCTCATTCCTAACAGAACTAGGAATGTCTTCCAAACATCCATTTCATCACACACACATCATACTCCCCCTCTTAAGAAGAACTTGCCCTCGAGTTCCGTCTAGGCATGGTATCAAATCATAAACATTAAGTGAAACACAAACTCCCTTGCCAAGTAGAACTTGATATGTGTCGAAATTCTCATGATGTACAATTTGAAATGGACCTTCATCCACCGGTTCTTCCTTCCCCTTTGAGTCGTAATAGATCTATTGGGCAGTGAGAGAAAGCCATACATGATCCCCGACACTAAATGGTGCCTTTTGACGAATCTGTAGTAGATTGTCTTGCTTTCTATCTCTTCTCTCCTTCTTAATCATTTCTTTTGAATCAACAGTAGAAATTAAGCACGAACTAGATGGTGAAGAAGTACTCGGTCCTTTTCCCTTAACTTCAGTAGCACCCGAAAATTTTGGAGGTAATGGAGCCAAGTGAATCTTCTTGTTCCCCACTCGCACAGTATAAACATTGCTTTCACCTTCATGACTAACTTTGCGATCAAATTGCCATGGCCTACCAAGGAGTATATGCGAAGCACTCATTGGTACTACATCACACCATAGTTCATCCGAATAGCCACCAATACAGAAAGCAACTAGTGCTTGCCTTTTCACATTTAAACCCGCCGTATCATTCAACCACTTAATCTTGTAAGGACATGGATGTTCCCTTGTAGGCAATTGTAACTTATCTACCAAATCAGATGAAGCTATATTCGCACACGATCCACTGTCAATGATCATGGTACACGTCTTATCCTTCACCCTACATCTCGTATGAAAAAGATTCTCCCTTTGTTCTCGACTTATGAGGACTCCACATGCAAAGCTCTCCTAATTACTCCCGAAAATTTGACATCATCTTCTGGATATGCATCCTCCTCTTCTTCATCTTCTAAAGGTGTCAACTCTCCCTGTTCTTCTAAGGCATTAGCTTCATTGTATTGGATGATAGTCAAGGTGTGTCTATTGGGACACTCACTCGCAATATGTCCTCTCCCTCGGCACTTATAGCACATTCTCTGGTCTAAGTACTTGTTTTGGCAAGAACACTTTCGGTTTATATCCATTCTTCTTTTCTGTATTCGAACTAGAATTACCCTTGACGTTACTCCGTTGAGAATCCTCCTTAAACCCACATTGATGTGAACCTTGAAAAGATTTATAAGTATGCTTTGGCTTCTCGTCCTTCACTTGTTTCTCATACTTTTCGGCTAGTTTGCAAGCTTCATCAAAAGTGAAAAATTGAAAAGTATCCACCTCTGCAGCAATGTTTTTAGCGAGCCCCTTGATATATCTAGCAATTTCCAACTCCTCTCGTTCTTGCATGTTACAAATCATAGAAAGTTTTTCAAATTCCCTAGTGTATTCAGCAACACTAAGGTTGTCTTGCATCAAACAAGTGAGCTTAATGTACTGATCTTGCTCATAAGATCTAGGTAGGAACCGTTTCTTCATCCTTCTCTTCAAGTCCTCCCACGAAGTGAGTCTTTGATCTTCCCTTCGAAGTTCCATAACCAAACTCTCAAACCATAAAGAATCATACTTTGTGAGTTTTAAAGTAGCCACCTTGAACCTTTTTTTATCAGCATACCCCTTGTAGTAAAAAACTCGATCAAGCCTTCTAACCCAATCTTGGAAATTTTCTGGATCAACGTCTCCACTAAATTTCTGTAAATCAAGTTTCAAACTCCGATCTTCTTCATAAACCCTATTTCTCACATTTGGTTGTCGAACCGAATGCTCTGATTGGTCGTCATGATCAGATTCATACAAAACATCATTGGGATCCTTTCTCCGATGCACCATGTTTGCAAGAATAGTGATTCTTTGGTCAGCTTGTTGTTGGCGCTCTTCCCAACTCTCCTTTTGCTCTTGATTGCTCTTAGTAAGTTCATCAAAACGAGCATCTATTATAGAAAAATTAGCATTGATATCACGTAAAGTCTTAGCCCAATCTTCACCACCTACCGTCCCAATTCCCACGCAACCAGTATGCAGCAAGAAATTGAAGGAAAGCAAATAACAACACTATAAACTTGCTCCCCAAGAAAATTATCACAGGCATATCCAAAATACCTCTAAATTCAATGAAATTTTGTCAGGATCTATCCCTATATCTTTCCAGCACTGGACCAAAATTTCACTCAAAAAATCCAAGTATATCAACCACAACAAGCAATTTATCACAACCGTGCCAGATTCAATCGAAAATAGACCAATGAACAAAAACCGTCCCGAAACTATACGAAACGAACTTTAAATCTTATGAACATTTAGGACAGTAAACTAGACATGTAGTAGTCCAGTTTAGGCTTAAGAATAACCCAAAAATTCGTTTTCAACTAGGAGAACGAAAATAAATAAAATGCACCTGAAAACTGTTTGAATCTAGACGAACGCACTGCAAGTTTTTTCGACTTTCTTTCAACCAGCTCTGATACCAATTTGATGTGGATGCGGATGTACTTTGGTTAAGTTTTACGGAAATCCTAGAATCTTGAAAGAAAGATTGGATCTTTAAGGTTTCTTTAAGAATTAAGGATAGAACAATTCGATCAAACACAAAGTAATTCACGAATTGGGTCTTGATTCACTCTCAAACACAAAGTAATTAAGCAATCAATCTTAAATCTCAAACACAAAGTATTTGATTCAAGGTTTGGAAATCACAAAGAAGTCCGAAAATTTTCACAAAGAAAATTAAAACTCTAATCTCATAAATCTGTCTATTGTTATTAATAAAAAACGAGTCATATATATAGGCTTACAAAAACTAATTCCAACCTCTACTAGGTTTAGGAATACTAAATAAACTCTATTAGGTTTAGGAATACTAAATAAACTAGAAAAAGGAAAACAACTCCTACTATGCTTAGGACAACCCCTAAGTCATATGACTCCTATTAAGCTTGAATCATGTAAATCCATCGTTTTAAGAACGTAGGAAAAACCATGATTCCTAATACAACTCGAATAAGAAAACATAAAGCAATAAAGATATGAAGAGTCCTAATAGAACTTAACTCAGCATGCTATCACACGCCATTCTCATTCCTAACAGAACTAGGAATGTCTTCCAAACATCCATCTGATCACGCACACTTTATCTCTTTATATAGAGGAATGGAGCAGCAAAATAACACAAAGAAACACACCACAAGCCCCTAGGAAAACCGTCCAACTTTGGGCAGTTTTTAGGAGTTACAAACTCCCTTAATTTACGCCCCTACTTGATGCCTCAATCAATATGCTGTTACAAGTTTAAAAGCCGCAAATGATAAGCCTAAAGTTGATGCCAACACACGCCTACTTGCCTAAGTGTTACAAATAATCAATAGGCTTTATTTTAAGCTTGAAAATAAAACATTTAAGCTTGAAAATAAAACAACAAAAATAAATAGGAACCCAAATAGAACCTGGGCTTCCTTTACAACCTTGCTTGCGACCCAAACAGAACTTAGGCTCTTCAAATGAGATGCACGCCTCAATCCACCATCCAAGTTAGATAAGTAACAAACTCGGGCTTATGAACAAATGGAGAAAAGCCAAGAGCTTCTAACACAAGTGCAACCAGTTCATGAGCCAAAAAGCCTTTAAGTGGGCTAGACTTTGGATCATTCTCCCCTTCTTTTGAAGAGTTTGCCCTCAAACTTGAATCATCTAAGTATGGTGACAAATTCCCCACATTGAAAGTATCACTAACACCCATCAACTCATCAGGAAGCTCAATTTTATAAGCACTATCATTCACCCTCTCAAGCACTCTAAATGGACCACAGAACGAGGCATGAGTTTGTTTTTGCGAAGTTTGGGAAATCGCTCTTTCCTCAAATGAAGCCAAACCAAATCCCCAGGGCGAAAGATGGGTTATTTTCTTCTTTTGTTAGCTCTCTCTTGGTATTTCTTATTCATCTCCTCAATTCTTTTCTTCACTTGCTCACAGGTTTTTTGAAAGGCTTCCACCCTCTTTTTAGTTTCTTTCTCCATAGTATCCCCCTTAACCATAGGAACAAGATCAATAGGCACAAAGGGATTCACTCCATAAACTACTTCAAATGGGGAGCAAGAAGTAGTTAAGGAATGAGCTCGATTATAAGCAAACTCCGCATGGGCTAGTTTCGTGTCCCAATCTTTTTGCATTTTGCTTACAAGTCCTCTCAATAATGTACCCAAAGTTCTATTTGTCACCTCCATTTGCCCATCAGTTTGGGGATGATTGATGTGAAATCAGATGCAAATCAAGAGGTATTACTAAGTACTAATCTTAATAACAACAAAGGAGAGATTTATGGTTTAAAGATTAGTACTAATGTAATCATGCTAAGCAACGAAGGAGGAGAAGCTAAGTAAGTCAAGCAAGCAGTTGCCCATGGGTGTTGGTGAGGTGTGTGCTTGAGGTGCTTAATGTCAATTAGTGTTAATTAAGTCCTAAACATGCTTTACGTTCACTAATTGTACTAATTAGCTACTTAGCTCTTAAATCAGTTTTTTGTAATTTCGGTTTTATAAAATTCGGTTTTAATTTTGTTTTGCTTAGCCTAAGATGTAATGGGACGTGTGACACATGTTGTAATAAGCTCTTAGCTTAGTCATAGAGGTCCTTAAGTCTACTTGCAGCAATGGAGCCAATGACAAGCTTTCTTTCCTTGCTAGGAAAGCTTCCTATTTGCTTAAAGCCTTCTAAATAGGCGTGTATGAGCAGCCCTTTTGTGCTGATGTGAGCAACGGTATTTTGCAGCCAAATGATGAGTTCCTTGCCAAGGTGGAGATATCTTCATGTGAAGGGAAGGTTCTCATTGGTTTCCTTCCCTTGAAGCACGTTACAAGAAGAGATGCAGCAAGCTAGTGCTAGATGTGCTGATTTAGCTAGCTTTAGGAGATATTTTGAAGTTTAGTTGCTTTGTTTAATCTCCTTAGTGTATTACACTTAGTTGCTGGTGCTTTAAGTATTTTTATTCATGTACTATATATATGTAAGCTTCAACAACAATGAAAGCAGATTTGGTTGTTGAAAAACATTGTTATAAACCGTTGTGTTTAAAGACTAAAAATCGAGTGTTTTTATTCTATCTTTGCACGAATCTCTTGGGAGGTAAAACTACAATAATTCACCCCAATTGACAAGATTTGAGAGTGGAGATTCACTTATTTTGTTAATTAAAACCCTTTAGTTAATGTTGAGAGTGATTCACTCCTTTAACTAAAAAACCGAATTATAAGCTTTAAGAGGAGTCTTTTAGTTTGTGATTCAATCTATCCTAAACACAATTCTTCATAGAGGCGTGTTTGTTTCAAGTGGTATCAAGAGCTCAGTTCTGAAATGGTAGACGAGTTGAATAAGAATGCTAGAAGGGATGCCATGTTAGAGGCGTTAGCTAGACAAAACGAGACATTACATGATATGATGGCTCGATCAACCTTTGAAATGTTAAAGAAGAAATCCAATGAGGAAGAGAGGAGTTCTAAGGCCGAGGATAGGGGATTAAAGATTAAAGTTCCTGAATTTGATGGAACTAGTGATCCGGAAGTGTACCTTGAACGGGAACGTTCTTTAGAACGTTTTTTTGAGTACAAAGATGCTCCAGACGAGAAGAAGTACAAGGTAGCTGTTTTGAAGTTAACCAAATATGCATCCATTTGGTTAGAAGGCGTGAAGAGACAAAGGGTGAAGGAAAACAAATCCAAGATTGCTACATGGGAGAGATTGAAGAAGCAATTGAGGAAGCGTTTTGTTCCAACTAACTACAAGCAAAATCAGTATGTTAGATGGTTCACACTCAAGCAAGGCGCCATTTTCATGGAGGAGTACATCAAGGAGTTTGAGAAGCTTTCCATTGTTTGTGAAATAGAAGAAATGGAGGAGCAAAAGCTTGGCCGGTTTCTAGGAGGCCTAAATGAAGATGCGCGAGAGAAAGTGGAGGTGTATTCATACCTTACTTTCGATGAAGCTTGCAAAGTGGCTCTCAAAATTGATAGCCAAAAGAAGAAATCAGATACAAGTAAGTCTTATTCAAAGCCATTTAGTACTTTTAAAGCTAATCCTAGTACTAGTAACTTTGATAAGAAAAAAAAACCAGATTGCACAAAGAAAGATAAGGAGAAAGTTGTAGATGATAAAACTTTAAAAGTGAAATGTTTTAAATGTCAAGGTTATGGCCATTAGCAAGCTACTTGTCCTACTAAAAGAATCATGACTATAAGAGATATAAAGGAGATAGACGAGTTGGAAAAAAAATCTCTTTTAGAGATGGAACATGATAAAGATGAAAGTGAGGATGAGGACGTGTGTAATCCAGAAATGGAGGGTGAAACCTTGGTTTTTAGGAGGTCCTTGTATTCCAATGTTGCGGCTGAAAATGAGGAACAAAGAGAAAGCATTTTTCATTCGAAATGCTTAGTAAATAAAAAGCTATGCACATTAATCATAGATGGTTAGGACTTTAGAGAAGTTAGCATTACCTACGACAAAACATCCAATTCCGTATAAACTAAAATGGTTAGATGATGATAGTGAAGTAAGGGTGAAAAATAGGGTTTTAATCACGTTTTCAATTGGAAATTATGAAGATGAAATTCTATGTGATGTGATCCCTATGAATGCTTGTCATGTTCTACTTGGTAGACTTTGGCAATTTGATCGAAAAGTTGTTCATGACGGTGCTACTAATGTGTATAAGGTGAATAAAGAAGGAAAAATCAAAACCATACTACCATTACCCCCTTCAAAAATCCGAAACACAAAGCCTAAACCAAAAGAAAACCTAGTGTGTGGAACGCGTGTTATTGGGGAGAAAAGGATTCGAGAGGGACTTGGAGGTTAACCATGTTGTGTATGTCCTGGTTGCTAAGGAGGTGAACGAGGGAGTGGAGGTTGAAGATCCAAACTTGAGGGAGTTGTTGGAAGAGTTTAAGGACGTGTTTCCTAGTGACCTAGCACTCGGCCTACCCCTTAAACGTGGAATTGAGCATCAAATTGATCTCATTCCCGAAGCACCAATTCCAAATAAGCCTTCCAATAGATGTAATCCAAAAGAAAGTGAGTAGTTACAAAACCAAATCAGTGAATTGCGAAGATAGGCTACGTGAGGGAGAGTAAGAGTACGTGTCTGTGTCCGGCTTTACATGTACCGGATACGTGAGTAGGCTGATGCAAGTTTACTAGCTCTTGTTCATAAGAATATTTCATTGGACCTTGGCTCAATTGATTTACATGGAGGACTCTTCATGGGGCTTACAACCAAGGTGGTAGCATGTTTGCTAACCAACCTAGGTGGCGTGTGAGTAGCGTGTGCATAGCATGCTTGTTGGAGTTCTAGTTCCGTTAGGACTCAAACTATCTTTATTGTTTTATAGTTCTATTTCTATTAGGAGTCATGGTTTTGCCTACGTTCTTAAAACGATGGATTTTACATGATTCTATCTTATTTAGAGTTTGATTAGGATTATTACTTAGGGACTTGTCCTAAGCATAGTAGGAGTTGCTTTTATTTCATATAAATAGCATAGGATGTACGTTTATTTCCTTAGAGTGAATTAATTAAAGTTTTGTTAGTTTTGTTAAAACTTAAAGTGTGCAAACACAAACACCCTTGATTGTTTGGTGGCTTAGCCTTTACGCATCAAAAATCTTAGTTTGTTCCTTGTGGTGGCGTTGCCTTTATCATTGAGCATCTAAGATCTATCTTGGTTCCTTTGTTTTGTTCGAACATTCATATATATTACACATTTTCCGCAAACATTGTTTAATCTACCTTGATTAAATATATCATCCGGTATCACGAGCTTTAGTTACATCCATCACCACCATTAAACCATTAAACACAGCCCATTCAAACACATTCATCCACACAAAGTTCGGAATTTTTTTCCTAGGTTTTTGTTCGACTAAGGTGGAGTTGTTTGATCTTAAAGAAACTCTTCAAGATCAAATCTTTTTTCCAAGATTTTTGATTTTTCACAAAGTTTCATCAAAGGTCATTGATTATATTTGACGAGTGGTGAAAAAAATTCATCCAAGATCGTTAAAAACGTTCAAGAACCGAATCATACACCTAGTTCATCCGTTTGTTTGGTGCGCAAGTTTCAATCTTTTGATCCAAGTTCTGTTTGGATTTTGTTATGGAGGACGAACAAGGAGACATGGAGGTTAGAGTCCCTAGGGGGCTTACATTTGAACATGCTCAAAACTTGCGTAGGGATAGTGGTGAGACGCGGTCGTACGCGCTACCAAAGATAAAAGTTTATTTTCCTTCTTTCCAATACAAATAAATGTAAGTGGCAAGTAGGGTCGAATCCACAGAGACTTGGGGACTAACTCGTGCTTATAATAGATCAAATGGGGGTTTTGCGTAGTTTTGTGATTAAATAAATGAATAACTACATACGAAGAACTAAAGTATAATAAAGAAGTGATGTAATCAAGAAGAGAAGAATCTTGAGTTCGGTTAATGGCCACTTCGATTCATACTATTGATCATTGGTTTCTCAAACATGTAACTTTACTCTTAATTACTCAAAGTTGGAAATCAAATTCCTTTCCCTCAAAAGTACCGTTAAACAATCACAATCAGATGATCATAAAACTTGAACTAATGATTAATCTAATCTAATCAGAGATTAAATTCAAATCAAAAGAACATCAACGAACTAGAAAACAATGAGCCAATTAACAAATTGCTAGCACAACATATTCAAATTGGAACTTGTGATTTCTCTAGTGATTAATCAAGAATAATCAGATTCATTAATCAAACCCTAAATTGCTACTCATGAAAGAAGAACAGATGAATCGGCATCAATTCTAAATCCTAGCAAATGATAAATCGAATGTATAAACTAGTAGTACTCCTAGCAATACATACCACAATCATAGATTTAAATCAAGAAATCACAATTATAATCAAGAAAAAGTTAACAAAGAGAAACCTCAAAATAATAGACCGAAGCTTGATTAACCGTTCTCAAGACTAGATTTAGGCTACGATCGACATAGCATCCATCAAGCAAATCTTCCAACTAATTACTCGAAACTCCAAAAAGGGAGAGAATAGGGATTAGGGTTCTTCTCTCTCTCCTCTCTAATTCAGTTCAGAAATTACAAGATATCAAAACAAAACGTTTTTTTTTTATTAATAAAACCTAAGGAAAGCTGAAAATTACCGAAGAGTCGCAGCCGCGTCGAAGTGCGCGAGTCGGGCATCTATGGCGCGCGACTCGGGCTTCCGCGTCGCCCAAACATCCCGGCCTTCGCTCGCAGTGCGCGAGTCGCGTAGGCCTAGCGCGCAAGTCGGGCATGTCTTGTCGCCAAGCTTCATTCCTTCGCTCGCGCGGCGAGTCTGGGCGAGCCTAGGCGGGTCGGGCACTCGATGTCGCCCAAGTGCTCACCTAGATATGCGCGAGTCGTGCGATTATGGTGCGCGGCTCGGGCATGCGACGCTAAGATTGTGCTACCACTCGATATGCGCGAGTCGTGCGGTGATGGTGCGCGGCTCGGGCATTGGCTGCTGCGCATGATTCTCACTGCTCGATAGTGCGGCCCGTGCGTGTGTGGTGCCCAGCTCGGGTATTCGCTACTGCCCACCATCCAACCTTCTCCACAAACGCTCGAGGTGGGCTCTTCAACGCCCATGGTGGGCAAACAATGTCGTGGAGCCAAAGATAGGATGAACTTGGATGACAACCATCAACATCTAGACTTCAAGGAACTTTGTGAGCTTAATCCACCTGTAAATGATCAAAAGCATATGGAACCACAAAATATCCTTAAATCTCCTCTAATATCGCCAATTCATCATAACTCCCTCTTCTCCACACTAAGGTATAGATGAGTAAAACTCTCCTTCTTAAACCTTAAACCTTAGTAAAATGGACTTCTCAATACTCTATAATCGCATATAACTTGGTCACATCAAATACCCCCACACTTGAACTTTACTCGACCTCGAGTAAACTCAAAATAAAGGTCAATGAGGCACCCCCTTCCAAGCCATTGCTCACCTTTCACTACTCCCCTTATCTCTCCATCCTAGTGTATGATAAAAGTTTGCTATTTCCCCCGATTCGCTCAAAGCCAAGTCTAAGGGTGAGAGTCACCCCCACACTTGAACTAAAAGCTCTCCTGAAATAATATAAATAGCACTCTCATACTATGCTCAACACCAAGATAATAAAAACACATGACTTTGAACCCCGAAAGATCTCAAAGGATTCAAAGCCATTCCAATCTGCACAACACCACAACCATCCTCATGTCATGAAATGACAAAAGCAAATTCGAGTCCTGACAAATCTCAAAGGACTCGAACTTGGACCATCTAAACACAATCACAACACCAAACTCCTTATTCCTCCAATGATGAGCGAGCTCTAACCTATTCGCCTCTAACTCCGAACATCAAGATGAAAAACCTACCCGAGGCACTCCTTATATCACCAACCTCCTTATGACACCAACTCCGGCAAATGATTTCAAATTTTCTCTCTTTTATCTCTCATTTTGCCTAGGAGCCCTTTCGGGTTTTCATCCTAACTTCACACACATTTTTTTTCATTTATGAGCTCACCATCTCACCCGCTCCAATTAGCCACTTTTTTGCATAGATTGCCCTTTCGGGTTTTCAACCTTTCCGGGCCCCCATTATTGCCTGAGTCGCCCGCCCTTGCGGGTTTTCAACTCAGCAGGTTTCAATTCAACTTTTGTTCTTTCTTTTATTTTTATTTTTTTTGTTTTTTTTTTTAAAATAAGCATCAAATAGAACAATGAGAATTTCCTCCCCCCGACTTAATCAAGACATTGTCCTCAATGTGAGAACAAGTACAAGAAAACACAAGAAACGAGAAGGGGAACACTCAAAAACCGACTCTCACAAAAATTCTCACCTCTTCAACAATACCAAACTAAAACACTTCACACCTCAACAACATAAGAGAACACATGGACGACAAACACACACACCATCTCACAACCCGACTCCCTATAACACCCAAGTAAATGACTAATCCAAAATTAAATTCATGAGGAGAATATAATTTGGGAACTTTACACCTTAAAGTAGAACCAAATCCAAGTATGCAAATGCGCATCATTGCTCGTAAGCATTGCTCATGCACTCCTTCATCAATCTCGACCCTCCAATTTCACCAACGTCTCTCAAATGGACACTTCTCAAAGGTCTTTTGATGTATTTTGACTTAAGTTGGATTATGATTGACTAAAAGTGTTTTGAATTATAGTTCGGGAAACAAGAGGGGGAATGGTGGGTGAAGGATAATTTGTTGTGGTGGAGTATAAAAATGGTGAGGTTTAAGAGTAAGAATAAAAAGAAAAGGAAGAAAAATAGAAAAGAAAAAGAAAGAAGAAAAGAAAAAGGGGCTCGGGTTGCCTCCCCGAGTAGCGCTAGTTTAAAGTCGTTAGCTCGACCTTATACCTCCCAAAATCAGTCAGGGGTGGTTCAACTCCTTGTTCCAACACTTGTACTGTAAGCTTGATGAGACATTTTCTGCCTGACTAGCGTTAGTGATAACGGTGTAAAATTATGCAATAAATCGGTGGTCTCTCATGTTTTTGCAACCTCACTACATCCAATGACTCATGTCCCTCACTGGTATCATATGTATCACACACTATGGACTGAATAGTACCCACAAAGCATGAGGGATGTTCAGTCGCTAAGGAATTTTTAGACTCATGAATACCAAATGCTTCTATATGTCCCCCAAACTCCATAGTTAATGACCTCGCACCAACATCAATTTTTGTACTGGATGTTTTAAAAAACGGTCTCCCTAGAAGAACAGGAGAAACATGACAATCAGACTCCATGTCCAGTACATAAAAGTCAGTAGGAAACTGAAGTTTACCAACATGAACTAACACATCCTCGACTTTACCCTTGGGATAAGAGTGGGATCCGTCAGCTAATTGCACTATGACGTTTGTTGCATGCAAAGGACCAAGTGCTAAAGACTCATATAGTGAAAATAGAATCACATTAATTGAAGCACCTAAGTCTAACATAGCTTTAGGAATACCAATGTCATTAATAGTGCAAGGGATGGTAAACATGCCTGTGTCATCATGTTTGGGAGGAAGTGCATTATGAGAAATAGCAGAAACATGCTCACTAGTTTTCTCTACTTTTGTTAAAATAGGAGAACTTACCTCACTTTCGCATATGGGCTCGTATATACCTTTGTTGCGTTCATACCTTCTATCGGCCCGCAAAGCTTCTGGAAAAGGTGGGGGAGGTCGATGCTTTGGAAGTAAAGTAACTTCCTTCTTTCTTGCAACCATGCTCTCTCCCTATGTCAGCTGTGTATCACCCCTTATCATGATAGAACTCACATTCTTCTTTGGGTTTACTTCTGTTTGGGAGGGTAACTTTCCCAATTCACGAGCCTCTAGCCTGCTCACTGCACTCGAAACCTGACTCATCTGTGTTTCCAAATTCCTTATACTAGAGCGGGTTTCCTCTTGAAACTGTACCATATTCCCTTGCATGGTGGTCACATTCTTGGTTAAGGCATTGATCATATCTTCAGTAGACATTGTAGAACTTTGCCTCATATCTGAATTCTGACCCTGATGATGACCCTGAACTGGAGCTTGGGGTCTCATGAACTGTTGTTGCTGTTGATGATATTGTGTGGGTTGTTGGTTACCTTGCTCATTCCCATATCTCAACCTCGGATTATCTCTCCAACCAGGATTGTATGTATTGGAATAAGGATCATATCTCCTTTGATTCCCGGAGCCTTGAAAACCAAGAGCGTTGACTTCCGCACTAGACCCCTCTTGAAGTTGTGGGCAATAATCAGTGGGGTGATCTGAAGCACATATCCCACACGCCTTAACTTGTTGTGTGTGTCCCTTAACAATGAGCTCTCTTACTAGTGAGGTAAGAGCTTGAACCTGTTCTTCAAGTTTGGGATTTTGCGTGTTTGAGCTACCCACATTCACCTTCTCGTGGGTGGATCGCCTACTAAAATGTCTGGAGCCTTAAGAAAGCTCCTCTATCAAAGCTCTAGCGTTCGCTGGAGTCTTATTTATGATCGATCCACCACTAGCTGCATTAATCATCCGCACATCATCATCAGAAAGTCCATTATAGAAGTATAAGATTAGATCTTCCTCACTATATCCATGATACGGGCAGCTTGCACATAACCTCTTAAAACGCTCCCAATATTCATACAAAGGTTCATCATATCTCTCGCTTCTATGTTGCTTATCTCTTTCTTGAGTGTGGATGACTTTGAAGCGGGAAAATATTTATCAAGGAACCGCTTCTTCATCTCGCACCAACCGGAGATACACCCGGAGGAAGATAATATAGCCAATCTTTGGCCGTATCCTTAAGAGAAAAAGGAAATGCCCTCATCTTAACTTGCTCTTCCGTGGCATTAATCGGTTTCATGCTTGAGCACACAACATGGAACTAGGATAGGAACTTGTTAGGGTCTTCACCACTGAGTCCATGGAAAGATGGTAATAGATGAATGAGCCCTGACTTGAGCTCGAAGGTCGTGCCTGCCTCCGGTGTTGGGAAAGTGATACACAATGGTTGTTGATCAATATTAGGAGCAGTGAGCTCCCTCAGAGTACGAGTCTCCACCCTAGGTGGCATTTCTTCTTCTAAATTCAATAAAAATGGAAGTTCTTGAAAATTTCTTCTCAATTCCCTTCGCAACCTAAAAAGATTCAATTCTAACTCGGGATCGTAATCCACACAATCTTGGTTAGTAGCACGGGTGCCAACCATATACTAATCAAAATAATAAGAATTGTAAAGAACTATCTAAAATAAACACGTTTTAGTACTTGCCAAGTCCCCGGCAACGGCGCCAAAATTTGGTGAGACGCGGTCGTACGCGCTACCAAAGATAAAAGTTTATTTTCCTTCTTTCCAATACAAATAAATGTAAGTGGCAAGTAGGGCCGAATCCACAGAGACTTGGGGACTAACTCGTGCTTATAATAGATCAAATGGGGGTTTTGCGTAGTTTTGTGATTAAATAAATGAATAACTAAATACGAAGAACTAAAGTATAATAAAGAAGTGAAGTAATCAAGAAGAGAAGAATCTTGAGTTCGGTTAATGGCCACTTCGATTCATACTATTGATCATTGGTTTCTCAAACATGTAACTTTACTCTTAATTACTCAAAGTTGGAAATCAAATTCCTTTCCCTCAAAAGTGCCGTTAAACAATCACAATCAGATGATCATAAAACTTGAACTAATGATTAATCTAATCTAATCAGAGATTAAATTCAAATCAAAAGAACATCAACGAACTAGAAAACAATGAGCCAATTAACAAATTGCTAGCACAACATATTCAAATTGGAACTTGTGATTTTTCTAGTGATTAATCAAGAATAATCGGATTCATTAATCAAACCCTAGATTCTACTCATGAAAGAAGAACAGATGAATCGGCATCAATTCTAAATCCTAGCAAATGATAAATCGAATGTATAAACTAGTAGTACTCCTAGCAATACATACCACAATCATAGATTTAAATCAAGAAATCACAATTATAATCAAGAAAAAGTTAACAAAGAGAAACCTCACAATAATAGACCGAAGCTTGATTAACCGTTCTCAAGACTAGATTTAGGCTACGATCGACATAGCATCCATCAAGCAAATCTTCTAACTAATTACTCGAAACTCCAAAAAGGGAGAGAATAGGGATTAGGGTTCTTCTCTCTCCTCTCTAATTCGGTCCGTAAATTACAAGATATCAAAACAAAACGTTTTTTTTTTATTAATAAAACCTAAGGAAAGCTGAAAATTACCGAAGAGTCGCAGCCGTGTCGAAGTGCGCGAGTCGGGCATCTATGGCGCGCGACTCGGGCTTCCGCTGCTGCCCAAACATCCAGCCTTCGCTCGCAGTGCGCGAGTTGCGCAGGCCTAGCGCGCGAGTCGGGCATGTCTTGCTGCCAAGCTTCATTCCTTCACTCGCGCCGCGCGAGTCGGGCGAGGCTAGCGCGCGGGTCGGGCACTCGATGTCCGCCCGCCAGGTGCTTCGACTAGATATGCACGAGTCGTGCGATTATGGTGCGCGGCTCGGGCATGCGGCGACGCCAAGATTGTGCTACCACTCGATATGCGCGAGTCGTGCGGTGATGGTGCGCGGCTCGGGCATTAGGCTCGCGCATGATTCTCATTGCTCGATAGTGCGGCCCGTGCGTGTGTGGTGCCCGGCTCGGGTATTCGCATCGCCCACCATCCAACCTTCTCCACAAACGCTCGAGGTGGGCTCTTCAACGCCCATGGTGGGCAAACAATGTCGTGGAGCCACGAGATAGGATGAACTTGGATGACAACCATCAACATCTAGACTTCAAGGAACTTTGGGAGCTTAATCCACCCGTAAATGATCAAAAGCATATGGAACCACAAAATATCCTTAAATCTCCTCTAATATCGCCAATTCATCATAACTCCCTCTTCTCCACACTAAGGTATAGATGAGTAAAACTCTCCTTCTTAAACCTTAAACCTTAGTAAAATGGACTTCTCAATACTCTATAATCGCATATAACTTGGTCACATCAGATAGGCAACTAGAAGATCTAACCACACGCATGGATGAGATGATGCGCATGTTCCAGCAAGGTCGAGGTGGGAATCAACGAAGCAACACTCCTAGTCCTGTTAGGAGTACTTGAAACACGAACCCCGATACTAGTTTGGATGAGGAAGTTAACAACCCTAGGCGTAGGAGGCAACCAAGGGATGATGATAGGGGTTTAAGGCTTGACATGCCCGAGTTTGATGGGAGCATGAAGCTCGAAAAATTCGTGAGAATGGTTGTAAAGGATGGAACGAGTCTTTGATTACAAGGACTATGATGATGCAAAGAGGTTTAAAGTGGCTGTCCTAAAACTGACGGGATATGCTAGTTTATGGTTCGAAAATTTGAAGACTAAGAGAAGAAAGGATGGCAAACCTAGTCTATGTTCATGGGACAAATTGAAGGCAAGGATGAAGAAACGCTTCCTCCCTTCTGATTTTACACAAGATATGTACCGGAAATTACAAGTACTTCAATAAAATTCCCTACGTGTTGAAGAATATGTTATTAAATTTGAGAGGATCAATATGCTATGTGATGTAGACGAAAAGGCCGAGCACAAGATAGCCCGGTTTATAACTGGTCTAGACAAGAAAATTGCTAAGAAGGTAGATCTCCAACCCTATTGGAGTTTCGAGGAGGTTGTCCAAGTTGCTATGAGGGGTGAAAAGTATGCAAAGGCCAAGAAAAATTCAACCTTTAAGCCTTTTGTCAAGAGCTTTGATAAAACATTAGGGGGCAAGAAAGAGGAGGCTAGTGGTTCGAAGTTTACACCTAAGTTTGATAAATTTAAAGGTGACAAGGGGAAGGCTCCCGCGCCTTTAGCTACTGAAGAAAGGCGCATTTGTTTTAAATGCAAGGGTTATGGCCACATATTAAAGGATTGTCCCAACAATAGGGTCATGACTTTGAGAGACATACAAGAGATTGAAGAAGACTATGCTAAGGGCAGCTTCGAAGAAGAGGAGTTTGATGGTGATCAAACTAAGGACCATGATGTGGAGGATGATTATGTGGCTGATTCGAAAGAGGAACCAGTCAATGAGGGCAAGCAACTCATTGTGAGGCGTACGTTGCATACACAACCAGCACCCTTGGAGGACACACAAAGGGACAAAATCTTTTTCACTCGTTGCCTAGTGAAACAAAGGGTATGTGATTTGATCATTGATAATGGTAGTTGTGCTAATGTAGTGTCTACAACCCTCATTGACAAATTGAAGTGGCCTACATCTAATCACCCACGCCCCTATAAACTGAATTGGCTTAGTGATGACAATGGCATAAAAGTAACAAAACAAGCCTTAATAACGTTCGAAATTGGCAAGTTTAAGGATGATGTTTTGTGTGATGTTTGCAATATGGATGCTTATCATATATTGTTAGGAAGACCATGGCAATATGACCGTTTTGTGAAGTATGATGGACGTTCTAATGTATGTATTGCCACGGTGGGAGGGAAAAGAACCGCCGTGAAACCTTTGACGTCCTCTCCTACACCTAAGGAGTCATTGTTGGTGAGTGCTAAGGAGATTGAGAGAGAGTTAGAAGGGGAAAGTGAGGTTTATGTTTTGGTTGCAAAAGAAGTTGAGGGGGAGCAAAGAAGGGTATAAGATCCCTAAACACCTAGAGGAGTACTTGATGAGTACAATGATGTGTTTCCTCAAGACCTACCTCCAAGATTACCACCAATCGGGAAATTGAGCACCAAATTGACCTAGTTCCGGGGCATCACTTCCTAACAAAGTCGCTTATAGATGTAATCCTTAAGATACACAAGAGTTGCAAAGGTAAATTGAAGAATTGATGTCTAGGGGTTATGTTAGAGAGAGTATGAGCCCATGTGATGTCCCTGCTTTGTTGGTGCCTAAGAAAGATGGTACTTGGCGCATGTGCATTGATAGTAGGGCTGTTAATAACATCATTGTGAAGTATAGATTTCCTATTCCTAGATTGGATGACTTGCTTGACGAGTTGCATGGTTCTACTATTTTCTCTAAAATTGATTTGAGTAGTGGCTACCATTAAATCAGAATGAGAGAGGGAGATGAGTGGAAAACCGCCTTTAAGACTAAGATGGGGCTATATGAGTGGCTTGTCATGCCATTTGGGCTTACTAATGCACCTAGCACTTTTATGAGATTGATGAATGAGGTGTTGAAACCATTCTTAGGCAGATGTGTGGTGGTTTATCTTGATGACATCCTTGTATATAGCCGAAGTGTTGTGGAGCATCTCACTCACCTTAGGGAAGTTTTTGAGGTGTTGCGCAAACACAAGCTATATGGGAAGCTAGAAAAGTGCTACTTTCTAGTTCCTAGTGTTACATTCTTGGGCTATATTGTTTCTAAAGATGGCGTTTCCGTTGATCCTTCAAAAGTTGAGGCAATCAAAAGTTGGCCTATTCCTACTATAATTTCGAAGGTACGTTCTTTTCATGGTTTGGCTTCTTTTTATAGAAGATTTGTGCGCAACTTTAGTAGTGTGGTCGCTCCTATGACTGAATGTATCAAACAAGGCAAATTTACTTGGACTAAGGCAGCCCAACATGCGTTTGATAGCATCAAAGATTTGTTGTGTAATACGCCCATTCTAGCACTTCCGGATTTTTCACAACCTTTTGAAGTTGAGTGTGATGCTAGTGGGGTTGGTATTGGGGCTGTTTTGATTCAAAAGAAACGTCCAATTGCATACTTTAGTGAGAAGTTGGGTGGCACTAAGCTCAATTACTCTACATATGACAACGAATTTTATGCAATAGTTCGTGCACTTGATCATTGGAGTCATTACCTTCGTCCAAGTCACTTTGTGCTTCATTCTCGATCACGAGGCATTAAAGTATATACATGGGCGTAAAAAGCTAAATCCTAGGCATGCTAAATGGGTTGAGTTTTTGCAATCTTTTAATTTCTCATCTAAGTACAAGGAGGGTAAGGCAAATGTGGTGGCAGATGCGTTATCTAGGAGGCATTCCTTGCTTGGAGTGTTGAGTTCGAGGCTCCTTGAGTTCGAATTGTGAAAGAATACTACAAGGAGGATGAGAAGTTTAAGGAGATATTGGAGGAATGTTCCAAGGGATCCTATGGTTCTTATGTGTTTCATGCTTGGTTTTCTTTTCAAAGGGGATCGTTTATGCATACCTTCATGTTCCATTAGGGAGTTATTAGCGAGGGAAACACATGGTGGAGGGCTTCATTGGTCACTTTGGTATGAATAAAACGTTGGCTATTCTTCAAGAGCATTTCTATTGGCCAAAGATGCAGGGGATGTTCAAGGTGTTATCTCACGTTGTGCTACATGTCAAAAATCCAAGAGTTCTTTTCACCAAGGTATGTACACTCCTTTACTCTTTCGGATTGTCCTTGGGATGATGTTGCTATGGATTTTATTGTGAGATTGCCTAGAACACAAAGGGGCAAGGATTCGATAATGGTTGTCATTGATAGATTTTCTAAAATGGCACATTTTATTGCTTGTCATAAAACGGATGATGCTTCTAAAGTTCTTTGATTTATATTGTAAGGAGATAATTCGTCTCCATGGTGTTCCTAAAACTATTGTAAGTGATCGGGATACTAAATTCATGAGCTACTTTTGGAAGACATTGTGGAAGCTACTTGGTACTAAGCTATGTTTTAGCACATCACATCACCCTCAAACTGATGGGCAAACCGAAGTTACAAATAGAACTTTGGGCGCTTTGCTTAGAGGGCTAGATAGCAAGAGTACCAAGGATTGGGATGTGAAGCTTGCATATGCTGAATTTGCTTACAATAGGTCACCTACATATGTCACGAGGTGTTCCCCATTCGAGGTAGTGTATAGCGCAAATCCAAGGGTGCCTATTGATCTGCTTCCTTTTCCAAATGATGAGGTTTATCATGTTGATGCTAAGGAGAAGGTGCAAGCAATGCTCAAGCTTCATGCGCAAGTGAAAGCTAGGATTGAGAAGGTGAGCGCAAGGCACCAACAAATGGCTAACAAGCATAGAACGCAGCATGCTTTCAAAGTTTGTGATTTAGTTTGGATGCATCTAAGGAAGGAGAGATTTCCTAACCTTCGCAAAAATAAGCTAATGCCACGCTCAGATGGTCCATTTAAAATTGTGGAGAAGGTTAATGATAATGCCTTCAAGCTTGAGTTGCCAGGAGACTATAGCGTGAGTTCCACTGTTAATGTGGGAGATTTGGCTCCATATGTCCAAGATGATGATATGGCTCAATTGAGGTCAATTGTTTTCGAAGAAGAGGAAGATGATACAGGATTAGCTGATGCAAGTTTACTAGCCCTTGTTCATAAGAATGTTTCATTGGACCTTGGCTCAATTGATTTACATGGAGGACTCATCATGGGGCTTACTACCAAGGTGGTAGCATGTTTGCTAACCAACGTAGGTGGCGTGTGAGTAGGCGTGTGCATAGCATGCTTGTTGGAGTTCTAGTTCTGTTAGGACTCAAACTATCTTTATTGTTTTATAGTTCTATTTCTATTAGGAGTCATGGTTTTGCCTACGTTCTTAAAACGATGGATTTTACATGATTCGATCATATTTAGAGTTTGATTAGGATTATGACTTAGGGACTTGTCCTAAGCATAGTAGGAGTTGGTTTTATTTCATATAAATAGCATAGGATGTACGTTTATTTCCTTAGAGTGAATTAATTAAAGTTTTGTGAGTTTTGTTAAAACTTAAAGTGTGCAAACACAAACACCCTTGATTCTTTGGTGGCTTAGCCTTTACGCATCAAAAACCTTAGTTTGTTCCTTGTGGTGACATTGCCTTTATCATTGAGCATCTAAGATCTATCTTGGTTCCTTAGTTTTGTTCGAACATTCATATATATTACACGTTTTCCGCAAACATTGTTTAATCTACCTAGATTAAATAGATCAGTACCAAAAAAAGACGGAACTTGGAGGATGTGTATTGATAGCCATCTTTGTAAATAACATAACCATAAAATACATATTTCCTATCCCTTAGATTAGATGACATGCTAGATGAGTTGAGTGGATCCATGGTGTTTTCGAAAGTTGATTTGAGAAGTGGATATCACCAAATATGCATGAGAGAGGGAGATGAATGGAAAACGGCTTTCAAAATGAAGTATGGGTTGTACGAATGGATGGTTATGCCATTTGGTTTCACAAATCCCCCTTGCACGTTCATGAGATTGATGAATGAAGTGCTTAGGCCATTTTTGTGAAAGTTCGTGGTTGTCTATTTGGATGATATTCTTGTTTACGGTCTAACAAGGATGCTCATTTGAATCATTTGCAACAATTGTTCGAGGTTCTAAGAGAGCAAAAACTCTACGACAAACTTGAGAAGTGCACGTTTATGCAAAGAGAAATTGGCTTTCTTAGCTTCATCATTTCAGATGAAGGCGTGAAGGTGGATTCATCCAAGGCGGAGGCGATTTCCTTATGGCCGGTTCCAAAAACTATAACCGAGGTGAGATCTTTTTCATGGTTTAGCTTCATTTTATAGGAGGTTTATAAATAATTTTAGTACTTTATTAGCTCCTATAACCGAATGCACTAAACATGGAAAATTTGTATGGAGTGACGCGACTCAAAAGGCATTTGAACTTGTAAAAGAGAAAATGTGTAACACGCCTATTCAAGCTTTACCCGATTTTACTAAACCATTTGAAGTTGAATGTGACGCAAGTGGAACAGGTATTGGGTGTTTTGATTCAATGTGGCAAGCCTATTGCTTATTTTAGCGAGAAGCTTAACAACGCCAAGTTGAATTATTCTACCTATGATAAAGAGTTTTACGCTATGGTTAGAGCTCTTAATCATTGGAGTCACTATTTGCGACCACAAGCTTTTGTTCTTCATTCCGATCATGAATCATTTAAATATATTCATGGACAACATAAGCTTAGTGCTCGTCATGCTAAATGGGTAGAATTCTTACAATCATTCGATTTTGTTGCTAAATACAAAGTTGGAAAAGCTAACACTCGTAGAGATGCATTATCTCGGAGGCACCTATTGCTCAATATGGTGGATTCCAAGGTACTTGGGTTCGAATTGATTAAAGAGTTCTATGTTCTTGATGAGGAGATGCGTGACCTGTTCGTGGCTACCAAAGATGGTCCAAAAGACCATTATCATCAAATGGATGGGTTCTTATTCAAAGGGGAACACACTTTGTGTTCCTAAGTGTCCTTTTCGTGAGTTGTTGATTATGGAAGCTCATGGAGGTGGTTTGGCAAGCCATTTTGGTGTTAGCAAAACTATGGAGCTATTACAAGAACATTTTTCATGGCCTCACATGATTAAAGTCCACGTATTTGTTTAGCTCGTTGTGGTGTTTGTCAAAGAGTGAAGAGCACATTTCGTAAGGGATTATATACGCCTTTACCAGTTCCAGAGAGACCATGGGATGATGTTAGCATGTATTTCATTGTAGCACTTCCTAGAACACAAAGAGGGAAAGATTCGATCATGGTGGTGGTGGACCGTTTCTCTAAAATGGCAAACTTCGTGCCTTGCCACAAAACAGAAGATGCTATTAACGTTTCATGTTTGTATTTCAGGGAAATTGTACGTTTACATGGAGTACCAAGAACTATTGTCTCGGATTGAGATAGTAAGTTTTTGAGTTACTTTTGGAGGTCCCTATGGAGAATGATGGGTACTAAGTTGATGTTTAGTACTTCACATCACCCTCAAACGGATGGTCAAACTGAAGTGACCAACTGAACTCTAGGCACCTTATTAAAGGGCTTAGTGAGCAAGACTGGAAAAGATTGGGACGTCAAGCTATGCCATGCGGAGTTTGCATAAAATAAAACTCCAACTTTTGCAACAAAACACTCACCATTCGAAGTGGTATATGGGGTAAATCCTTATGTACCTATTGATCTTATTTCATTGCCTAAAGATTCTTATGTCCATGGAGATGCTAGGCAGCAAGCTAAAGCAATGGTGAAGGTTCACAAAGAAATACGCACCAACATAGAAAAAGCAAACGAGATGTACAAGAAGAAACAAACAAAAGTCGAAAACCAAGGGTATTTGCTCCTGGAGATTTGGTGTGGATTCACTTAAGGAAGGAGAGATTTCCAAGTAAAAGGAAGCATAAACTCATGCCTTGAGCTGAAGGGCCTTTCAAGGTTCTTGAACGTTATGGAGACAATGCTTACAAGATAGACCTTCCCGGAGAATATGGCATGGCAGCAACATTCAATGTAGGTGACTTATCCCCATACTTAGAAGATGAAGATGTGCAAGAATTGAGGACAATTCCTTTTGAAGAAGGGGAGGATGATGTGAAATCAGATGCAAATCAAGAGGTATTACTAAGTACTAATCTTAATTACAACAAAGGAGAGATTCATGGATTAAAGATTAGTACTAATGTAATCATGCTAAGCAACGAAGGAGGAGAAGCTAAGTAAGTCAAGCAAGCAACTGCCCATGTGTGTTGGTGAGGTGTGTGATTGAGGTGCTTAATGTCAATTAGTGTTAATTAAGTCCTAAACATGCTTTACGTTCACTAATTCTACTAATTAGCTACTTAGCTCTTAAATCAGTTTTTGTAATTTCGGTTTTGCAAAATCGGTTTTAATTTTGTTTTGCTTAGCCTAGGATGTAATGGGACGTGTGATACATGTTGTAATAAGCTCTTAGCTTAGTCATAGAGGTGCTTAAGTCTACTTTCAGCAATGGAGCCAATGACAAGCTTTCCTTCCTAGCTAGGAAAGCTTCCTATTTGCTTAAAGCCATCTAAATAGGCGTGTAAGAGCAGCCCCTTTGTGCTGATGTGAGCAAGGGTATTTTGCAGCCACATGATGAGTTCCTTGCCTAGGTGGAGATATCTTCATGTGAAGGAAATGTTCTCATTGGTTTCCTTCCCTTGAAGCACGTTCCATGAAGAGATGCAGCAAGCTAGTGCTAGATGTGCTGATTTAGCTAGCTTTAGGAGATATTTTGTAGTTTAGTTGCTTTGTTTAATCTCCTTAGTGTATTAAACTTAGTTCTTCGGTGCTTTAAGTCTTTTTATTCATGTAATATATATATGTAAGCTTCAACATCAATGAAAGCGAGATTTGGTTGTTGAAAAACATTGTTATAAACCGATAAGTTTAAAGACTAAAAACCGAGTGTTTTTATTCTATTTTTGCACGAATCTCTTGGGAGGTAAAACTACAATAATTCACCCCAATTAACAAGATTTGAGAGTGGAGATTCATTTATTTTGTTAATTAAAACCCTTTAGTTAAGGTTGAGAGTGATTCACTTCCTTAACTAAAAAACCGAATTATAAGCTTTAAGAGGAGTCTTTTAGTTTGTGATTCAATCTATCCTAAACACAATTCTTCATAGAGGCGTGTTTGTTTCAATGATGAGAAGTGATAAATAGCAACTTGGTACCAACATTCTTCCATAGGGTCCTCCAATAGTGACTAAGAAACTTGGAGTCCCTATCCGAAACTATACTTCGAGGTATGCCATGAAGCTTGACAACTTCCTTGAAGTACAATTCTGCTACTTTTACAGCATCATCCGTTTTATTACAAGCTATAAAGTGAGCCATTTCAGAGAATCTATCTACAACAACCATGATGCTATCCCTTCCCCTTTGAGTTCTTGGCAAACCCACAATGAAGTTCATGCTAACAATCTCCCATGGAGCATCCGAAACTGGAAGAGGAGTGTAGAGGCCCTTTGTGAAGTGACCCTTGGCCCTTTGTAATAGCTTAGGCTTAGGCGTGTGGTTTAGAGTATTTAAGGAAAGTGTTGCACCTCTTTCCTTAAAGCTATTGTTTCCTTAAGTTCTAGCTAGATTCTAGGCTTAAGTTTAGAAGAAACTTTCCTTTAAAAAAAACTGATTAGTTGGTCGTGTGATGTAATAGCTTGGAGGGGGAGGTGTTCTTGTTTCTTCTTCTATAAATATAGCCTCCTAACCAGAATAAAGGTTGCTTAGTTGATTTGAGAATTTGTGAGCGTTGCTTATTTCGGTTTTTAAACAAAACAATACTTGTTGCGACTTGTATTCATCTTCTAATTACGATTAGGAAGAGACCCTGTAATTCCTGCGAGAATCAAGAGTACTATCCTTTGTTTTTACTTCTTATTTTCAGCATTCATTCATAAAACACATAAAAAGACGTCACTTAAAATCTAGGGTAAAAATTGTGAATTTTCGGACTTCTAAATTCATATCAGTTGATATCAGAGCACTGTGGTTGTGGAGGCGCGTGAAGGAACGTGAAGACTTGGATTTGGCTGAAATTTTGTGTGGAGGAGGCCAAATCTGCAAGGGTTTTCGTCCAAAGCAAGAGGAGGCCAAATCTGTTGGTGTTTCGGATGGCCAAGCAAAGGGTACAACTTCTTCTTCTACATCTGATTTTGTGAAAAAACTTACACCTTTTTCCAATGGATGACTTGCTTATGAAAGAAAAGATATGTTTTAAGTGCAAAGGAAGTGGTCATATTCAATCACAATGCCCTAGCAAGGTGTTGGTTTCCTTACCCGAACAACATGCTCTTTTGACTTCACTTCTAGCTGAAGAAGAGGCGACTGATGATGATGAACTTGATTAAGAAGATACGGATTTTAGTGGTCTTTTGGTGCAACCAGTCCCTGACCACAACACCTTGGTACTTAGACGCATGCTACATGTGGCGCCAACAATGGAAGTGAAACATATAGAACAAAGAGAGAACCTTTTTCACTCTAGATGTTTGGTGAAGGGACGACCTTGTTCCTTGATCATAGATGGTGGTTCTTGTACGAGTGTGGCTTCAAAGAAAATGGTGGAAACCTTGGAGTTGGAACAACGAAATCATCCAAGACCATACAAGCTAAGTTGGGTGAATAGTGATGGAGGACATACTGTTAAGAAGCAAGCCTTGGTTCCTTTTGAGATTGGTGAATTCAAGGATGAACTATGGTGTGACGTACTCCCTATGGATGCTTGTGCCTTGCTGTTAGGACGTCCATGGCAATGGGATCGAGATGATGTTCATCATTGCAAGCAAAACGTGTACACCGTGGCTTTTGGAGAAAAACGAATTGGTTTGCAGCCCCTACCTCCAAAGTATTCGAATGCAATTGAAACCAAGAGTAAAGAGGTAGATTCTTCACAAAATGCATGCTATGTCTCATCTTTTGATTCTAAGGAGATGACCAAGAAAGGAAGGAGAGCTTGGAAACAAGATCAACTACTTCAAATTCGGCAAACTTCTCTTATTAATGTTGGTGATTATGTATGGCTTTCACTTGCTGCTCAAAAGCTTTACCATAATTCCAAAAGTGACCAGGCTTTGGTGGAGGAAGGTCCATTCAAAGTTGTTCATCATGACAATTGGGATACTTACCAAGTGCTTCTTGGCAAGGGAGTGTGCGTGTCTTTCAATGCTTGTGATCCAGTTCCATGTTTTTAAGAAACTTGAGGTCAAGTTTTTTTTCAAGAGGGGGAGTGATGTGGATGTGATTCCACACTTTCGTGAAGTTTTAAATTTCCTAAGAATCTTGAAAGAAAGATGGGTTCTTGATGGTTTCTTGGTTGATTTTCTAAAGAACACACTCGAACAAAAGGATAGAACTATTTGATTGAACACTCCTGAACAATCAAATAGGGTTTTGATTCAATTAAGTCACTCCTGGCCTAATTAATCAAGCACTAAATCCAAATCACTCCTAAATTGAATTCAATGGTTCTTAAACACACTCAAACCACTCCTGGAATCAAGTTGTTTAACACTAACTAATAAACACTCCTGAATATCAATTAATGGTTTGTAAGCAATTAACTCACGAAATAAACTTTCATAAACTCTCAAATCTTCTCTCTTATTAATGATCGAAATAAAGCCTTATATAGGCATTACAAATACCTAATCATACTAGGACTAGAAAATATAAAAGATAACTAAGAAATAACAAACTCCTAAACCAAGTAGAACAAGCTCAACTTGACGCCTACTAACTAGACTTCTAATACTACTATAATTCTACTCCAACTAGATTCCTTGTCCAACTAGGATTTGGAATTCTAACCCAACTAAAATTACAAACAAAATAAAACATTAAGACTCCTAACAGAACTAGGAGTTCTAATACTACTAGAATTAGGACAACTAATCCAACTAGAACTAGGAAACAAACAAATCCTAACATAACTAGGTTTTGTAGGAAATGACCATCTCTCATATGGATCATGAACAAATAAAACTAACATTAAAACACTATTCACAACCTTGAATTGTAAGATGATCCAAGCCCAATAATTCATAAGATCCACTAATTCAGTTTTCTGGAATCTTCTTGTCGGATCCATATCATTCTCCCCTTCTTGAAAAAAAATCGACCTCGAATTTTACTGAATCTCAACTGTAGAACATCATGATCATCATTACTCTTGTCAAACCTATAAGAATGAACTAACGAAGTATCAAGATCTCTCACGACAACCTTACTTGACAAGTTGCAGCTAGTAGAATTGTTGGACGACTCTTCAATAACATTGACAACAAGAGAAATACTGCTAGAAATTTCTCTAATCTCCCCTTCTTGATTTTCCTCGAGAATTTGTTGCACAACTATATTCTCGTGTGCAACATTATCTTCAATAACTTCTTCAACAACTAGAGGTACATCTAGAGTAGACTCGGAAAAAGTAGGAAGAACCTCAATCTTGGCTTCTTCAACTAGTACTTCTAAAACCGAAGTTGACTTTTCAAGTTTTACCTGACGTTCCCTTATGTCCTTTACCAATTGCTGCCTTTCAATTTTTTTCTTTCTAGCTTCGCTTTTTTTGTCATATAGTAAATAAGATAATTCCCTTTCAAGAATTCTTTTGTCCATCTTGGTGAGAAAAGTATCAGCAAGGGTAACTTGTAGAAATATAATAGCATCTGTGAGGTTAAGTTTACTAAAGGTCTCAGCAATGACAGTCCAGTCCACCATGGTTTCGTTGCAAATAGTCATCTAAAAACTGCCCAGAATATCCAGAAAACTAACCTAAATTCAATAATAAACTGCAGATTCCATAAGTGATAAAAAATTACCAAATTTTATCAAAAGTAAATTTTGGATCTTAGGAGACACCTCCAACAGGAATCATTCAAAAATTCAAAAGAGCCTGCTCGCAGTTTCCTTTCAAATTCAGTCGCGCCAGATTCGTACCAAAATAACACGACTCACAAGAACTATCGAAAAACCATACCAAACGAGCTCTAAATTTAACGAACTTTTAGGACAGTAAACTAGACTTAAAATAGACCAGTTTAGAATTAAGAAACTCCGAAAATTTCGTTTCCTAGTAGGAGAACGAGATAGAACAAAACGTATCAAATTCTGGATGAATCTCGAATGAGAACAAGCACTCTTCTCCGCCTTTCTTTCGACCAGATCTGATACCAATTTGATGTGGATGTGATTCCACACTTTCGTGAAGTTTTAAATTTCCCAAGATTCTTGAAAGAAAGATGGGTTCTTGATGGTTTCTTGGTTAAATTTCTAAAGAACACACTCGAACAAAAGGATAGAACTATTTGATTAAACAATCCTGAACTATCAAATAGGGTTTTGATTCAATTAAGTCACTCCTGGCCTAATTAATCAAGCACTAAATCCAAATCACTCCTGAATTGAATTCAATGGTTCTTAAACACACTCAAACCACTCCTGGAACTAAGTTGTTCAACACTAACTAATAAACACTCCTGAATATCAATTAATGGTTTGTAAGTAATTAACTCACGAAATAAACTTTCATAAACTCTCAAATCTTTTCTCTTATTAATGATCGAAATAAAGCCTTATATTGGCATTACAAATACCTAATCATACTAGGACTAGAAAATATAAAAGATAACTAAAAAATAACAAACTCCTAAACCAAGTAGAACAAGCTCAACTTGGTGCCTACTAACTAGACTTCTAATACTACTATAATTCTACTCCAACTAGAATCCTTGTCCAACTAGGATTTGGAATTCTAACCCAACTAAAATTACAAACAAAATAAAACATTAAGACTCCTAATAGAACTAGGAGTTCTAATCCTACTAGAACTAGGAAACAAACAAATCCTAACATAACTAGGATTTGTAGGAAATGACCATCTCTCATATGGATCATTAACAAATAAAACTAACATTAAAACACTATTCACAACCTTGAATTGTAAGATGATCCAAGCCCAATAATTCATAAGATCCACTAATTCAGTTTTCTGGAATCTTCTTGTCGGATCCATATCATTCTCCCCTTCTTGAAAAAAAATCGACCTCGAATTTTACTGAATCTCAACTGTAGAACATCATGATCATCATTACTCTTGTCAAACCCATAAGAATGAACTAACGAAGTATCAAGATCTCTCACGACAACCTTACTTGACAAGTTGCAGATAGTAGAATTGTTGGACGACTCTTCAATAACATTGACAACAAGAGAAGTACTGTTAGAAATTTCTCTAATCTCCTCTTCTTGATTTTCCTCGAGAATTTGTTGCACAACTATATTCTCGTGTGCAACATTATATTCAATAACTTCTTCAACAACTAGAGGTACATCTAGAGTAGACTCGGAAAAAGTAAGAAGAACCTCAATCTTGGCTTCTTCAACTAGTACTTCTAGAACCGAAGTTGACTTTTCACGTTTTACCAGACGTTCCTTTATGTCCTTTACCAATTGCTGCCTTTCAATTTTTTTCTTTCTATCTTCGATTTTTTTGTCATATAGTAAATAAGATAATTCCCTTTCAAGAATTCTTCTGTCCATCTTGGTGAGAAAAGTATCAGCAAGGGTAACTTGTAGAAAAATAATAGCATCTGTGAGGTTGAGTTTACTAAAGTTCTCAGCAACGACAGTCCAGTCCACCATGGTTTCGTTGCAAATAGTCATCTAAAAACTGCCCAGAATATCCAGAAAACTAACCTAAATTCAATAATAAACTGCAGATTCCATAAGTGATAAAAAATTACCAAATTTTATCAAAAGTAAATTTTGGATCTTAGGAGACACCTCCAACTGGAATCATTCAAAAATTCAAAAGAGCCTGCTCGCAGTTTCCTTTCAAAGTCAGTCGCGCCAGATTCGTACCAAAATAACACGACTCACAAGAACTATCGAAAAACCATACCAAACGAGCTCTAAATTTAATGAACTTTTAGGAAAGTAAACTAGACTTAAAATAGACCAGTTTAGAATTAAGAAACTCCGAAAATTTCGTTTCCTAGTAGGAGAACGAGATAGAACAAAACGTATCAAATTCTGGATGAATCTCGAACGAGAACGAGCACTCTTCTCCGCCTTTCTTTCGACCAGATCTGATACCAATTTGATGTGGATGTGATTCCACACTTTCGTGAAGTTTTAAATTTCCCAAAAATCTTGAAAGAAAGATGGGTTTATTTACATTTTCCAATTAAGCACCATGAAATTTATACGTTTATTTACAACTTTGCATGAGTTCACTATTTACTATAGCATGTTGCAACATCCAAGTGAAACAACCAAACCCATAATCTATGAGTTCAAAGAAACACAAGTGGATCACATTACGACATGTAGAAACACTATGAGTTAAAACTTAGGGATACAACGGCAAGTGCTTTAGTTTTGGTGCGGATATCAATCCCTTTAATATCAATGTGCTTGAAAATAAAAAGAGGGTTTGAGTTGGCAGCATTCACAGTTTGTCTAATGTACTACTCATAGGAGATGAAGAGACTAGAGGCACTAGCACAAAGATACACATGCATGCCAAGCTCCGTTATTTGAATATATATTGCTAGTGTGACATAAGAGACCACATAGATTTAAAAAGGTATACCTAATAAGTGAATGTCAAAAAAGATCACACAAGCTAGAAATTGCATCTATTGTCCAATTTGAACTAAAGACATCACAAAATATAATAGGCACCATAAAACATATGAGGGAGGGAATAAGAGAGTCCAAAGAAAACTACATAAAAAAGAGTGGAGATTAATTTTAAGGGAGAGGAGAATCAACTATTGGCCCCAAGTTTATACATAGATATTAATACTAATATATTGTAGAAATAGGCTAACAATGATACAAGAAGCGAAAAACAAAGGCAAGCTAATATAAGCCAAAATTATAAAAACATAGCACTTTGCAAACAAAAAAAGGCAAAGATTCACACACCAAAGGCAACAAAACCGCCAAGACATTCCCCTGCGATCTCGAAATAGCCAAAACAGATACAAGTAAGCAACCAGCCTTTAGCAATGTATGTTAATTGCAATTCACAAAGAGAATAAGATAAGAGGAACAAAAAAGGGACTCGAGATACAGACACATGATCCCCAGCCAAAAATAAGTATCTCAGTTCATGATTATATACGTCCTTTACTTCAACTAGCCATGATGTGAACTCTGGTTGTTTCCCTCTATTAATGAACTCTAAAGTGCACATACTTCCCAAAATTCTACTACCTATTTATATAATTTTGTTGATAAAAATGGATTATGAACTATGATAACCTTTCTTTTTGGGTACCCCACGGCTCCACACCAAATACTTTAATGAAAAATTAGTGGAAGATGATTAGTACATGATAAGTTCTTCCTACTAATAGTAGAATTAAATCAATAATGTCATCATAGTCAGCTCTCTATCACTATTTTTAAACAGGAGTTCATTGTCCTTTAATCAGTACAGCATTGAAGGCAGTGTTTAGTACAATGACTATTAGATGCCAAAATTGTCAAGCATTCTTGGCAGTATCTATGCTTTAGTAAAGGTATAACAAATGCTAGCGTTTAACATATCTTCTGTTTTCCCTGCCTTTCTAGACTGTTTGTATGGAGAATAACACAAATTATTCCTTCTCTAATGAAAGTTGAAACATTAGGTAAAAGACATGTCTGACCCCCTAAGAATCCTAAACCATAACAAGTTAGAAAACTAATCTCACTTTATGAAACGAGTTAGGAAATAGATTATGAAACTGATCCTAACTATTCCAAGTATGACTCGAAATCTAAATATGAACCTAATTGGTCATCACGGTATCACTGGGCAACAGTATAGAAGAAGCAATTTTGGCATAACTAAACAATTAAACCGAAAGCGCATAATTCAACAATATAGAAGAAGCAATTTCGCATATACAAACGTAGAACAACGTAATTTGGCATAATTCAAGATTACAAAAGAAACAATTTGGTGAATCAAATACAAACATACAGCAACAAGCATGTGATTGGACATACTTGATTAAAGCTTCGATCAAATTTAACAATGAATGAAAATTACTAACCTTGTTCAATTAAGCTAATTCCGGGAAAACCCTAATAAAATATGTTCGCCAGTCGCCAGGTAAGGAATCCAATAATCAACAGCGAAGAATTCCAGAATTGAGAGTGAGAGACAGAGAGATGGGAGGGGATTAGGAGAACCGTATGAGTCGTGTTTGTGAGAGTTGAGATAGGGAGTTGAGGGTTTCTGAAGTGTTTGTGAGATAGTGGTGCGAAGTGTTTGTGAGATAGTGGTGCGAGGGGAACTTCTCAAAAAAAAAAAAAAAAAAGCGCGTTCTTCCAAATATTTGGGGTACGATTAAACGTTGCTATAGAATGCCTAATTTTTTAATAACATAAATGATGCTATAAATAACATAAATGATGCTAAAGCTCTAGGTATTGATGGCTTCAATGCTGTGTTTTTCAAGCATGCTTGGCCTCACATTAAACATGATATATACCTTGCTATTCTGGAATTCTTCAGGACAGGTAAGATGTGTAAACAAATAAACATTGCTACACTCACTCTTGTTCCTAAACTCACTCACCCTACCATGGCTATTGATTTTAGACCTATTGCTTGTTGCACTGTCCTTTACAAGATTATTGCCAAGATCATTACTTGCTAGACTTCAGAAGATTATTGGAGAGATTGTAGATTGTGCTCAATCTGGTTTTATTCCTCAAAGACATATTTCTGATAACATTTTATTGGCAACTGAGCTCATTAAAGGCTATACTACGAAACATATTACTCCTAGATGCATGATCAAAGTGGACCTTAAAAAAGCCTATGACTCTATTGAATGACCTATTCTCAAAGCTGTTCTCACAGAGTTAGGTTTTCCTGGTGTCTTTGTCAATTGGATTATGGCCTGTGTCACTATCTTGTTTCTTACACCATATTGATTAATGGTATTCCGAGCACTCCTATTCAAGCTAAAAGGGCTTAAGGCGGGGATCCCCTCTCTCCCTTCCCTCTTTGCTATTGGGATGGACTATCTATCTAGATGTTTTTTAAAGTTGGGTGATATCCCAAACTTCAACTTCCACCCTAGATGTAAAAAGTGAAAATCACTCATATGATGTTTTTGATGATTTATTAATGTTTGCTCGTCGTGTCAAACATCTATTTAGTTGCTACTTCATGCTTTTAACTCCTTCTCTCAAGCATCGGGCTTAGAAGCAAACATTCACAAGAGCAACATTTACATAGGTGGTATTTCGATATTTTGGCGGCAGAGATTCATGAGTTAACTCTTATCCCTCTTGGTGTTTTTCCTTTTAAATACCTTGGTGTTCCCTTATCAACCAAGAAGCTCTCTTATGTCTCTTGCAAGCCTCTGGTGGAGAAAATCATGGCTAGAACCAAAACCTGGATGCAAAAAAATCTCTCATATGCGGGTAGGGTTCGACTAATCGGAACTATACTTGTTAAGCAAGCAAGTGTTTTGGTGCCAAATTTTTTTGTTGCCCAAAAAGATTATGAAGGAAATTCAAAGTTCTTTGCAGAATCTTCCTCCGGACTGGTAGAGATACTCCTCAAAAAAAGCTTTAGTAGCTCGGGATCGGCTATGTTACCCCAAAACGCAGGGAGGGCTCAACTTTCCGACTTGACTATCCGGAATAAGTACGCCATAGCTAAGCATTTACGGGCTATTGCCATGAAGCAAGACAAGCTATGGGTTAGATGGATTCATGCATACTATATCAAAAGAGCTAATAGCTGGCATATGGCAATACCCTCAAGCATGTCATGGGCGCTAAAGAAGATTATGAGTTCCAGAGATACCCTCAGGGATGAAAACACTATGCAACAATATAGTAATCATGGGAAATTCTCCATTAGGAAGCTCTACCTTGCTACTAGAGAACTCGGACCTAATGTTAGGCGGAAGAGGATTGTTTGCAATAACAAGGTTGCTCAAAAAGTATCTTTATTACTTGGCTAGTCTTGCTTGGGAGAGTAAATACTAAAGAGAGATTAGCGCGGTGGAATTTGATCACGGACACTAGATGCTCCTTACGTGCGGGTGATGAGGAAACAATCACTCATATGTTTTTTTCAATGCCCTTATGCCCACAACATATGGAGTTCCCGCCTCCGGTTGCTTCATATTAATAGGGATGTTATGAGCTTCTTTGATGAAGTCAATCTGGCTGCAAAGCATTGTAGGCAGAAGCAAGCCAAGCATCAAGTCTATGGCATGCTGTTTGCAGAAGCTATCTACAACATCTGGCTTCAACGTAACAAGAATATATTTGAGGGTACTTGTCAAGATCCTAAGAATGTCGTTAATAGGATAATCTTCAATGTTGCTGCGAGAGGTTCGAAGCAATGAGGCGGCTACTTCTCGTCACTTAATGTCTTTGTTTTTCTTTGTTCCTTTACGAGTTTGTACGGATAGTGGTTTTTTCGTTGTTTTTGTTTCTTATGTGCTTTTTTACTTTGTTTGCTATGGTCTTAGCTTTTCCTAACTTTCAAACCCTTCCTAGAAGGTGGGGATTGTTAGGAACCTGTTGCTAAATGACCTGGCTGGAGTCTTGGAGTCTGTAATCTCAACCATTTTTTTTTTGGTTTTCAATAACAACTTTGAATTGCCAAAAAAAAAAAAATTTTAATAAAGTTATAAGCGCTGCTGTAGTTGTTTATAGCAACGCTTCTATCAATTTTAAAAACTATGAAATTATTAAACTCGAAAGCGCTTATAAAAACGTTGCTCTAGATACGTTGCTATAACCCTCTTTTCTTGTAGTGTTTGGCGCATGTAGGCATGCTCTTGAAGAAAGTGTGGCTATCCACATCAATCTTGTTCCTCTAATTCATGGAATTCTGGTATGGATGGTTGCATAGCTACATTAGAACTTGAGGACAAGTTCGTTTCAAGAGGGGGAGTATGATGTGGACATGGATAGCTTTCCTATAACAAGTCCTAATTCTGTTAGGATTTGTGTTGTTTCCTAATTCTAGTAGGAATAGGACTCTTGAAATCCTAATTCTAGTAGGATTAGAACTCCTAGTTCTGTTAGGAGTCTTAATGTTTTAGTTTATTTGAAATTCTAGTTGTGTTAGAATTCCAAATCCTAGTTGGATTAGGATTCTAATTGGAGTAGAGTTATAGCAGTATTAGAAGTCTAGTTAGTAGACGTCAAGTTGAGCTTGTTCTACTTGGATTAGGAGTGTGTTTATTTCCTTGTTATCTTGTTTTAGTTTCCTAGTTCTAGTATAACTAGGGCTTTGTTTTGTTTGCTTTTGTTTCACATGCCTATATAAGGCCTTTTAATGCATTAATAAAATCAGTTTTGCTTTGAGTTAAAAGAATTGAAAGTGTGAAACTTGTTTGCTTGCATAAGAACTGAGTGTTCAAAATACATAAACCGAGATTTGTGTGACCTTGGAGCTGAGACTCACAAGAGAACCTCTTAAACCTAGATTTAAGAGCCTATCTAGTTACTTTCCCATTGTTATTCGTCAACCATCCACAAACACAACCGACGTTCGAAACGAGCCAAGAAAATCCACATCAAGTGGTATCAGAGCAGGGTTAGGTGCCACGGCGCGTGAGGATGCATTCATTGTCGAAATCGTAATTTATTTTCTCGTTTTAAATCTAACATACAGGCCTACATCGTGTCAAAATTTCTGCTCGATCCGATAAGTAACGAAGTCACAGTGAATGCAAACGTTTGACGCAGAATTCTATTTTCCGGGTAGATTGCATACTGTTATTTAAACAAAAACTGCAATCAATTGGTTTGTTATATTTTGATGAAATTATGGTCGAGTGTTCCAGACATATTGGGCTACATGCTGAAAAAGTTTCAGAATTTTTTGAGTAGTTTTGAACAGGTTTTTACATCTGCAATTTCGATGGTAATTGCTGGCAGTTTTCAGTCAATTTAAAATTTATGAGTTCAAGTGGATGGAGACATGAGTTACAAGTGGGTTTTAAATGATTTGAAAGAGTTCAACTAGGTCTTCGGAGTCCATCAACACTTGACGATGTATTGGCATAAATTCGAAAGGATAACGCGTAGTTGTAATTATGGTTACAACAACGAACTACATGTTTTGATGAAGAAACAAAAGAACTTCTTGTTGATGATGAAACTATGGAAGACGTTCCAGAATTTGTTGCTGATGTTGCAGATGAGTTAATGATTGAATCTTTGACGTGTGCAAATAACAAAACTTCGATCTTGGCCATTCGAGATGTGCACAACATTAAATTCAAGCAATCAACAAAGGAGCTTGATATATTTCTTGCTGATTTTTGTTTCCAATGTTTGATTGTTGGCGCATGTAGGCATGCACTTGAAGAAAGTGTGGCTATCCACATCACACTTGTTCCTCTAATTCATGGATTTCGGGTATGGATGGTTGCATAGCTACATTGGAACTTGAGGACAAGTTCGTTTCAAGAGGGGGAGTATGATGTGGACATGGATAGCTTTCCTAAAACAAGTCCTAATTCGGTTAGGATTTGTGTTGTTTCCTAATTCTAGTAGGAATAGGACTCTTTAAATACTAATTATAGTAGGATTAGAACTCCTTCTGTTTGGAGTCTTAGTGTTTTAGTTTATTTGAAATTCTAGTTGTGTTAGAATTCCAAATCCTAGTTGGATTAGGATTCTAATTGGAGTAGAGTTATAGCAGTATTAGAAGTCTAGTTAGTAGACGCCAAGTTGAGCTTGTTCTACTTGGATTAGGAGTGTGTTTATTTCCTTGTTATCTTGTTTTAGTTTCCTAGTTCAAGTATAACTAGGGGTTTGTTTTGTTTGCTTTTGTTTCATATGCCTATATAAGGGCTTTTAATGCATTATTAAAATCAGTTTTGCTTTGAGTTAAAAGAATTGAAAGTGTGAAACTTGTTTGCTTGCATAAGAACTGAGTGTTCAAAATACATAAACCGAGATTTGTGTGACCTTGGAGCCGAGACTCACAAGAGAACCTCTTAAACCTAGATTTAAGAGCCTATGTAGTTACTTTTCCATTGTTATTCGTCTATCATCCACAAACACAACCGACGTTCGAAACGAGCCAAGAAAATCCACATCAAGTGGCATCAGAGCAGGATTAGGTGCGACGGCGCGTGAGGATGCGTGCATTGTCGAAATCGTAATTTTTTTGACTCGCTGGAAATATAACATACAGGCCTACATCGTGTCAAAATTTCAGCTCGATCCGATCAGTAACGAAGTCACAGTGAATGCAAACGTTTGACGCAGATTTCTGTTTTCCGGGCAGATTGCATACTGTTAGTAAAACATAAACTGCAATCAATTGGTTTGTTATTTTTTGATGAAATTTTGGTCGAGTGTTCCAGACATATAGGGCTACATGCTGATAAAGTTTCAGAATTTTTTGAGAAGTTTTGATCAGGTTTTGACATCTGCAATTTTGATGGTAATTATTGGAAGTTTTCTGTCAATTTAAAATCTATGATTTCAAGTGGATGGAGACATGAGTTACAAGTGGGTTTTAAAAGATTTGAAAGAGTTCAACTAGGTCTTCGGAGTCCATCAACACTTGACGATGTATTGCCACAAATTCGAAAGGATAACGCGTAGTTGGAATTATGGTTACAACAACGAACTACATGTTTAGATGAAGAAACAAAAGAAGTTCTTGTTGATGATGAGACTATGGAAGACGTTCAAGAATTTGTTGATGATGGTGCAGATGAGTTAAAGATTGAATCTTTGACGTGTGCAAATAACAAAACTTCGATCTTGGCCATTCGAGATGTGCACAACATTAAATTCAAGCATTCAACAAAGGAGCTTGATATATTTCTTGCTGATTTTTGTTTCCAATGTTTGATTGTTGGCGCATGTAGGCATGCACTTGAAGAAAGTGTGGCTATCCACATCAAACTTGTTCCTCTAATTCATGGATTTCGGGTATGGATGGTTGCATAGCTACATTGGAACTTGAGGACAAGTTCGTTTCAAGAGGGGCAGTATGATGTGGACATGGATGACTTCCCTAAAACAAGTCCTAATTCTGTTAGGATTTGTGTTGTTTCCTAATTCTAGTAGGAATAGGACTCTTGAAATCCTAATTCTAGTAGGATTAGAACTCCTAGTTCTGTTAGGAGTCTTAATGTTTTAGTTTATTTGAAATTCTAGTTGTGTTAGAATTCCAAATCCTAGTTGGATTAGGATTCTAATTGGAGTAGAGTTATAGTAGTATTAGAAGTCTAGTTAGTAGACGCCAAGTTGAGCTTGTTCTACTTGGATTAGGAGTGTGTTTATTTCCTTGTTATCTTGTTTTAGTTTCCTAGTTCTAGTATAACTAGGGCTTTGTTTTGTTTGCTTTTGTTTCACATGCCTATATAAGGCCTTTTAATGCATTAATAAAATTAGTTTTGCTTTGAGTTAAAAGAATTGAAAGTGTGAAGATTGTTTGCTTGCATAAGAACTAAGTGTTCAAAATACACAAACCGAGATTTGTGTGACCTTGGAGCCGAGACTCACAAGAGAACCTCTTAAACCTAGATTTAAGAGCCTATGTAGTTACTTTTCCATTGTTATTCGTCTATCATCCACAAACACAACCGACGTTCGAAACGAGCCAAGAAAATCCACATCAAGTGGCATCAGAACAGGGTTAGGTGCGACGGCGCGTGAGGATGCGTGCATTGTCGAAATCGTAATTTTTTTTACTCGCTGGAAATATAACATACAGGCCTACATCGTGTCAAAATTTCAGCTCGATCCGATCGAGTAACGAAGTCACAGTGAATGCAAACGTTTGACGCAGATTTCTGTTTTCCGGGCAGATTGCATACTGTTAGTAAAACATAAACTGCAATCAATTGGTTTGTTATTTTTTGATGAAATTTTGGTCGAGTGTTCCAGACATATAGGGCTACATGCTGATAAAGTTTCAGAATTTTTTGAGAAGTTTTGATCAGGTTTTGACATCTGCAATTTTGATGGTAATTATTGGAAGTTTTCTGTCAATTTAAAATCTATGAGTTCAAGTGGATGGAGACATGAGTTACAAATGGGTTTTAAAAGATTTGAAAGAGTTCAACTAGGTCTTCGGAGTCCATCAACACTTGACGATGTATTGCCACAAATTCGAAAGGATAACGCGTAGTTGGAATTATGGTTACAACAACGAACTACATGTTTAGATGAAGAAACAAAAGAAGTTCTTGTTGATGATGAGACTATGGAAGACGTTCAAGAATTTGTTGATGATGGTGCAGATGAGTTAAAGATTGAATCTTTGACGTGTGCAAATAACAAAACTTCGATCTTGGCCATTCGAGATGTGCACAACATTAAATTCAAGCATTCAACAAAGGAGCTTGATATATTTCTTGCTGATTTTTGTTTCCAATGTTTGATTGTTGGCGCATGTAGGCATGCACTTGAAGAAAGTGTGGCTATCCACATCAAACTTGTTCCTCTAATTCATGGATTTCGGGTATGGATGGTTGCATAGCTACATTGGAACTTGAGGACAAGTTCGTTTCAAGAGGGGCAGTATGATGTGGACATGGATGACTTCCCTAAAACAAGTCCTAATTCTGTTAGGATTTGTGTTGTTTCCTAATTCTAGTAGGAATAGGACTCTTGAAATCCTAATTCTAGTAGGATTAGAACTCCTAGTTCTGTTAGGAGTCTTAATGTTTAAGTTTATTTGAAATTCTAGTTGTGTTAGAATTCCAAATCCTAGTTGGATTAGGATTCTAATTGGAGTAGAGTTATAGTAGTATTAGAAGTCTAGTTAGTAGACGCCAAGTTGAGCTTGTTCTACTTGGATTAGGAGTGTGTTTATTTCCTTGTTATCTTGTTTTAGCTTCCTAGTTCTAGTATAACTAGGGCTTTGTTTTGTTTGCTTTTGTTTCACATGCCTATATAAGGCCTTTTAATGCATTAATAAAATTAGTTTTGCTTTGAGTTAAAAGAATTGAAAGTGTGAAGATTGTTTGCTTGCATAAGAACTAAGTGTTCAAAATACACAAACCGAGATTTGTGTGACCTTGGAGCCGAGACTCACAAGAGAACCTCTTAAACCTAGATTTAAGAGCCTATGTAGTTACTTTTCCATTGTTATTCGTCTATCATCCACAAACACAACCGACGTTCGAAACGAGCCAAGAAAATCCACATCAAGTGGCATCAGAGCAGGGTTAGGTGCGACGGCGCGTGAGGATGCGTGCATTGTCGAAATCGTAATTTTTTTGGCTCGTTGGAAATATAACATACAGGCCTACATCGTGTCAAAATTTCAGCTCGATCCGATCAATAACGAAGTCACGGTGAATGCAAACGTTTGACGCAGATTTTGTTTTCGGGCAGATTGCATACTGTTAGTAAAACATAAACTGCAATCAATTGGTTTGTTATATTTTGATGAAATTTTGGTCGAGTGTTCCAGACATATAGGGCTACATGCTGATAAAGTTTCAGAATTTTTTGAGTAGTTTTGATCAGGTTTTGACATCTGCAATTTTGATGGTAATTACTGGAAGTTTTCTGTCAATTTAAAATCTATGAGTTCAAGTGGATGGAGACATGAGTTACAAGTGGGTTTTAAAAGATTTGAAAGAGTTCAACTAGGTCTTCGGAGTCCATCAACACTTGACGATGTATTGCCACAAATTCGAAAGGATAACGCGTAGTTGGAATTATGGTTACAACAACGAACTACATGTTTAGATGAAGAAACAAAAGAAGTTCTTGTTGATGATGAAACTATGGAAGACGTTCCAGAATTTGTTGATGATGTTGCGAGATGAGTTAAAGATTGAATCTTTGACGTGTGCAAATAACAAAACTTCGATCTTGGCCATTCGAGATGTGCACAACATTAAATTCAAGCATTCAACAAAGGAGCTTGATATATTTCTTGCTGATTTTTGTTTCCAATGTTTGATTGTTGGCGCATGTAGGCATGCACTTGAAGAAAGTGTGGCTATCCACATCAAACTTGTTCCTCTAATTCATGGATTTCGGGTATGGATGGTTGCATAGCTACATTGGAACTTGAGGACAAGTTCGTTTCAAGAGGGGCAGTATGATGTGGACATGGATGACTTCCCTAAAACAAGTCCTAATTCTGTTAGGATTTGTGTTGTTTCCTAATTCTAGTAGGAATAGGACTCTTGAAATCCTAATTCTAGTAGGATTAGAACTCCTAGTTCTGTTAGGAGTCTTAATGTTTTAGTTTATTTGAAATTCTAGTTGTGTTAGAATTCCAAATCCTAGTTGGATTAGGATTCTAATTGGAGTAGAGTTATAGTAGTATTAGAAGTCTAGTTAGTAGACGCCAAGTTGAGCTTGTTCTACTTGGATTAGGAGTGTGTTTATTTCCTTGTTATCTTGTTTTAGTTTCCTAGTTCTAGTATAACTAGGGCTTTGTTTTGTTTGCTTTTGTTTCACATGCCTATATAAGGCCTTTTAATGCATTAATAAAATTAGTTTTGCTTTGAGTTCAAAGAATTGAAAGTGTGAAGATTGTTTGCTTGCATAAGAACTAAGTGTTCAAAATACACAAACCGAGATTTGTGTGACCTTGGAGCCGAGACTCACAAGAGAACCTTTTAAACCTAGATTTAAGAGCCTATGTAGTTACTTTTCCATTGTTATTTGTCTATCATCCACAAACACAACCGACGTTCGAAACGAGCCAAGAAAATCCACATCAAGTGGCATCAGAACGGGGTTAGGTGCGACGGCGCGTGAGGATGGGTGCATTGTCGAAATCATAATTTTTTTTACTCGCTGGAAAAATAAGATACAGGCCAACATCGTGTCAAAATTTCAGCTCGATCCGATCGGTAACGAAGTCACAGTGAATGCAAACGTTTGACGCAGATTTCTGTTTTCCGGGCAGATTGCATACTGTTAGTAAAACATAAACTGCAATCAATTGGTTTGTTATTTTTTGATGAATTTTGGTCGAGTGTTCCAGACATGTAGGGCTACATGGTGATAAAGTTTCAGAATTTTTTGAGAAGTTTTGATCAGGTTTTGACATCTGTAATTTTGATGGTAATTACTGGAAGTTTTCTGTCAATTTAAAATCTATGAGTTCAAGTGGATGGAGACATGAGTTACAATTGGGTTTTAAAAGATTTGAAAGAGTTCAACTAGGTCTTCGGAGTCCATCAACACTTGATGATGTATTGGCACAAATTCGAAAGGATTACGCGTAGTTGGAATTATGGTTACAACAACGAACTACATGTTTAGATGAAGAAACAAAAGAAGTTCTTGTTGATGATGAAACTATGGAAGACGTTCCAGAATTTGTTGCTGATGTTGCAGATGAGTTAAAGATTGAATCTTTGACGTGTGCAAATAACAAAACTTCGATCTTGGTCATTCGAGATGTGCACAATAATAAATTCAAGCATTCAACAAAGGACCTTGATATATTTCTAGCTGATTTTTGTTTCCAATGTTTGATTGTTGGGGCATGTAGTCATGCTCTTGAAGAGAGTGTGGCTCTCCACAGCAATCTTGTTCCTCTAATTCATGGATTTTGGATATGGATGGTTGCATGGCTACATTGGAACATGAGGGCAAGTTCGTTTCAAGAGGGGGAGTATGATGTGGACATGGATGGCTTCCCTAAAACAAGTCCTAATTCTGTTAGGATTTGTGTTGTTTCCTAATTCTAGTAGGAATAGGACTCTTGAAATCCTAATTCTAGTAGGATTAGAACTCCTAGTTCTGTTAGGAGTCTTAATGTTTTAGTTTATTTGAAATTCTAGTTGTGTTAGAATTCCAAATCCTAGTTGGATTAGGATTCTAATTGGAGTAGAGTTATAGTAGTATTAGAAGTCTAGTTAGTAGACGCCAAGTTGAGCTTGTTCTACTTGGATTAGGAGTGTGTTTATTTCCTTGTTATCTTGTTTTAGTTTCCTAGTTCTAGTATAACTAGGGTTTTGTTTTGTTTGCTTTTGTTTCACATGCCTATATAAGGCCTTTTAATGCATTAATAAAATCAGTTTTGCTTTGAGTTAAAAGAATTGAAAGTGTGAAGATTGTTTGCTTGCATAAGAACTAAGTGTTCAAAATACACAAACCGAGATTTGTGTGACCTTGGAGCCGAGACTCACAAGAGAACCTCTTAAACCTAGATTTAAGAGCCTATCCAGTTACTTTTCCATTGTTATTCGTCTACCATCCACAAACACAACCGACGTTCGAAACGAGCCAAGAAAATCCACATCAAGTGGTATCAGAGCAGGGTTAGGTGCGACGGCGCGTGAGGATGCGTGCATTGTCGAAATCGTAATTTTTTTGGCTCGTTGGAAATCTAACATACAGGCCTACATCGTGTCAAAATTTCAGCTCGATCCGATCAGTAACGAAGTCACAGTGAATGCAAACGTTTGACGCAGATTTCTGTTTTCCGGGCAGATTGCATACTTGTTAGTAAAACAAAAACTGCAATCAATTGGTTTGTTATTTTTAGATGAAATTTTGGTCGAGTGTTCCAGACATATAGGGCTACATGCTGAAAAGTTTCAGAATTTTTTGAGTAGTTTTGATCAGGTTTTGACATCTGCAATTTCGATGGTAATTCTTTGGCGTTTTTTGTCAATTTAAAATCTATGAGTTCAAGTGGATGGAGACATGAGTTACAAGTGGGTTTTAAAAGAGTTGAAAGAGTTCAACTAGGTCTTCGGAGTCCATCAACACTTGACGATGTATTGGCACAAATTCGAAAGGATAACGCGTAGTTGAAATTATGGTTACAACAACGAACTACATGTTTAGATGAAGAAACAAAAGAAGTTCTTGTTGATGATGAAACTATGGAAGACGTTCCAGAATTTGTTGCTGATGTTGCAGATGAGTTAAAGATTGAATCTTTGACGTGTGCAAATAACAAAGCTTCGATCTTGGCCATTCGAGATGTGCACAACATTAAATTCAAGCGTTCAACAAAGGAGCTTGATATATTTCTTGCTGATTTTTGTTTCCAATGTTTGATTGTTGGCGCATGTAGGCATGCTCTTGAAGAAAGTGTGGCTATCCACAACAATCTTGTTCCTCTAATTCATGGATTTCGGGTATGGATGGTTGCATGGCTACATTGGAACTTGAGGACAAGTTCGTTTCAAGAGGGGGAGTATGATGTGGACATGGATGGCTTCCCTAAAACAAGTCCTAATTCTGTTAGGATTTGTGTTGTTTCCTAATTCTAGTAGGAATAGGACTCTTGAAATCCTAATTCTAGTAGGATTAGAACTCCTAGTTCTGTTAGGAGTCTTAATGTTTTAGTTTATTTGAAATTCTAGTTGTGTTAGAATTCCAAATCCTAGTTGGATTAGGATTCTAATTGGAGTAGAGTTATAGTAGTATTAGAAGTCTAGTTAGTAGACGCCAAGTTGAGCTTGTTCTACTTGGATTAGGAGTGTGTTTATTTCCTTGTTATCTTGTTTTTGTTTCCTAGTTCTAGTATAACTAGGATTTTGTTTTGTTTGCTTTTGTTTCACATGCCTATATAAGGCCTTTTAATGCATTAATAAAATCAGTTTTGCTTTGAGTTAAAAGAATTGAAAGTGTGAAGATTGTTTGCTTGCATAAGAACTAAGTGTTCAAAATACACAAACCGAGATTTGTGTGACCTTGGAGCCGAGACTCACAAGAGAACCTCTTAAACCTAGATTTAAGAGCCTATCCAGTTACTTTTCCATTGTTATTCGTCTACCATCCACAAACACAACCGACGTTCGAAACGAGCCAAGAAAAACCACATCAAGTGGTATCAGAGCAGGGTTCGGTGCGACGGCGTGTGAGGATGCGTGCATTGTCGAAATCGTATATTTTTTTGGCTCGTTTGGAAATCTAACATACAGGTCTACATCGTGTCAAAATTTCAGCTCGATCCGATCGAGTAACGAAGTCACAGTGAATGCAAACGTTTGACGCTGATTTTGTTTTCGGGCAGATTGCATACTGTTAGTAAAACAAAAACTGCAATCAATTGGTTTGTTATTTTTTGATGAAATTTTGGTCGAGTGTTCCAGACATATAGGGCTACATGCTGAAAAAGTTTCAGAATTTTTTGAGTAGTTTTGATCAGGTTTTGACATCTGCAATTTCGATGGTAATTGCTGGCAGTTTTTGTCAATTTAAAATCTATGAGTTCAAGTGGATGGAGACATGAGTTACAAGTGGGTTTTAAAAGATTTGAAAGAGTTCAACTAGGTCTTCGGAGTCCATCAACACTTGACGATGTATTGGCACAAATTCGAAAGGATAACGCGCAATTGGAATTATGGTTACAACAACGAACTACATGTTTAGATGAAGAAACAAAAGAAGTTCTTGTTGATGATGAAACTACGGAAGACGTTCCAGAATTTGCTATTGATGTTGCAGATGAGTTAAAGATTGAATCTTTGACGCGTGCAAATAACAAAGCTTCGATCTTGGCCGTTCCAGATGTGCACAACATTAAATTCAAGCGTTCAACAAAGGAGCTTGATATATTTCTTGCTGATTTCTGTTTCCAATGTTTGATTGTTGGCGCATGTAGGCATGCTCTTGAAGAAAGTGTGGCTATCCACAACAATCTTGTTCCTCTAATTCATGGATTTCGGGTATGGATGGTTGCATGGCTACATTGGAACTTGAGGACAAGTTCGTTTCAAGAGGGGGAGTATGATGTGGACATGGATGGCTTCCCTAAAACAAGTCCTAATTCTGTTAGGATTTGTGTTGTTTCCTTATTCTAGTAGGAATAGGACTCTTGAAATCCTAATTCTAGTAGGATTAGAACTCCTAGTTCTGTTAGGAGTCTTAATGTTTTAGTTTATTTGAAATTCTAGTTGTGTTAGAATTCCAAATCCTAGTTGGATTAGGATTCTAATTGGAGTAGAGTTATAGTAGTATTAGAAGTCTAGTTAGTAGACGCCAAGTTGAGCTTGTTCTACTTGGATTAGGAGTGTGTTTATTTCCTTGTTATCTTGTTTTAGTTTCCTAGTTCTAGTATAACTAGGGTTTTGTTTTGTTTGCTTTTGTTTCACATGCCTATATAAGGCCTTTTAATGCATTAATAAAATCAGTTTTGCTTTGAGTTAGAAGAATTGAAAGTGTGAAGCTTGTTTGCTTGCATAAGAACTGAGTGTTCAAAATACACAAACCGAGATTTGTGTGACCTTGGAGCCGAGACTCACAAGAGAACCTCTTAAACCTAGATTTAAGAGCCTATCCAGTTACTTTTCCATTGTTATTCGTCTACCATCCACAAACACAACCGACGTTCGAAACGAGCCAAGAAAATCCACATCAAGTGGTATCAGAGCAGGGTTCGGTGCGACGGCGCGTGAGGATGCGTGCATTGTCGAAATCGTTATATTTTTGGCTCGTTGGAAATATAACATACAGGCCTACATCGTGTCAAAATTTCAGCTCGATCCGATCAGTAACGAAGTCACAGTGAATGCAAACGTTTGACGCAGATTTTGTTTTCGGGCAGATTGCATACTTGTTAGTAAAAACAAAACTGCAATCAATTGGTTTGTTATTTTTTGATGAAATTTTGGTCGAGTGTTGCAGACATATAGGGCTACATGCTGAAAAAGTTTCAGAATTTTTTGAGTAGTTTTGATCAGGTTTTGACATCTGCAATTTCGATGGTAATTGCTGGCAGTTTTCTGTCAATTTAAAATCTATGAGTTCATGTGGATGGAGACATGAGTTACAAGTGGGTTTTAAAAGATTTGAAAGAGTTCAACTAGGTCTTCGGAGTCCATCAACACTTGACGATGTATTGGCACAAATTCGAAAGGATAACGCGCAGTTGGAATTATGGTTACAACAACGAACTACATGTTTAGATGAAGAAACAAAAGAAGTTCTTGTTGATGATGAAACTATGGAAGACGTTCTAGAATTTGTTGCTGATGTTGCAGATGAGTTAAAGGTTGAATCTTTGACGCGTGCAAATAACAAAGCTTCGATCTTGGGCATTCGAGATGTGCACAACATTAAATTCAAGCGTTCAACAAAGGAGCTTGATATATTTCTTGCTAATTTTTGTTTCCAATGTTTGATTGTTGGCGCATGTAGGCATGCTCTTGAAGAAAGTGTGGCTATCCACAACAATCTTGTTCCTCTAATTCATGGATTTCGGGTATGGATGGTTGCATGGCTACATTGGAACTTGAGGACAAGTTCGTTTCAAGAGGGGGAGTATGATGTGGACATGGATGGCTTCCCTAAAACAAGTCCTAATTCTGTTAGGATTTGTGTTGTTTCCTTATTCTAGTAGGAATAGGACTCTTGAAATCCTAATTCTAGTAGGATTAGAACTCCTAGTTCTGTTAGGAGTCTTAATGTTTTAGTTTATTTGAAATTCTAGTTGTGTTAGAATTCCAAATCCTAGTTGGATTAGGATTCTAATTGGAGTAGAGTTATAGTAGTATTAGAAGTCTAGTTAGTAGACGCCAAGTTGAGCTTGTTCTACTTGGATTAGGAGTGTGTTTATTTCCTTGTTATCTTGTTTTAGTTTCCTAGTTCTAGTATAACTAGGGTTTTGTTTTGTTTGCTTTTGTTTCACATGCCTATATAAGGCCTTTTAATGCATTAATAAAATCAGTTTTGCTTTGAGTTAAAAGAATTGAAAGTGTGAAGCTTGTTTGCTTGCATAAGAACTGAGTGTTCAAAATACACAAACCGAGATTTGTGTGACCTTGGAGCCGAGACTCACAAGAGAACCTCTTAAACCTAGATTTAAGAGCCTATCCAGTTACTTTTCCATTGTTATTCGTCTACCATCCACAAACACAACCGACGTTCGAAACGAGCCAAGAAAATCCACATCAAGTGGTATCAGAGCAGGGTTTGGTGCGACGGCGCGTGAGGATGCGTGCATTGTCGAAATCGTAATTTTTTTGGCTCATTGGAAATCTAACATACAGGCCTACATCGTGTCAAAATTTCAGCTCGATCCGATCAGTAACGAAGTCACAGTGAATGCAAACGTTTGACGCATATTTCTGTTTTCCGGGTAGATTGCATACTTGTTAGTAAAACAAAAACTGCCATCAATTGGTTTGTTATTTTTAGATGAAATTTTGGTCGAGTGTTCCATACATATAGGGCTACATGCTGAAAAAGTTTCAGAATTGTTTGAGTAGTTTTGATCAGGTTTTGACATCTGCAATTTCGATGGTAATTCTTTGGCGTTTTTTGTCAATTTAAAATCTATGAGTTCATGTGGATGGAGACATGAGTTACAAGTGGGTTTTAAAAGATTTGAAAGAGTTCAACTAGGTCTTCGGAGTCCATCAACACTTGACGATGTATTGGCACAAATTTGAAAGGATAACGCGTAGTTGGAATTATGGTTACAACAACGAACTACATGTTTAGATGAAGAAGCAAAAAAAGTTCTTGTTGATGATGAAACTATGGAAGACGTTCCAGAATTTGTTGTCGATGTTGCGAGATGAGTTAAAGATTGAATCTTTGATGTGTGCAAATAATAAAGCTTCGATCTTGGGCATTCGAGATGTGCACAACATTAAATTCAAGCGTTCAACAAAGGAGCTTGATATATTTCTTGCTAATTTTTGTTTCCAATGTTTGATTGTTGGCGCATGTAGGCATGCTCTTGAAGAAAGTGTGGCTATCCACAACAATCTTGTTCCTCTAATTCATGGATTTCGGGTATGGATGGTTGCATGGCTACATTGGAACTTGAGGACAAGTTCGTTTCAAGAGGGGGAGTATGATGTGGACATGGATGGCTTCCCTAAAACAAGTCCTAATTCTGTTAGGATTTGTGTTGTTTCCTAATTCTAGTAGGAATAGGACTCTTGAAATCCTAATTCTAGTAGGATTAGAACTCCTAGTTCTGTTAGGAGTCTTAATGTTTTAGTTTATTTGAAATTCTAGTTGTGTTAGAATTCCAAATCCTAGTTGGATTAGGATTCTAATTGGAGTAGAGTTATAGTAGTATTAGAAGTCTAGTTAGTAGACGCCAAGTTGAGCTTGTTCTACTTGGATTAGGAGTGTGTTTATTTCCTTGTTATCTTGTTTTAGTTTCCTAGTTCTAGTATAACTAGGGTTTTGTTTTGTTTGCTTTTGTTTCACATGCCTATATAAGGCCTTTTAATGCATTAATAAAATCAGTTTTGCTTTGAGTTAAAAGAATTGAAAGTGTGAAGCTTGTTTGCTTGCATAAGAACTGAGTGTTCAAAATACACAAACCGAGATTTGTGTGACCTTGGAGCCGAGACTCACAAGAGAACCTCTTAAACCTAGATTTAAGAGCCTATCCAGTTACTTTTCCATTGTTATTCGTCTACCATCCACAAACACAACCGACGTTCGAAACGAGCCAAGAAAATCCACATCAAGTGGTATCAGAGCAGGGTTCGGTGCGACGGCGTGTGAGGATGCGTGCATTGTCGAAATCGTAATTTTTTTGGCTCGTTGGAAATCTAACATACAGGCCTACATCGTGTCAAAATTTCAGCTCGATCCGATCAGTAACGAAGTCACAGTGAATGCAAACGTTTGACGCAGATTTCTGTTTTCCGGGCAGATTGCATACTGTTAGTAAAACAAAAACTGCAATCAATTGGTTTGTTATTTTTTGATGAAATTTTGGTCGAGTGTTCCAGACATATAGGGCTACATGCTGAAAAAGTTTCAGAATTTTTTGAGTAGTTTTGATCAGGTTTTGACATCTGCAATTTCGATGGTAATTGCTGGCAGTTTTCTGTCAATTTAAAATCTATGAGTTCATGTGGATGGAGACATGAGTTACAAGTGGGTTTTAAAAGATTTGAAAGAGTTCAACTAGGTCTTCGGAGTCCATCAACACTTGACGATGTATTGGCACAAATTCGAAAGGATAACGCGCAGTTGGAATTATGGTTACAACAACGAACTACATGTTTAGATGAAGAAACAAAAGAAGTTCTTGTTGATGATGAAACTATGGAAGACGTTCCAGAATTTGTTGCTGATGTTGCAGATGAGTTAAAGATTGAATCTTTGACGCGTGCAAATAACAAAGCTTCGATCTTGGGCATTCGAGATGTGCACAACATTAAATTCAAGCGTTCAACAAAGGAGCTTGATATATTTCTTGCTAATTTTTGTTTCCAATGTTTGATTGTTGGCGCATGTAGGCATGCTCTTGAAGAAAGTGTGGCTATCCACAACAATCTTGTTCCTCTAATTCATGGATTTCGGGTATGGATGGTTGCATGGCTACATTGGAACTTGAGGACAAGTTCGTTTCAAGAGGGGGAGTATGATGTGGACATGGATGGCTTCCCTAAAACAAGTCCTAATTCTGTTAGGATTTGTGTTGTTTCCTAATTCTAGTAGGAATAGGACTCTTGAAATCCTAATTCTAGTAGGATTAGAACTCCTAGTTCTGTTAGGAGTCTTAATGTTTTAGTTTATTTGAAATTCTAGTTGTGTTAGAATTCCAAATCCTAGTTGGATTAGGATTCTAATTGGAGTAGAGTTATAGTAGTATTAGAAGTCTAGTTAGTAGACGCCAAGTTGAGCTTGTTCTACTTGGATTAGGAGTGTGTTTATTTCCTTGTTATCTTGTTTTAGTTTCCTAGTTCTAGTATAACTAGGGTTTTGTTTTGTTTGCTTTTGTTTCACATGCCTATATAAGGCCTTTTAATGCATTAATAAAATCAGTTTTGCTTTGAGTTAAAAGAATTGAAAGTGTGAAGCTTGTTTGCTTGCATAAGAACTGAGTGTTCAAAATACACAAACCGAGATTTGTGTGACCTTGGAGCCGAGACTCACAAGAGAACCTCTCAAACCTAGATTTAAGAGCCTATCCAGTTACTTTTCCATTGTTATTCGTCTACCATCCACAAACACAACCGACGTTCGAAACGAGCCAAGAAAATCCACATCAAGTGGTATCAGAGCAGGGTTCGGTGCGACGGCGCGTGAGGATGCGTGCATTGTCGAAATCGTAATTTTTTTGGCTCGTTGGAAATCTAACATACAGGCCTACATCGTGTCAAAATTTCAGCTCGATCCGATCAGTAACGAAGTCACAGTGAATGCAAACGTTTGACGCATATTTCTTTTTCGGGCAGATTGCATACTTGTTAGTAAAACAAAAACTGCAATCAATTGGTTTGTTATTTTAGATGAAATTTTATTCGAGTGTTCCAGACATATAGGGCTACATGCTGAAAAAGTTCAGAATTGTTTGAGTAGTTTTGATCAGTTTTGACATCTTCAATTTCGATGGTAATTCTGGCAGTTTTCTGTCAATTTAAAATCTATGAGTTCAAGTGGATGGAGACATGAGTTACAAGTGGGTTTTAAAAGATTTGAAAGAGTTCAACTAGGTCTTCGGAGTCCATCAACACTTGACGATGTATTGGCACAAATTCGAAAGGATAACGCGCAGTTGGAATTATGGTTACAACAACGAACTACATGTTTAGATGAAGAAACAAAAGAAGTTCTTGTTGATGATGAAACTATGGAAGACGTTCCAGAATTTGTTGCTGATGTTGCAGATGAGTTAAAGATTGAATCTTTGACGTGTGCAAATAACAAAGCTTCGATCTTGGCCATTCGAGATGTGCACAACATTAAATTCAAGCGTTCAACAAAGGAGCTTGATATATTTCTTGCTGATTTTTGTTTCCAATGTTTGATTGTTGGCGCATGTAGGCATGCTCTTGAAGAAAGTGTGGCTATCCACAACAATCTTGTTCCTCTAATTCATGGATTTCGGGTATGGATGGTTGCATGGCTACATTGGAACTTGAGGACAAGTTCGTTTCAAGAGGGGGAGTATGATGTGGACATTGATGGCTTCCCTAAAACAAGTCCCTAATTCTTGTTAGGATTTGTGTTGTTTCCTAATTCTAGTAGGAATAGGACTCTTGAAATCCTAATTCTAGTAGGATTAGAACTCCTAGTTTTCGTTAGGAGTCTTAATGTTTTAGTTTATTTGAAATTCTAGTTGTGTTAGAATTCCAAATCCTAGTTGGATTAGGATTCTAATTGGAGTAGAGTTATAGTAGTATTAGAAGTCTAGTTAGTAGACGCCAAGTTGAGCTTGTTCTACTTGGATTAGGAGTGTGTTTATTTCCTTGTTATCTTGTTTTAGTTTCCTAGTTCTAGTATAACTAGGGTTTTGTTTTGTTTGCTTTTGTTTCACATGCCTATATAAGGCCTTTTAATGCATTAATAAAATCAGTTTTGCTTTGAGTTAAAAGAATTGAAAGTGTGAAGCTTGTTTGCTTGCATAAGAACTGAGTGTTCAAAATACACAAACCGAGATTTGTGTGACCTTGGAGCCGAGACTCACAAGAGAACCTCTCAAACCTAGATTTAAGAGCCTATCCAGTTACTTTTCCATTGTTATTCGTCTACCATCCACAAACACAACCGACGTTCGAAACGAGCCAAGAAAATCCACATCAAGTGGTATCAGAGCAGGGTTCGGTGCGACGGCGCGTGAGGATGCGTGCATTGTCGAAATCGTAATTTTTTTGGCTCGTTGGAAATCTAACATACAGGCCTACATCGTGTCAAAATTTCAGCTCGATCCGATCAGTAACGAAGTCACAGTGAATGCAAACGTTTGACGCATATTTCTGTTTTCCGGGCAGATTGCATACTGTTAGTAAAACAAAAACTGCAATCAATTGGTTTGTTATTTTTTGATGAAATTTTGGTCGAGTGTTCCAGACATATAGGGCTACATGCTGAAAAAGTTTTAGAATTTTTTGAGTAGTTTTGATCAGGTTTTGACATCTGCAATTTCGATGGTAATTGCTGGCAGTTTTTGTCAATTTAAAATCTATGAGTTCAAGTGGATGGAGACATGAGTTACAAGTGGGTTTTAAAAGATTTGAAAGAGTTCAACTAGGTCTTCGGAGTCCATCAACACTTGACGATGTATTGGCACAAATTCGAAAGGATAACGCGCAGTTGGAATTATGGTTACAACAACGAACTACATGTTTAGATGAAGAAACAAAAGAAGTTCTTGTTGATGATGAAACTATGGAAGACGTTCCAGAATTTGTTGCTGATGTTGCAGATGAGTTAAAGATTGAATCTTTGACGCGTGCAAATAACAAAGCTTCGATCTTGGCCATTCGAGATGTGCACAACATTAAATTTAAGCGTTCAACAAAGGAGCTTGATATATTTCTTGCTAATTTTTGTTTCCAATGTTTGATTGTTGGCGCATGTAGGCATGCTCTTGAAAAAAGTGTGGCTATCCACAACAATCTTGTTCCTCTAATTCATGGATTTCGGGTATGGATGGATGCATGGCTACATTGGAACTTGAGGACAAGTTCGTTTCAAGGGGGGGAGTATGATGTGGACATGGATTGCTTCCCTAAAACAAGTCCTAATTCTGTTTGGATTTGTGTTGTTTCCTAATTCTAGTAGGAATAGGACTTGAAATCCTAATTCTAGTAGGATTAGAACTCCTAGTTCTGTTAGGAGTCTTAATGTTTTAGTTTATTTGAAATTCTAGTTGTGTTAGAATTCCAAATCCTAGTTGGATTAGGATTCTAATTGGAGTAGAGTTATAGTAGTATTAGAAGTCTAGTCAGTAGACGCCAAGTTGAGCTTGTTCTACTTGGATTAGGAGTGTATTCATTTCCTTGTTATCTTGTTTTAGTTTCCTAGTTCTAGTATAACAAGGGTTTTTTTTGTTTGTTTTTGTTTCACATGCCTATATAAGGCCTTTTAATGCATTAATAAAATCAGTTTTGCTTTGAGTTAGAAGAATTGAAAGTGTGAAGCTTGTTTGCTTGCATAAGAACTGAGTGTTCAAAATACACAAACCGAGATTTGTGTGACCTTGGAGCCGAGACTCACAAGAGAACCTCTAAAACCTAGATTTAAGAGCCTATCCAGTTACTTTTCCATTGTTATTCGTCTACCATCCACAAACACAACCGACGTTCGAAACGAGCCAAGAAAATCCACATCAAGTGGTATCAGAGCAGGGTTCGGTGCGACGGTGCGTGAGGATGCGTGCATTGTCGAAATCGTAATTTTTTTGGCTCATTGGAAATCTAACATACAGGCCTACATCGTGTCAAAATTTCAGCTCGATCCGATCAGTAACGAAGTCACAGTGAATGCAAACGTTTGACGATTTTTGTTTTTCGGGGCAGATTGCATACTTGTTAGTAAAACAAAAACTGCAATCAATTGGTTTGTTATTTTTTGATGAAATTTTGTTCGAGTGTTCCGGACATATAGGGCTACATGCTGAAAAAGTTTCAGAATTTTTTGAGTAGTTTTGATCTGGTTTTGACATCTTGCAATTTCGATGGTAATTTGAGTTTTTTGTCAATTTAAAATCTATGAGTTCAAGTGGATGGAGACATGAGTTACAAGTGGGTTTTAAAAGATTTGAAAGAGTTCAACTAGGTCTTCGGAGTCCATCAACACTTGACGATGTATTGGCACAAATTCGAAAGGATAACGCGCAGTTGGAATTATGGTTACAACAACGAACTACATGTTTAGATGAAGAAACAAACGAAGTTATTGTTGATGATGAAACTATGGAAGACGTTCCAGAATTTGTTGCTGATGTTGCAGATGAGTTAAAGATTGAATCATTGACGTGTGCAAATAACAAAGCTTCGATCTTGGCCATTCGAGATGTGCACAACATTAAATTCAAGCGTTCAACAAAGGATCTTGATATATTTTTTGCTGATTTTTGTTTCCAATGTTTGATTGTTGGTGCATGTAGGCATGCTCTTGAAGAAAGTGTGGCTATCCACTGCAATCTTGTTCCTCTATTTCATGGATTTCGGGTATGGATGGTTGCATGGCTACATTGAAACTTGAGGACAAGTTTGTTTCAAGAGGGGGAGTATGATGTGGACATGAATGTCTTCCCTAAAACAAGTCCTAATTCTGTTAGGATTTGTGTTGTTTCCTAATTCTACTATTAATAGGACTCTTGAAATCCAAAATCTAGTAGGATTAGAACTCCTAGTTCTAATAGGAGTCTTAATGTTTTAGTTTATTTGAAATTCTAGTTGTGTTAGAATTTAAAATCCTAGTTGGATTAGGATTCTAATTGGAGTAGAGTAATAGTAGTATTAGAAGTCTAGTTAGTAGACGCCAAGTTGAGCTTGTTCTACTTGGATTAGGAGTGTGTTTATTTCCTTGTTATCTTATTTTAGTTTCCTAGTTCTCGTATAACTAGGGTTTTGTTTTGTTTGCTTTTGTTTCACATGCCTATATAAGGCCTTTTAATGCATTAATAAAATCAGTTTTGCTTTGAGTTAGAAGAATTGAAAGTGTGAAGCTTGTTTGCTTGCATAAGAACTGAGTGTTCAAAATACACAAACCGAGATTTGTGTGACCTTGGAGCCGAGACTCACAAGAGAACCTCTAAAACCTAGATTTAAGAGCCTATCCAGTTACTTTTCCATTGTTATTCGTCTACCATCCACAAACACAACCGATGTTCGAAACGAGCCAAGAAAATCCACATCAAGTGGTATAAGAGTAGGGTTCGGTGCGACGGCGCGTGAGGATGCGTGCATTGTCGAAGTTGTAATTTTTTTGGCTCGCTGGAAATCTAACATATTGGCCTACATCGTGTCAAAATTTCAGCTCAATCCGATCAGTAACGAAGTCACAGTGAATGCAAACGTTTGACGCATATTTCTGTTTTCCGGGCAGATTGCATACTGTTAGTAAAACAAAAACTGCAATCAATTGGTTTGTTATTTTTTGTTGAAATTTTGGTCGAGTGTTCCATACATATAGGGCCACATGGTGAAAAAGTTTCAGAATTTTTTGAGTAGTTTTGATCAGGTTTTAACATCTGCAATTTCGATGGTAATTGCTGGCGGTTTTTCGTCAATTTAAAATCTATGAGTTCAAGTGGATGGAGACATGAGTTACAAGTGGGTTTTAAAAGATTTGAAAGAGTTCAACTAGGTCTTCGGAGTCCATCAACACTTGACGATGTATTGGCACAAATTCGAAAGGATAACGACAGTTGGAATTATGGTTACAACAACGAACTACATGTTTAGATGAAGAAACAAAAGAAGTTCTTGTTGATGATGAAACTATGGAAGACGTTCCGGAATTTGTTGCCGATGTTGCGAGATGAGTTAAAGATTGAATCTTTGACGTGTGCAAATAACAAAGCTTCGATCTTGGCCATTCGAGATTTGCACAACATTAAATTTAAGCGTTCAACAAAGGATCTTGATATATTTCTTGCTGATTTTTGTTTTCAATGTTTGATTGTTGGCGCATGTAGGCATGCTCTTGAAGAAAGTGTGGCTATCCACAGCAATCTTGTTCCTCTAATTCATGGATTTCGGGTATGGATGGTTGCATGGCTACATTGGAACTTGAGGACAAGTTCGTTTCAAGAGGGGGAGTATGATGTGGACATGGATGACTTCTTCCTAAAACAAGTCCTAATTCTGTTAGGATTTGTGTTGTTTCCTTATTCTAGTAGGAATAGGACTCTTGAAATCCTAATTCTAGTAGGATTAGAACTCCTAGTTCTGTTAGGAGTCTTAATGTTTTAGTTTATTTGAAATTCTAGTTGTGTTAGAATTCCAAATCCTAGTTGGATTAGGATTCTAATGGGAGTAGAGTTATAGTAGTATTAGAAGTCTAGTTAGTAGACGCCAAGTTGAGCTTGTTCTACTTGGATTAGGAGTGTGTTTATTTCCTTGTTATCTTATTTTAGTTTCCTAGTTCTAGTATAACTAGGGTTTTGTTTTGTTTGCTTTTGTTTCACATGCCTATATAAGGCCTTTTAATGCATTAATAAAATCGGTTTTGCTTTGAGTTAAAAGAATTGAAAGTGTGAAGCTTGTTTGCTTGCATAAGAACCGAGTGTTCAAAATACACAAACCGAGATTTGTGTGACCTTGGAGCCGAGACTCACAAGAGAACCTCTTAAACCTAGATTTAAGAGCCTATCCAGTTACTTTTCCATTGTTATTCGTCTACCATCCACAAACACAACCGACGTTCGAAACGAGCCAACAAAATCCACATCAAGTGGTATCGATAGCGGGGTTCGGTGCGGCACGTGAGGATGCGTGCATTGTCGAAATCGTAATTTTTTTGGCTCGTTTGAAATCTAACATACAGGCCTACATCGTGTCAAAATTTCAGCTCGATCCGATCGATACGAAGTCACGGTGAATGCAAACGTTTGACGCAGATTTCTGTTTTCCGGGCAGATTGCATACTGTTAGTAAAACAAAAACTGCAATCAATTGGTTTGTTATTTTTTGATGAAATTTTGGTCGAGTGTTCCAGACATATAGGGCTACATGCTGAAAAAGTTTTAGAATTTTTTGAGTAGTTTTGATCATGGTTTTGACATCTGCAATTTCGATGGTAATTCTTTGGCGGTTTTCACTCAATTTAAAATCTATGAGTTCATGTGGATCGAGACATGAGTTGCAAGTGGGTTTTAAAAGATTTGAAAGAGTTCAACTAGGTCTTCGGAGTCCATCAACACTTGACGATGTATTGGCACAAATTCGAAAGGATAACGCGTAGTTGGAATTATGGTTACAACAACGAACTACATGTTTAGATGAAGAAACAAAAGAAGTTCTTGTTGATGATGAAACTATGGAAGACGTTCCAGAATTTGTTGCTGATGTTGCAGATGAGTTAAAGATTGAATCTTTGACGTGTGCAAATAACAAAGCTTCGATCTTGGCCATTCGAGATTTGCACAACATTAAATTCAAGCATTCAACAAAGGAGCTTGATATATTTCTTGCAGATTTTTGTTTCCAATGTTTGATTGTTGGCGCATGTAGGCATGCTCTTGAAGAGAGTGTGGCTATCCACATCAATCTTGTTCCTCTAATTCATGGATTTCGGATATGGATGGTTGCCTGGCTACATTGGAACTTGAGGACAAGTTCGTTTCAAGAGGGGGATTATGATGTGGACATGGATGGCCTCCCTAAAACAAGTCCTAATTCTGTTAGGATTTGTGTTTTTTCCTAATTCTAGTAGGAATAGGACTCTTGAAATCCTAATTCTTGTAGGATTATAACTCCTAGTTCTATTAGGAGTCTTAATGTTTTAGTTTATTTGAAATTCTAGTTGTGTTAGAATTCCAAATCCTAGTTGGATTAGGATTCTAATGGGAGTAGAGTTATAGTAGTATTAGAAGTCTAGTTAGTAGCGCCAAGTTGGCTTTTCTACTTGGATTAGGAGTGTGTTTATTTCCTTGTTATCTTGTTTTAGTTTCCTAGTTCTAGTATAACTAGGGTTTTGTTTTGTTTGCTTTTGTTTCACATGCCTATATAAGGCCTTTTAATGCATTAATAAAATCAGTTTTGCTTTGATTTAAAAGAATTGAAAGTGTGAAGCTTGTTTGCTTGCATAAGAACTGAGTGTAAAAAATACACAAATCGAGATTTGCGTGACCTTGGAGCCGAGACTCACAAGAGAACCTATTAAACCTAGATTTAAGAGCCTATCTAGTTACTTTTCCATTGTTATTCGTCTACCATCCACAAACACAACCGACGTTCGAAACGAGCCAAGAAAATCCACATTAAGTGGTATCGGGATCGAGGGTTTGGTGCGACGGCGCGTGAGGATGTGTGCATTATCGAAATCGTAATATTTTTGGCTCGTTGGAAATCTAACATACAGGCCTACATCGTGTCAAAATTTCAGCTCGATCCGATCGTAACAAAGTCACAATGAATGCAAACGTTTGACGCATATTTCGTTTTCGGGCAGATTGCAAACTGTTAGTAAAACAAAAACTGCAATCAATTGGTTTGTTCTTTTTTGATAAAATTTTGGTCGAGTGTTCCGGACATATAGGGCTACATGCTGAAAAAGTTTCAGAATTTTTTGAGTAGTTTTGATCGGGTTTTGACATCTGCAATTTCGATGGTAATTCTTTGGCGGTTTTTGTCAATTTTAAATCTATGAGTTCAAGTGGATGGAGACATGAGTTACAAGTGGGTTTTAAAAGATTTGAAAGAGTTCAACTAGGTCTTCGGAGTCCATCAACACTTGACGATGTATTGACACAAATTCGAAAGGATAACGCACAATTGGAATTATGGTTACAACAACGAACTACATGTTTAGATGAATAAACAAAAGAAGTTCTTGTTGATGATGAAACTATGGAAGACGTTCCAGAATTTGTTGCTGATGTTGTAGATGAGTTAAAGATTGAATCATTGACGTGTGCAAATAACAAAACTTCGATCTTGGCCATTCGAGATTTGCACAACATTAAATTTAAGCGTTCAACAAAGGATCTTGATATATTTCTTGCTGATTTTTGTTTCCAATGTTTGATTGTTGGCGCATGTAGGCATGCTCTTGAAGAAGAGTGTGGCTATCCACATCAATCTTGTTCCTCTAATTCATGGATTTCGGGTATGGATGGTTGCATGGCTACATTGAAACTTGAGGACAAGTTCGTTTCAAGAGGGGGAGTATGATGTGGACATGGATGACTTCCCTAAAACAAGTCCTAATTCTGTTAGGATTTGTGTTGTTTCCTAATTCTACTAGGAATAGGACTCTTGAAATCCTAATTCTAGTAGGATTAGAACTCCTAGTTCTGTTAGGAGTCTTAATGTTTTAGTTTATTTGAAATTCTAGTTGTGTTAGAATTTCAAATCCTAGTTGGATTACGATTCTACTAGGAGTAGAGTTATAGTAGTATTAGAAGCTAGTTAGTAGACGCCAAGTTGAGCTTCTTCTACTTGGATTAGAGTGTGTTTTTTCCTTGTTATCTTATTTTTGTTTCCTAGTTCTAGTATAACTAGGGTTTTGGTTTTGTTTGCTTTTGTTTCACATGCCTATATAAGGCCTTTTAATGCATTAATAAAATCAGTTTTGCTTTGAGTTAAAAGAATTGAAAGTGTGAAGCTTGTTTGCTTGCATAAGAACTGAGTGTTCAAAATACACAAACCGAGATTTGTGTGACCTTGGAGCCGAGACTCACAAGAGAACCTCTTAAACCTAGATTTAAGAGCTTATCCAGTTACTTTTCCATTGTTATTCGTCTACCATCCACAAACACAACCGACGTTCGAAACGAGCCAACAAAATCCACATCAAGTGGTATCAGAGCAGGGTTTGGTGCGACGGCGCATGAGGATGCGCGAATTGTCGAAATCGTAATTTTTTTGTCTCGTTTGAAATCTAACATACATGCCTACATCGTGTCAAAATTTCAGCTCGATCCGATCAGTAACGAAGTCACAGTGAATGCAAACGTTTGACGCAGATTTCTGTTTTCAGGGCAGATTGCATACTGTTAGTAAAATAAAAACTGCAATCAATTGGTTTGTTATTATTTAATGAAATTTTAGTCGAGTGTTCCGGACATATAGGGCTACATGCTGAAAAAGTTTTAGAATTTTTTGAGTAGTTTTGATCAGGTTTTGAAATCTGCAATTTCGATGGTAATTCTTTGGCGGTTTTCAGTCAATTTAAAATCTATGAGTTCATGTGGATGGAGACATGAGTTACAAGTGGGTTTTAAAAGATTTGAAAGAGTTCAACTAGGTCTTCGGAGTCCATCAACACTTGACGATGTATTGGCACAAAATCGAAAGGATAACGCGCAGTTGGAATTATGGTTACAGCAACGAACTACATGTTTAGATGAAGAAACAAAAGAGAAGTTATTGTTGATGATGAAACTATGGAAGACGTTCCAGAATTTGTTGCTGATGTTGCAGATGAGTTAAAGATTGAATCTTTGACGTGTGCAAATAACAAAACTTCGATCTTGGCCATTCGAGATTTGCACAACATTAAATTCAAGCATTCAACAAAGGAGCTTGATATATTTCTTGCAGATTTTTGTTTCCAATGTTTGATTGCTAGCGCATGTAGGCACGCTCTTGAAGAGAGTGTGGCTATCCACATCACTCTTGTTCCTCTAATTCATGGATTTCGGATATGGATGGTTGCCTGGCAACATTGGAACTTGAGGACAAGTTCGTTTCAAGAGGGGGAGTATGATGTGGACATGGATGGCTTTCCTAAAGCAAGTCCAAATTTTGTTAGGATTTGTGTTGTTTCCTAATTCTAGTAGGAATAGGACTCTTGAAATCCTAATTCTAGTAGGATTTGAACTCCTAGTTCTGTTAGGAGTCTTAATGTTTTAGTTTATTTGAAATTCTAGTTGTGTTAGAATTCCAAATCCTAGTTGGATTAGGATTCTAATTGGAGTAGAGTTATAGTAGTATTAGAAGTCTAGTTAGTAGATGCCAAGTTGAGCTTGTTCTACTTGGATTAGGAGTGTGTTTATTTCCTTGTTATCTTGTTATAGTTTCCTAGTTCTAGTATAACTAGGGTTTTGTTTTGTTTGCTTTTGTTTCACAAGCCTATATAAGACCTTTTAATGCATTAATAAAATCAGTTTTGCTTTGATTTAAAAGAATTGAAAGTGTGAAGCTTGTTTGCTTGCATAAGAACTGAGTGTAAAAAATACACAAATCGAGATTTGTGTGACCTTGGAGCCGAGACTCACAAGAGAACCTATTAAACCTAGATTTAAGAGCTTATCCAGTTACTTTTCCATTGTTATTCGTCTACCATCCACAAACACAACCGACGTTCGAAACGAGCTAAGAAAATCCACATCAAGTGGTATCAAAGTAGGGTTCGGTGCGACGGCGCATGAGGATGTGTGCATTGTCAAAATCGTAATATTTTTTGGCTCGTTGGAAATCTAACATACAGGCCTACATCGTGTCAAAATTTCAGCTCGATCCGATCGTAACAAAGTCACAATGAATGCAAACGTTTGACGCATATTTCTGTTTTTCGGGCGGATTGCATACTTGTTAGTAAAACAAAAAGCGCAATCAATTGGTTTTTTATTTTTTGATAAAATTTTGGTCGAGTATTCCGGACATATAGGGCTACATGCTGAAAAAGGTTCAAAATTTTTTGAGTAGTTTTGATCAGGTTTTGACATCTGCAATTTCGATGGTAATTGCTGGCAGATTTCTGTCAATTTTAAATCTATGAGTTCAAGTGGATGGAGACATGAGTTACAAGTGGGGTTTTAAAGATTTGAAAGAGTTCAACTAGGTCTTCGGAGTCCATCAACACTTGACGATGTATTGGCACAAATTTGAAAGGATAACGCACAATTGGAATTATGGTTACAACAACGAACTACATGTTTAGATGAAGAAACAAAAGAAGTTCTTGTTGATGATGAAACTATGGAAGACGTTCGGAATTTGTTGCTAATGTTGCGAGATGAGTTAAAGATTGAATCTTTGACGCGTGCAAATAACAAAACTTCGATCTTGGGCATTCGAGATGTGCACAACATTAAATTCAAGCGTTCAACAAAGGAGCTTGATATATTTCTTGCTAATTTTTGTTTCCAATGTTAGATTGTTGGCGCATGTAGGCATGCCCTTGAAGAAAGTGTGGCTATCCACAACAATCTTGTTCCTCTAATTCATGGATTTCGGGTATGGATGGTTGCATGGCATCATTGGAACTTGAGGACAAGTTCGTTTCAAGAGAGGGAGTATGATGTGGACATGGATGGCTTCCCTAAAACAAGTCCCTAATTCGTTAGGATTTGTGTTGTTTCCTTATTCTAGTAGGAATAGGACTCTTGAAATCCTAATTCTAGTAGGATTAGAACTCCTAGTTACGTTAGGAGTCTTAATGTTTTAGTTTATTTGAAATTCTAGTTGTGTTAGAATTCCAAATCCTAGTTGGATTAGGATTCTAATGGGAGTAGAGTTATAGTAGTATTAGAAGTCTAGTTAGTAGACGCCAAGTTGACCTTGTTCTACTTGGATTAGGAGTGTGTTTATTTCCTTGTTATCTTATTTTAGTTTCCTAGTTCTAGTATAACTAAGGTTTTGTTTTGTTTACTTTTATTTCACATGCCTATATAAGGCCATTTAATGCATTAATAAATCAGTTTTGCTTTGAGTTAAAAGAATAGAAAGTGTGAAGCTTGTTTGCTTGCATAAGAATTGAGTGTTCAAAATGCACAAACCGAGATTTATGTGACCTTGGAGCCGAGACTCACAAGAGAAGCTCTTAAACCTAGATTTAAGAGCCTATCCAGTTACTTTTCCATTGTTATTCGTCTACCATCCACAAACACAACCGACGTTCGAAACGAGCCAATAAAATCCACATCAAGTGGTATCATAGCGCGGGGTTCGGTGTGAGGATGCGTGCATTGTCGAAATCGTAATTTTTTTGACTCGTAAATCTAACATAGGCCTACATCGTGTCAAAATTTCAGCTCGATCCGATCGATAACGAAGTCACGGTGAATGCAAACGTTTGACGCAAATTTCTGTTTTCCGGGCAGATTGCATACTGTTAGTAAAACAAAAACTGCAATCAATTGGTTTGTTATTTTTTGATGAAATATTAGTCGAGTGTTCCAGACATATAGGGCTACAGGCTGAAAATGTTTTAGAATTTTTTGAGTAGTTTTGATCATGTTTTGAAATCTGCAATTTCGATGGTAATTGCTGAGAGTTTTTAGTCAATTTAAAATCTACAAGTTCAAGTGGATGGACATATGAGTTACAAGTGGGTTTTAAAAGATTTGAAAGAGTTCAACTAGGTCTTCGGAGTCCATCAACACTTGACGATGCATTGGCGTAAATTCGAAAGGATAACGCGTAGTTGGAATTATGGTTACAACAACGAACTACATGTTTAAATGAAGAAACAAAAGAAGTTCTTGTTGATGATGAAACTATGGAAGACGTTCCAGAATTTGTTGCTGATGTTGCAGATGAGTTTAAGATTGAGTCTTTGACGTGTGAAAATAACTAAACTTCGATCTTGGCCATTCGAGATTTGCACAACATTAAATTCAAGCATTCAACAAAGGAGCTTGATATATTTCTTGCAGATCTTTGTTTCCAATGTTTGATTGCTGGCGCATGTAGGCATGCTCTTGAAGAGTGTGTGGCTATCCACATCAATCTTGTTCCTCTAATTCATGGATTTCGGATATGGATGGTTGCCTGGCTACATTAGAACTTGAGGACAAGTTCGTTTCAAGAGGGGGAGTATGATGTGGACATGGATGGCTTCCCTAAAGCAAGTCTAAATTTTATTTGGATTTGTGTTGTTTCCTAATTCTAGTAGGAATAGGACTCTTGAAATCCTAATTCTAGTAGGATTAGAACTCCTAGTTCTGTTAGGAGTCTTAATGTTTTAGTTTATTTGAAATTATAGTTGTGTTAGAATTTCAAATCCTAGTTGGATTAGGATTCTAATTGCAGTAGAGTTATAGTAGTATTAGAAGTCTAGTTAGTAGACGCCTAGTTGAGCTTGTTCTACTTGGATTAGGAGTGTGTTTATTTCCTTGTTATCTTGTTTTAGTTTCCTAATTCTAGTATAACTAGGGTTTTGTTATGTTTGCTTTTATTTCACATGCCTATATAAGGTCTTTTAATGCATTAATAAAAGGAAAAATTCACATGAATAATCCCAACTTTCACCAGTCTTCTCAAAATAATCTCAAGTTTGAATTATTTCAGAATAATCCCAACTTTAGGGGGGTACATTCTCAAAATAATCCGAACTATTAATTTTCACTATATTATAGACCTAAATTGGATTAGTGTAGGAAAGAAGAAATATAATTTGGTTTATTTTGAGAAGGTTCCTTTAAAAGTTGGGATTATTCTAGAATAATCCAAAGTTGGGATTATTTTGAGAAGATGGATGAAAGTTGGGATTATTCATGTGAATTTTTCCTTAATAAAATCAGTTTTGCTTTGATTTAAAAGAATTGAAAGTGTGAAGCTTGTTTGCTTGCATAAGAACTGAGTGTAAAAAATACACAAATCGAGATTTGTGTGACCTTGGAGCAGAGACTCCAGAACCTATTAAACCTAGATTTAAGAGCCTATCCAGTTACTTTTCCATTGTTATTCGTCTACCATCCACAAACACAACCGACGTTCGAAACGAGCCAAGAAAATCCACATCAAGTGGTATCAAAGCAGGGTTCGGTGCGACGGCGCATGAGGATGTGTGCATTGCCGAAATCGTAATATTTTTGGCTCGTTGGAAATCTAACATACAGGCCTACATCGTGTCAAAATTTCAGCTCGATCCGATCTATAACAAAGACACAATGAATGCAAACGTTTGACGCATATTTCTGTTTTTCGGGCAGATTGCATACGGTTAGTAAAACAAAAACTGCAATAAATTGCTTTTTTATTTTTTGATAAAATTTTGGTCGAGTATTCCAGACATATAGGGCTACATGCTGAAAAAGGTTCAAAATTTTTTGAGTAGTTTTGATCGGGTTTTGACATCCGCAATTTCGATGGTAATTCTTTGGCGATTTTCGTCAATTTTAAATCTATGAGTTCAAGTGGATGGAGACATGAGTTACAAGTTGGTTTTAAAAGATTTGAAAGAGTTCAACTAGGTCTTCGGAGTCCATCAACACTTGACGATGTATTGGCACAAATTTGAAAGGATAACGCACAATTGGAATTATGGTTACAACAACGAACTACATGTTTAGATGAAGAAACAAATGAAGTTCTTGTTGATGATGAAACTATGGAAGACGTTCCAGAATTTGTTGCTAATGTTGCAGATGAGTTAAAGATTGAATCTTTGACGCGTGCAAATAACAAAACTTCGATCTTGGGCATTCGAGATGTGCACAACATTAAATTCAAGCGTTCAACAAAGGAGCTTGATATATTTCTTGCTAATTTTTGTTTCCAATGTTAGATTGTTGGCGCATGTAGGCATGCCCTTGAAGAAAGTGTGGCCATTCACAACAATCTTGTTCCTCTAATTCATGGATTTCGGGTATGGATGGTTGGATGGCATCATTGGAACATGAGGACAAGTTCGTTTCAAGAGAGGGAGTATGACGTGGACATGGATGGCTTCCCTAAAACAAGTCCTAATTCTGTTAGGATTTGTGTTGTTTCCTTATTCTAGTAGGAATAGGACTCTTGAAATCCTAATTCTAGTAGGATTAGAACTCCTAGTTCTGTTAGGAGTCTTAATGTTTTAGTTTATTTGAAATTCTAGTTGTGTTAGAATTCCAAATCCTAGTTGGATTAGGATTCTAATGGGAGTAGAGTTATAGTAGTATTAGAAGTCTAGTTAGTAGACGCCAAGTTGACCTTGTTCTACTTGGATTAGGAGTGTGTTTATTTCCTTATTATCTTATTTTAGTTTCCTAGTTCTAGTATAACTAGGGTTTTGTTTTGTTTACTTTTATTTCACATGCTTATATAAGGCCATTTAATGCATTAATAAATCAGTTTTGCTTTGAGTTAAAAGAATAGAAAGTGTGAAGCTTGTTTGCTTGCATAAGAATTGAGTGTTCAAAATGCACAAACCGAGATTTATGTGACCTTGGAGCCGAGACTCACAAGAGAAGCTCTTAAACCTAGATTTAAGAGCCTATCCGATTACTTTTCCATTGTTATTCGTCTACCATCCACAAACACAACCGACGTTCGAAACGAGCCAATAAAATCCACATCAAGTGGTATCGATAGCAGGGTTCGGTGTGAGGATGCGTGCATTGTCGAAATCGTAATTTTTTTGACACGTTTAGGCCTACATCGTGTCAAAATTTCAGCTCGATCCGATCAGTAACGAAGTCACAGTGAATGCAAACGTTTGACGCAAATTTCTGTTTTCCGGGCAGATTGCATGCTGTTAGTAAAACAAAAACTGCAATCAATTGGTTTGTTATTTTTTGATGAAATATTAGTCGAGTGTTCCAGACATATAGGGCTACAGGCTGAAAATGTTTTAGAATTTTTTGAGTAGTTTTGATCATGTTTTGAAATCTGCAATTTCGATGGTAATTGCTGAGAGTTTTCAGTCAATTTAAAATCTACAAGTTCAAGTGGATGGACATATGAGTTACAAGTGGGTTTTAAAAGATTTGAAAGAGTTCAACTAGGTCTTCGGAGTCCATCAACACTTGACGATGCATTGGCGCAAATTCGAAAGGATAACGCGTAGTTGGAATTATGGTTACAACAACGAACTACATGTTTAAATGAAGAAACAAAAGAAGTTCTTGTTGATGATGAAACTATGGAAGACGTTCCAGAATTTGTTGCTGATGTTGCAGATGAGTTAAAGATTGAGTCTTTGACGTGTGAAAATAACTAAACTTCGATATTGGCCATTCGAGATTTGCACAACATTAAATTCAAGCATTCAACAAAGGAGCTTGATATATTTCATGCAGATCTTTGTTTCCAATGTTTGATTGCTAGAGCATGTAGGCATGCTCTTGAAGAGTGTGTGGCTATCCATATCAATCTTGTTCCTCTAATTCATGGATTTCGGATATGGATGGTTGCCTGGCTACATTAGAACTTGAGGACAAGTTCGTTTCAAGAGGGGGAGTATGATGTGGACATGGATGGCTTCCCTAAAGCAAGTCCAAATTTTATTAGGATTTGTGTTGTTTCATAATTCTAGTAGGAATAGGACTCTTGAAATCCTAATTCTAGTAGGATTAGAACTCCTAGTTCGTTAGGAGTCTTAATGTTTTAGTTTATTTGAAATTCTAGTTGTGTTAGAATTCCAAATCCTAGTTTGATTAGGATTCGAATTGCAGTAGAGTTATAGTTGTATTAGAAGTCTAGTTAGTAGACGCCAAGTTGAGCTTGTTCTACTTGGATTAGGAGTGTGTTTATTTCCTTGTTATCTTGTTTTAGTTTCCTAGTTCTAGTATAACTAGGGTTTTGTTATGTTTGCTTTTATTTCACATGCCTCTATAAGGCCTTTTAATGCATTAATAAAATCAGTTTTGCTTTGATTTAAAAGAATTGAAAGTGTGAAGCTTGTTTGCTTGCATAAGAACTCGAGTGTTAAAAATACACAAATCGAGATTTGTGTGACCTTGGAGCGAGACTCACAAGAACGAACCTATTAAACCTAGATTTAAGAGCCTATCCAAGTTACTTTTCCATTGTTATTCGTCTACCATCCACAAACACAACCGACGTTCGAAACGAGCCAAGAAAATCCACATCAAGTGGTATCAAAGCAGGGTTCGGTGCGACGGCGCATGAGGATGTGTGCATTGCCGAAATCGTAATATTTTTGGCTCGTTGGAAATCTAACATACAGGCCTACATCGTGTCAAAATTTCAGCTCGATCCGATCTATAACAAAGACACAATGAATGCAAACGTTTGACGCATATTTCTGTTTTTCGGGCAGATTGCATACTGTTAGTAAAACAAAAACTGCAATAAATTGCTTTTTTATTTTTGATAAAATTTTGGTCGAGTATTCCGGACATATAGGGCTACATGCTTTGAAAAAGGTTCAAAATTTTTTGAGTAGTTTTGATCGAGGTTTTGACATCCGCAATTTCGATGGTAATTCTTTGGCGATTTCTGTCAATTTTAAATCTATGAGTTCAAGTGGATGGAGACATGAGTTACAAGTTGGTTTTAAAAGATTTGAAAGAGTTCAACTAGGTCTTCGGAGTCCATCAACACTTGACGATGTATTGGCACAAATTTGAAAGGATAACGCACAATTGGAATTATGGTTACAACAACGAACTACATGTTTAGATGAAGAAACAAATGAAGTTCTTGTTGATGATGAAACTATGGAAGACGTTCCAGAATTTGTTGCTAATGTTGCAGATGAGTTAAAGATTGAATCTTTGACGCGTGCAAATAACAAAACTTCGATCTTGGGCATTCGAGATGTGCACAACATTAAATTCAAGCGTTCAACAAAGGAGCTTGATATATTTCTTGCTAATTTTTGTTTCCAATGTTAGATTGTTGGCGCATGTAGGCATGCCCTTGAAGAAAGTGTGGCCATTCACAACAATCTTGTTCCTCTAATTCATGGATTTCGGGTATGGATGGTTGGATGGCATCATTGGAACATGAGGACAAGTTCGTTTCAAGAGAGGGAGTATGACGTGGACATGGATGGCTTCCCTAAAACAAGTCCTAATTCTGTTAGGATTTGTGTTGTTTCCTTATTCTAGTAGGAATAGGACTCTTGAAATCCTAATTCTAGTAGGATTAGAACTCCTAGTTCTGTTAGGAGTCTTAATGTTTTAGTTTATTTGAAATTCTAGTTGTGTTAGAATTCCAAATCCTAGTTGGATTAGGATTCTAATGGGAGTAGAGTTATAGTAGTATTAGAAGTCTAGTTAGTAGACGCCAAGTTGACCTTGTTCTACTTGGATTAGGAGTGTGTTTATTTCCTTGTTATCTTATTTTAGTTTCCTAGTTCTAGTAGAACTAGGGTTTTGTCTTGTTTACTTTTATTTCACATGCCTATATAAGGCCATTTAATGCATTAATAAATCAGTTTTACTTTGAGTTAAAAGAATAGAAAGTGTGAAGCTTGTTTGCTTGCATAAGAATTGAGTGTTCAAAATGCACAAACCGAGATTTCTGTGACCTTGGAGCCGAGACTCACAAGAGAAGCTCTAAACCTAGATTTAAGAGCCTATCCAGTTACTTTTCCATTGTTATTCGTCTACCATCCACAAACACAACCGACGTTCGAAACGAGCCAATAAAATCCACTTCAAGTGGTATCATAGCAGGGTTCGGTGTGAGGATGCGTGCATTGTCGAAATCGTAATTTTTTTGACACGTTTAGGCCTACATCGTGTCAAAATTTCAGCTCGATCCGATCGATACGAAGTCACGGTGAATGCAAACGTTTGACGCAAATTTATTTCTTTTTCAGGGCAGATTGCATACTGTTAGTAAAACAAAAACTGCAATCAATTGGTTTGTTATTTTTTGATGAAATATTAGTCGAGTGTTCCAGACATATAGGGCTACAAGCTGAAAATGTTTTAGAATTTTTTGAGTAGTTTTGATCATGTTTTGAAATCTGCAATTTCGATGGTAATTCTTTGGCGGTTTTCGATCAATTTAAAATCTACAAGTTCAAGTGGATGGACATATGAGTTACAAGTGGGTTTTAAAAGATTTGAAAGAGTTCAACTAGGTCTTCGGAGTCCATCAACACTTGACGATGCATTGGCGCAAATTCGAAAGGATAACGCGTAGTTGGAATTATGGTTACAACAACGAACTACATGTTTAGATGAAGAAACAAAAGAAGTTCTTGTTGATGATGAAACTATGGAAGACGTTCCAGAATTTGTTGCTGATGTTGCAGATGAGTTAAAGATTGAGTCTTTGACGTGTGAAAATAACTAAACTTCGATCTTGGCCATTCGAGATTTGCACAACATTAAATTCAAGCATTCAACAAAGGAGCTTGATATATTTCTTGCAGATCTTTGTTTCCAATGTTTGATTGCTAGCGCATGTAGGCATGCTCTTGAAGAGTGTGTGGCTATCCATATCAATCTTGTTCCTCTAATTCATGGATTTCGGATATGGATGGTTGCCTGGCTACATTAGAACTTGAGGACAAGTTCGTTTCAAGAGGGGGAGTATGATGTGGACATGGATGGCTTCCCTAAAGCTAGTCCAAATTTTATTAGGATTTGTGTTGTTTCCTAATTCTAGTAGGAATAGGACTCTTGAAATCCTAATTCTAGTAGGATTAGAACTCCTAGTTCTGTTAGGAGTCTTAATGTTTTAGTTTATTTGAAATTCTAGTTGTGTTAGAATTCCAAATCCTAGTTTGATTAGGATTCGAATTGCAGTAGAGTTATAGTTGTATTAGAAGTCTAGTTAGTAGACGCCAAGTTGAGCTTATTCTACTTGGATTAGGAGTGTGTTTATTTGCTTGTTATCTTGTTTTAGTTTCCTAGTTCTAGTATAACTAGGGTTTTGTTATGTTTGCTTTTATTTCACATGCCTATAGAAGGCCTTTTAATGCATTAATAAAATCAGTTTTGCTTTGATTTAAAAGAATTGAAAGTGTGAAGCTTGTTTGCTTGCATAAGAACTGAGTGTAAAAAATACACAAATCGAGATTTGTGTGACCTTGGCGCAGAGACTCACAACAGAACCTATTAAACCTAGATTTAAGAGCCTATCCAGTTACTTTTCCATTGTTATTCGTCTACCTTCCACAAACACAACCGACGTTCGAAACGAGCCAAGAAAATCCACATCAAGTGGTATCAAAGCAGGGTTCGGTGCGACGGCGCATGAGGATGTGTGCATTGCCGAAATCGTAATATTTTTGGCTCGTTGGAAATCTAACATACAAGCCTACATCGTGTCAAAATTTCAGCTCGATCCGATCTGTAACAAAGTCACAATGAATGCAAACGTTTGACGCATATTTCTGTTTTCCGGGCAGATTGCATACTGTTAGTAAAACAAAAACTGCAATAAATTGCTTTTTTATTTTTTGATAAAATTTTGGTCGAGTATTCCAGACATATACGGCTACATGCTGAAAAAGGTTCAAAATTTTTTGAGTAGTTTTGATCAGGTTTTGACATCTGCAATTTCGATGGTAATTGCTGGCAGATTTCTGTCAATTTTAAATCTATGAGTTCAAGTGGATGGAGACATGAGTTACAAGTTAGTTTTAAAAGATTTGAAAGAGTTCAACTAGGTCTTCGGAGTCCATCAACACTTGACGATGTATTGGCACAAATTTGAAAGGATAACGCACAATTGGAATTATGGTTACAACAACGAACTACATGTTTCGATGAAGAAACAAATGAAGTTCTTGTTGATGATGAAACTATGGAAGACGTTCCAGAATTTGTTGCTAATGTTGCAGATGAGTTAAAGATTGAATCTTTGACGCGTGCAAATAACAAAACTTCGATCTTGGGCATTCGAGATGTGCACAACATTAAATTCAAGCGTTCAACAAAGGAGCTTGATATATTTCTTGCTAATTTTTGTTTCCAATGTTAGATTGTTGGCGCATGTAGGCATGCCCTTGAAGAAAGTGTGGCCATTCACAACAATCTTGTTCCTCTAATTCATGGATTTCGGGTATGGATGGTTGGATGGCATCATTGGAACATGAGGACAAGTTCGTTTCAAGAGAGGGAGTATGACGTGGACATGGATGGCTTCCCTAAAACAAGTCCTAATTCTGTTAGGATTTGTGTTGTTTCCTTATTCTAGTAGGAATAGGACTCTTGAAATCCTAATTCTAGTAGGATTAGAACTCCTAGTTCTGTTAGGAGTCTTAATGTTTTAGTTTATTTGAAATTCTAATTGTGTTAGAATTCCAAATCCTAGTTGGATTAGGATTCTAATGGGAGTAGAGTCATAGTAGTATTAGAAGTCTAGTTAGTAGACGCCAAGTTGACCTTGTTCTACTTGGATTAGGAGTGTGTTTATTTCCTTGTTATCTTATTTTAGTTTCCTAGTTCTAGTATAACTAGGGTTTTGTTTTGTTTACTTTTATTTCACATGCCTATATAAGGCCATTTAATGCATTAATAAATCAGTTTTGCTTTGAGTTAAAAGAATAGAAAGTGTGAAGCTTATTTGCTTGCATAAGAATTGAGTGTTCAAAATGCACAAACCGAGATTTCTGTGACCTTGGAGCCGAGACTCACAAGAGAAGCTCTTAAACCTAGATTTAAGAGCCTATCCAGTTACTTTTCCATTGTTATTCGTCTACCATCCACAAACACAACCGACGTTCGAAACGAGCCAATAAAATCCACATCAAGTGGTATCATTTCGGTGTGAGGATGCGTGCATTGTCGAAATCGTAATTTTTTTGACACGTTTAGGCCAACATCGTGTCAAAATTTCAGCTAGATCCGATCAGTAACGAAGTCACAGTGAATGCAAACATTTGGCGCAGATTTCTGTTTTCCGGGCAGATTGCACACAGTTAGTAAAACAAAAACTGCAATCAATTGGTTTGTTATTTTTTGATGAAATATTAGTCGAGTGTTCCAGACATATAGGGCTACAGGCTGAAAATGTTTTAGAATTTTTTAAGTAGTTTTGATCATGTTTTGAAATCTGCAATTTCGATGGTAATTGCTGGCAGTTTTCAGTCAATTTAAAATCTACAAGTTCAAGTGGTTGGACATATGTGTTACAAGTGGGTTTTAAAAGATTTGAAAGAGTTCAACTAGGTCTTCGGAGTCCATCAACACTTGACGATGTATTGGCACAAATTCGAAAGGATAACGCACAATTGGAATTATGGTTACAACAACGAACTACATGTTTAGATGAAGAAACAAAAGAAGTTCTTGTTGATAATGAAACTATGGAAGACGTTCCAGAATTTGCTGTTGATGTTGCAGATGAGTTAAAGATTGAATCTTTGACGCTTGCAAATAACAAAGCTTCGATCTTGGCCGTTCCAAATGTGCACAACATTAAATTAAAGCGTTCAACAAAGGAGTTTGATATATTTCTTGCTGATTTCTGTTTCCAATGTTTGATTGTTGGCGCATGTAGGCATGCTCTTGAAGAAAGTGTGGCTATCCACAACAATCTTGTTCCTCTAATTCATGGATTTCGGGTATGGATGGTTGCATGGCTCCTTTGGAATTTGAGGACAAGTTCGTTTCAAGAGGGGGAGTATGATGTGGACATGGATGGCTTCCCTAAAACAAGTACTAATTCTGCTAGGATTTGTGTTGTTTCCTAATTCTAGTAGGAATAGGACTCTTGAAATCCTAATTCTAGTAGGATTAGAACTCCTAGTTCTGATAGGAGTCTTAATGTTTTAGTTTATTTGAAATTCTAGTTGTGTTAGAATTCCAAATCCTAGTTTGATTAGGATTCTAATTGCAGTAGAGTTATAGTAGTATTAGAAGTCTAATTAGTAGACGCCAAGTTGACCTTGTTCTACTTGGATTAGGAGTGTGTTTATTTCCTTGTTATCTTATTTTAGTTTCCTAGTTCTAGTATAACTAGGGTTTTGTTTTGTTTACTTTTATTTCACATGCCAATATAAGGCCTTTTAATGCATTAATAAAATCAGTTTTGCTTTGTGTTAAAAGAATTGAAAGTGTGAAGCTTGTTTGGTTGCATAAGAACTGAGTGTTCAAAATACACAAACCGAGATTTGTGTGACCTTGGAGCCGAGGCTCACAAGAGAACCTCTTAAACCTAGATTTAAGAGCCTATCCAGTTACTTTTTCATTGTTATTCGTCTACCATCCACAAACACAACAGACATTCGAAATGAGCCAAGAAAATCCACATCAAGTGGTATCAGAGCAGGATTCGGTGCGACGGCGTGTGAGGATGCGTGCATTATCAGAATCGTAATTTGTTTGTCTCGTTGGAAATCTAACATACATGCCTACATTGTGTCAAAATTTCAGCTCGATCTGATCAGTAACGAAGTCACAGTCAATGCAAACGTTTGACGCATATTTCTGTTTTCCAGACTGATTGCATACTGTTAGTAAAATAAAAACTGTAATCAATTGGTTTGTTATTTTTTGATGAAATTTTGATCGAGTCTTCCAGACATATAGGGTTACATGGTGAAAAAGTTTCATAATTTGTTGACTAGTTTTGAGCAATTTCGATGGTAATTACTGGCCGTTTTCTGTTAATTTAAAATCTATGAGTTCAAGTGGATGGAGACATGAGTTACAAGTCGGTTTTAAAAGATTTGAAAGATTTCAACTAGGTCTTCAGAGTCCATCAACACCTGACGATGTATTGGCATAAATTCGAAAGGATAACGCGGAGTTGGAATTATGGTTACAACAACGAACTACATGTTTAGATGAAGAAACAAAAGAAGTTCTTGTTGATGATGAAACTATGGAAGACGTTCCAGAATTTGTTGCTGATGTTGCAGATGAGTTAAAGATTGAATCTTTGACGTGTGAAAATAACTAAACTTCGATCTTAGCCATTCGAGATTTGCACAACATTAAATTCAAGCATTCAACAAAGGAGCTTGATATATTTCTTGCAGATCTTTGTTTCCAATGTTTGATTGCTAGCGCATGTAGGCATGCTCTTGAAGAGTGTGTGGCTATCCATATCAATCTTGTTCCTCTAATTCATGGATTTCGGATATGGATGGTTGCCTGGCTACATTAGAACTTGAGGACAAGTTCGTTTCAAGAGGGGGAGTATGATGTGGACATGGATGGCTTCCCTAAAGCAAGTCCAAATTTTATTAGGATTTGTGTTGTTTCCTAATTCTAGTAGGAATAGGACTCTTGAAATCCTAATTCTAGTAGGATTAGAACTCCTAGTTCTGTTAGGAGTCTTAATGTTTTAGTTTATTTGAAATTCTAGTTGTGTTAGAATTCCAAATCCTAGTTTGATTAGGATTCGAATTGCAGTAGAGTTATAGTTGTATTAGAAGTCTAGTTAGTAGATGCTAAGTTGAGCTTGTTCTACTTGGATTAGGAGTGTGTTTATTTCCTTGTTATCTTGTTTTAGTTTCCTAGTTCTAGTATAACTAGGGTTTTGTTATGTTTGCTTTTATTTCACATGCCTATATAAGGCCTTTTAATGCATTAATAAAATCAGTTTTGCTTTGATTTAAAAGAATTGAAAGTGTGAAGCTTGTTTGCTTGCATAAGAACTGAGTGTAAAAAATACACAAATCGAGATTTGTGTGACCTTGGAGCAGAGACTCACAACAGAACCTGTTAAACCTAGATTTAAGAGCCTATCCAGTTACTTTTCCATTGTTATTCGTCTACCATCCACAAACACAACCGACGTTCGAAACGAGCCAAGAAAATCCACATCAAGTGGTATCAGAGCAGGGTTCGGTACGACGGCGCGTGAGGATGTGTGCATTGCCGAAATCATAATATTTTTTGCTCGTTGGAAATCTAACATACAGGCCTACATCGTGTCAAAATTTCAGCTCGATCCGATCTGTAACAAAGTCACAATGAATGCAAACGTTTGACGCATATTTCTGTTTTCCGGGCAGATTGCATACTGTTAGTAAAACAAAAACTGCAATAAATTGGTTTGTTATTTTTTGATAAAATTTTGGTCGAGTATTCCGGACATATAGGGCTACATCTTTGAAAAAGGTTTAAAATTTTTTGAGTAGTTTTGATCGAGGTTTTGACATCTGCAATTTCGATGGTAATTCTTGGCGATTTCTGTCAATTTTAAATCTATGAGTTCAAGTGGAGGGAGACATGAGTTACAAGTTGGTTTTAAAAGATTTGAAAGAGTTCAACTAGGTCTTCGGAGTCCATCAACACTTGACGATGTATTGGCACAAATTTGAAAGGATAACGCACAATTGGAATTATGGTTACAACAACGAACTACATGTTTAGATGAAGAAGCAAATGAAGTTCTTGTTGATGATGAAACTATGGAAGACGTTCCAGTATTTGTTGCTAATGTAGCAGATGAGTTAAAGATTGAATCTTTGACACGTGCAAATAACAAAACTTCGATCTTGGGCATTCGAGATGTGCACAACATTAAATTCAAGCGTTCAACAAAGGAGCTTGATATATTTCTTGCTAATTTTTGTTTCCAATGTTAGATTGTTGGCGCATGTAGGCATGCTCTTGAAGAAAGTGTGGCCATTCACAACAATTTTGTTCCTCTAATTCATGGACTTCGGGTATGGATGGTTGGATGGCAACATTGGAACAGGAGGACAAATTCGTTTCAAGAGAGGGAGTATGACGTGGACATGGATGGCTTCCCTAAAACAAGTCCTAATTATGTTAGGATTTGTGTTGTTTCCTTATTCTAGTAGGAATAGGACTCTTGAAATCCTAATTCTAGTAGGATTAGAACTCCTAGTTCTGTTAGGAGTCTTAATGTTTTTGTTTATTTGAAATTCTAGTTGTGTTAGAATTCCAAATCCTAGTTTGATTAGGATTCTAATTGCAGTAGAGTTATAGTAGTATTAGAAGTCTAGTTAGTAGACGCCAAGTTGAGCTTGTTCTACTTGGATTAGGAGTGTGTTTATTTCCTTGTTATCTTGTTTTAGTTTCCTAGTTCTAGTATAACTAGGGTTTTGTTATGTTTGCTTTTATTTCACATGCCTATATAAGGCCTTTTAATGCATTAATAAAATCAGTTTTGCTTTGATTTAAAAGAATTAAAAGTGTGAAGCTTGTTTGCTTGCATAAGAACTGAGTGTAAAAAATACACAAATCGAGATTTGTGTGACCTTGGAGCAGAGACTCACAACAGAACCTATTAAACCTAGATTTAAGAGCCTATCCAGTTACTTTTCCATTGTTATTCGTCTACCATCCACAAACACAACCGACGTTCGAAACGAGCCAAGAAAATCCACATCAAGTGGTATCAGAGCAGGGTTCGGTGCAACGGCGCGTGAGGATGTGTGCATTGCCGAAATCGTAATATTTTTGGCTCGTTGGAAATCTAACATACAGGCCTACATCGTGTCAAAATTTCAGCTCGATCCGATCTGTAACAAAGTCACAATGAATGCAAACGTTTTGCGCATATTTTGGTTTTCCGGTCAGATTGCATACTGTTAGTAAAACAAAAACTGCAATAAATTGGTTTGTTATTTTTTGATAAAATTTTGGTCGAGTATTCCAGACATATAGGGCTACATGCTGAAAAAGGTTCAAAATTTTTTGAGAAGTTTTGATCAGGTTTTGATATCTGCAATTTCGATGGTAATTGCTGGCAGATTTCTGTTAATTTTAAATCTATGAGTTCAAGTGGATGGAGACATGAGTTACAAGTGGGTTTTAAAAGATTTGAAAGAGTTCAACTAGGTCTTCGGAGTCCATCAACACTTGACGATGTATTGGCACAAATTCGAAAGGATAACGCACAATTGCAATTATGGTTACAACAACGAACTACATGTTTAGATGAAGAAACAAAAGAAGTTCTTGTTGATAATGAAACTACGGAAGTCGTTCCAGAATTTGCTTTTGATGTTGCAGATGATTTAAGGATTGAATCTTTGGCGCGTGCAAATAACAAAGCTTCGATCTTGACCGTTCCAGATGTGCACAACATTAAAGTCAAGCTTTCAACAAAGGAGCTTGATATATTTATTGCTGATTTCTGTTTCCAATGTTTGATTGTTGGCGCATGTAGGCATGCTCTTGAAGAAAGTGTGGCTATCCACAATAATCTTGTTCCTCTAATTCATGGATTTCGGGTATGGATGGTTGCATGGCTACATTGGAATTTGAGGACAAGTTCGTTTCAAGAGGGGGAGTATGATGTGGACATGGATGGCTTCCCTAAAACAAGTACTAATTCTGCTAGGATTTGTGTTGTTTCCTAATTCTAGTAGGAATAAGACTCTTGAAATCCTAATTCTAGTAGGATTAGAACTCCTAGTTCTGTTAGGAGTCTTAATGTTTTTGTTTATTTGAAATTCTAGTTGTGTTAGAATTCCAAATCCTAGTTTGATTAGGATTCTAATTGCAGTAGAGTTATAGTAGTATTAGAAGTCTAGTTAGTAGACGCCAAGTTGAGCTTGTTCTACTTGGATTAGGAGTGTGTTTATTTCCTTGTTATCTTTTTTTAGTTTCCTAGTTCTTGTATAACTTGGGTTTTGTTTTGTTTGCTTTTGTTTCAAATGCCAATATAAGGCCTTTTAATGCATTAATAAAATCAGTTTTGCTTTGTGTTAAAAGAATTGAAAGTGTGAAGCTTGTTTGGTTGCATAAGAACTGAGTGTTCAAAATACACAAACCGAGATTTGTGTGACCTTGGAGCCGAGACTCACAAGAGAACCTCTTAAACCTAGATTTAAGAGCCTATCCAGTTACTTTTCCATTGTTATTCGTCTACCATCCACAAACACAACCGACGTTCGAAACGAGCCAAGAAAATCCACATCAAGTGGTATCAGAGCAGGGTTCGGTGCAACGGCGCGTGAGGATGTGTGCATTGCCGAAATCGTAATATTTTTGGCTCGTTGGAAATCTAACATACAGGCCTACATCGTGTCAAAATTTCAGCTCGATCCGATCTGTAACAAAGTCACAATGAATGCAAACGTTTTGCGCATATTTTGGTTTTCCGGTCAGATTGCATACTGTTAGTAAAACAAAAACTGCAATAAATTGGTTTGTTATTTTTTGATAAAATTTTGGTCGAGTATTCCAGACATATAGGGCTACATGCTGAAAAAGGTTCAAAATTTTTTGAGAAGTTTTGATCAGGTTTTGATATCTGCAATTTCGATGGTAATTGCTGGCAGATTTCTGTCAATTTTAAATCTATGAGTTCAAGTGGATGGAGACATGAGTTACAAGTGGGTTTTAAAAGATTTGAAAGAGTTCAACTAGGTCTTCGGAGTCCATCAACACTTGACGATGTATTGGCACAAATTCGAAAGGATAACGCACAATTGCAATTATGGTTACAACAACGAACTACATGTTTAGATGAAGAAACAAAAGAAGTTATTGTTGATAATGAAACTATGGAAGACGTTCCAGAATTTGCTGTTGATGTTGCAGATGAGTTAAGGATTGAATCTTTGACGCGTGCAAATAACAAAGCTTCGATCTTGGCCGTTCCAAATGTGCACAACATTAAATTAAAGCGTTCAACAAAGGAGTTTGATATATTTCTTGCTGATTTATGTTTCCAATGTTTGATTGTTGGCGCATGTAGGCATGCTCTTGAAGAAAGTGTGGCTATCCACAACAATCTTGTTCCTCTAATTCATGGATTTCGGGTATGGATGGTTGCATGGCTACATTGGAATTTGAGGACAAGTTCGTTTCAAGAGGGGGAGTATGATGTGGACATGGATGGCTTCCCTAAAACAAGTACTAATTCTGCTAGGATTTGTGTTGTTTCCTAATTCTAGTAGGAATAAGACTCTTGAAATCCTAATTCTAGTAGGATTAGAACTCCTAGTTCTGTTAGGAGTCGTAATGTTTTAGTTTATTTGAAATTCTAGTTGTGTTAGAATTCCAAATCCTAGTTTGATTAGGATTTTAATTGCAGTAGAGTTATAGTAGTATTAGAAGTCTAGTTAGTAGACGCCAAGTTAAGCTTGTTCTACTTGGATTAGGAGTGTGTTTATTTCCTTGTTATCTTTTTTTAGTTTCCTAGTTCTTGTATAACTTGGGTTTTGTTTTGTTTGCTTTTGTTTCAAATGCCAATATAAGGCCTTTTAATGCATTAATAAAATCAGTTTTGCTTTGTGTTAAAAGAATTGAAAGTGTGAAGCTTGTTTGGTTGCATAAGAACTGAGTGTTCAAAATACACAAACCGAGATTTGTGTGACCTTGGAGCCGAGACTCACAAGAGAACCTCTTAAACCTAGATTTAAGAGCCTATCCAGTTACTTTTCCATTGTTATTCGTCTACCATCCACAAACACAACCGACATTCGAAATGAGCCAAGAAAATCCACATCAAGTGGTATCAGAGCAGGATTCGGTGCGACGGCGCGTGAGGATGCGTGCATTGTCGAAATCGTAATTTGTTTAACTCGTTGGAAATCTAACATACATGCCTACATTGTGTCAAAATTTCAGCTCGATCTGATCAGTAACGAAGTCACAGTGAATGCAAACGTTTGACGCATATTTCTGATTTTCGGACTGATTGCATACTGTTAGCAAAATAAAAACTGTAATCAATTGGTTTGTTATTTTTTGATGAAATTTTGATCGAGTGTTCCAGACATATAGGGTTACATGGTGAAAATTTTCATAATTTGTTGACTAGTTTTGAGCAATTTCGATGGTAATTACTGGCCGTTTTCTGTCAATTTAAAATCTATGAGTTCAAGTGGATGGAGACATGAGTTACAAGTCGGTTTTAAAAGATTTGAAAGATTTCAACTAGGTCTTCAGAGTCCATCAACACCTGACGATGTATTGGCATAAATTCGAAAGGATAACGCGTAGTTGGAATTATGGTTATAACAACGAACTACATGTTTAGATGAAGAAACAAAAGAAGTTCTTGTTGATGATGAAACTATGGAAGACGTTCCAGAATTTGTTGCTGATGTTGCAGATGAGTTAAAGATTGAATCTTTGACGTGTGAAAATAACTAAACTTCGATCTTAGCCATTCGAGATTTGCACAACATTAAATTCAAGCATTCAACAAAGGAGCTTGATATATTTCTTGCAGATCTTTGTTTCCAATGTTTGATTGCTGGCGCATGTAGGCATGCTCTTGAAGAGTGTGTGGCTATCCACATCAATCTTGTTCCTCTAATTCATGGATTTCGGATATGGATGGTTGCCTGGCTACATTAGAACTTGAGGACAAGTTCGTTTCAAGAGGGGGAGTATGATGTGGACATGGATGGCTTCCCTAAAGCAAGTCCAAATTTTATTAGGATTTGTGTTGTTTCCTAATTCTAGTAGGAATAGGACTCTTGAAATCCTAATTCTAGTAGGATTAGAACTCCTAGTTCTGTTAGGAGTCTTAATGTTTTAGTTTATTTGAAATTCTAGTTGTGTTAGAATTCCAAATCCTAGTTTGATTAGGATTCTAATTGCAGTAGAGTTATAGTAGTATTAGAAGTCTAGTTAGTAGACGCCAAGTTGAGCTTGTTCTACTTGGATTAGGAGTGTGTTTATTTCCTTGTTATCTTGTTTTAGTTTCCTAGTTCTAGTATAACTAGGGTTTTGTTATGTTGGCTTTTATTTCACATGCCTATATAAGGCCTTTTAATGCATTAATAAAATCAGTTTTGCTTTGATTTAAAGGAATTGAAAGTGTGAAGCTTCTTTGCTTGCATAAGAACTGAGTGTAAAAAATACACAAATCGAGATTTGTGTGACCTTGGAGCAGAGACTCACAACAGACCCTATTAAACCTAGATTTAAGAACCTATCCAGTTACTTTTCCATTGTTATTCGTCTACCATCCACAAACACAACCGACGTTCGAAACGAGCCAAGAAAATCCACATCAAGTGGTATCAGAGCAGGGTTCGGTGCGACGGCGCATGAGGATGTGTGCATTGCCGAAATCGTAATATTTTTGGCTCGTTGGAAATCTAACATACAGGCCTACATCGTGTCAAAATTTCAGCTCGATCCGATCTGTAACAAAGTCACAATGAATGCAAACGTTTGACGCATATTTCTGTTTTCCAAGCGGATTGCATACTGTTAGTAAAACAAAAACTGCAATAAATTGGTTTGTTATTTTTTGATAAACTTTTGGTCGAGTATTCCAGACATATAGGGCTACATGCTGAAAAAGGTTCAAAATTTTTTGAGTAGTTTTGATCAGGTTTTGATATCTGCAATTTCGATGGTAATTGCTGGCTGATTTCTGACAATTTTAAATCTTTGAGTTCAAGTGGATGGAGAGATGAGTTACAAGTGGGTTTTAAAAGATTTGAAAGAGTTCAACTAGGTCTTCGGAGTCCATCAACACTTGACGATGTATTGGCACAAATTCGAAAGGATAACGCACAATTGGAATTATGGTTACAACAACGAACTACATGTTTAGATGAAGAAACAAAAGAAGTTCTTGTTGATAATGAAACTATGGAAGACGTTCCAGAATTTGCTGTTGATGTTGCAGATGAGTTAAAGATTGAATCTTTGACGCGTGCAAATAACAAAGCTTCGATCTTGGCCGTTCCAAATGTGCACGACATTAAATTAAAGCGTTCAACAAAGGAGTTTGATATATTTCTTGCTGATTTCTGTTTCCAATGTTTGATTGTTCGCGCATGTAGGCATGCTCTTGAAAAAAGTGTGGCTATCCACAACAATCTTGTTCCTCTAATTCATGGATTTCGGGTATGGATGGTTGCATGGCTACATTGGAATTTGAGGACAAGTTCGTTTCAAGAGGGGGAGTATGATGTGGACATGGATGGCTTCCCTAAAACAAGTACTAATTCTGTTAGGATTTGTGTTGTTTCCTAATTCTAGTAGGAATAAGACTCTTGAAATCCTAATTCTAGTAGGATTAGAACTCCTAGTTCTGTTAGGAGTCTTAATGTTTTAGTTTATTTGAAATTCTAGTTGTGTTAGAATTCCAAATCCTAGTTTGATTAGGATTCTAATTGCAGTAGAGTTATTGTAGTATTAGAAGTCTAGTTAGTAGACGCCAAGTTGAGCTTGTTCTACTTGGATTAGGAGTGTGTTTATTTCCTTGTTATCTTTTTTTATTTTCCTTGTTCTTGTATAACTTGGGTTTTATTTTCTTTGCTTTTGTTTCACATGCCAATATAAGGCCTTTTAATGCATTAATAAAATCAGTTTTGCATTGTGGTAAAAGAATTGAAAGTGTGAAGCTTGTTTGGTTGCATAAGAACTGAGTGTTCAAAATACACAAACCGAGATTTGTGTGACCTTGGAGCCGAGACTCACAAGAGAACCTCTTAAACCTAGATTTAAGGGCCTATCCAGTTACTTTTCCATTGTTATTCGTCTACCATCCACAAACACAACCGACATTCGAAATGAGCCAAGAAAATCCACATCAAGTGGTATCAGAGCAGGATTTGGTGCGTGATGCAAGTTGGACTATCTTTAATCGCTTTCTTAGGATGTTACATGGTTTTACTTTACTCCTAAAGTAGAGGTTTTACATGTAACTAAAAATTTGTCTTTTGATTGTTAGTTAAGTTAGTTATTTCAAGTATTTGTTGTAATAATGTCCGAAATCTTAGAGTATTTCGGTTCATTGGAGTCTAGTTGTCAAGAGTTGTATTTTAGGAAAGTTACCTTAAGTTGGGAAGAGCTAGAGTGGCGTGCATGGTGAGCATTGTAGCCGTGTGTTTTGGTGTAATTAAGGAAGGTATTGCATATCTTTCCTTAAGTTTTTGTTTCCTTAAAAATTTCCTAGATTTTAGGCTAGAATTAAGGAAGGATACTTTCCTAATTTCCTTAGTGTGGGACGTGTGGTGTAAGAGTCTTGGAGAGCAAGGTTTTCTTGCCTCTTCTACTATAAATAAAGGTGCCTATCCTCCTAAAAAGAGGTAGACTGATTTTGAGAATTGTGAGCGTTGCTTATTTCGGTTGTTAACCAAAACAATACTTGTTGCGACTTGTATTCATCTTCTAATTGCGATTAGGAAGAGACCCTCTAATTCCTGCGAGAATCAAGAGTACTATCCTTGTTTTTATTTCTTATTTTCAGCATTCATTCATAATAAAAACATAAAAAGACGTCACTTAAAACTAGGTTAAAGTTTGTGAATTTTCGGATTCGAAATTCATATCAGTGCGACGGTGCGTGAGGATGCGTGCATTGTCGAAATCGTAATTTGTTTGGCTCGTTGGAAATCTAACATACATGCCTACATTGTGCCAAAATTTCAGCTCGATCTGATCAGTAACGAAGTCACAGTGAATGCAAACGTTTGACGCATATTTCTGTTTTTCGGACTGATTGCATACTGTTAGTAAAATAAAAACTGTAATCAATTGGTTTGTTATTTTTTGATGAAATTTTGATCGAGTGTTCCAGACATATAGGGTTACATGGTGAAAAAGTTTCATAATTTGTTGACTAGTTTTGAGCAATTTCGATGGTAATTACTGGCCGTTTTCTGTCAATTTAAAATCTATGAGTTCAAGTGGATGGAGACATGAGTTACAAGTCGGTTTTAAAAGATTTGAAAGAGTTCAACTAGGTCTTCGGAGTCCATCAACAGTTGACGATGTATTGGCATAAATTTGAAAGGATAACGCGCAGTTGGAATTATGGTTACAACAACGAACTACATGTTTAGATGAAGAAACAAAATAAGTTCTTGTTGATGATGAAACTATGGAAGACGTTCCAGAATTTGTTGCTGATGTTGCAGATGTTGCAGATGAGTTAAAGATTGAATCTTTGACGTGTGCAAATAACAAAGCTTCGATTTTTTCCATTCGAGATGTGCACAACATTAAATTCAAGCGTTCAACAAAGGAGCTTGATATATTTCTTGATGATTTTTGTTTCCAATGTTTGATTGTTGGCGCATGTAGGTGATACAAGTGCATCAAGACAACTCAAAATATTAAAGTTAGATGATCTTTTCAATTACTAGATTTGGATCATCTTACAATTCAAGGTCGCAAAAGCCCAAGTTTATCATTTATATTACATGGGAGTGCGATTGAAGCCCAACATGATGCAACAATATCAACAAAGGCGTGTAATGTGGCGTGCAAAGAGCAGCCTAAAAATCTGTTTGGGCAATGATTTTCTATCTGATTTTGTTGTTATTTTTTAAGCTTGTAATAAACCTTGAGATTACTCATAAAGTATCTCATGATAGGTGTGTGTTTTGTGGCTGATTAGGCGTGTAATTAGGGGTTATTTACAGCTCCATAGTTGCTGATTGCCTCCTTTTGTAACAGCCCCTTTAATGAGGCTTAATTAGTGCTTGAATCAAGGAGTCTTATAACTCCTCAAAACCATTCCTCTTTGGACGGGTTTGTAGGGTTTTCTTTGGGTTATTTTGCTGCTCATTCCTCTATTTAAGGAGAGCAAATGATAAGTGAAGATCAGATTTGAAGTTGAATGAAAAAAATTATTTCTTTGTGAAACTTTCTTTTGAGTGTGTCTCAAAAACCCCTATTACAACTTGAGTGTGTCTTGGTTGTTTAGGATTGATACACTAAATTGAGGGTGTCTTATTTAGTTGTATCAAGATCCTATAGTTCTTTGAGTGTGTCTTGAGAGCTATAGTTAAATTTTCAGTTTTATCTATCCGTTCTAGTTCACCAAAAAGGAGCAAAATTATCAAAACCAATTCAACCCAATTTAAGTGAGGAAGTGAGGGTTGCAATTGGATCAGTAGGCATGCTCTTGAAGAAAGTGTGGCTATCCACAGCAATCTTGTTCCTCTAATTCATGGATTTCGGGTATGGATGGTTGCATGGCTACATTGGAATTTGAGGATAAGTTCGTTTCAAGAGGGGGAGTATGATCTGGACATGGATGGCTTCCCTAAAACAATTACAAATTCTGTTAGGATTTGTGTTGTTTCCTAATTCTAGTAGGAATAAGACTCTTGAAAATCCAAATTCTAGTAGGATTAGAACTCCTAGTTCTATTAGGAGTCTTAATGTTTTAGTTTATTTGAAATTCTAGTTGTGTTAGAATTTCAAATTCTAGTTGGATTAGGATTTTAATTGGAGTAGAGTTATAGTAGTAATAGAAGTCTAGTTAGTAGACGCCAAGTTGAGCTTGTTCTACTTGGATTAGGAGTGTGTTTATTTCCTTGTTATCTTTTTTTAGTTTCCTATTTCTAGTATAACTTGGGTTTTGTTTTTTTTGCTTTTTTTTCACATGCCAATATAAGGCCTTTTAATGCATTAATAAAATCAGTTTTGCTTTGTGTTAAAAGAATTGAAAGTGTGAAGCTTGTTTGCTTGCATAAGAACTGAGTGTTCAAAATACACAAACCGAGATTTGTGTGACCTTGGAGCCGAGACTCACAAGAGAACCTCTTAAACCTAGATTTAAGAGCCTATCCAGTTACTTTTCCATTGTTTTTCGTCTACCATCCACAAACACAACCGACATTCGAAATGAGCCAAGAAAATCCACATCAAGTGGTATCAGAGCAGGATTTGGTGCGACGGCACGTGAGGATGCGTGCATTGTCAAAATCGTAATTTATTTGGCTCATTGTAAATCTAACATACATGCCTACATCGTGTCAAAATTTCAGCTCGATCTGATCAGTAACGAAGTCACAGTGAATGCAAACGTTTGACGCATATTTCTGTTTTCCAGACTGATTGCATACTGTTAGTAAAATAAAAACTGTAATTAATTGGTTTGTTATTTTTTGATGAAATTTTGATCGAATGTTTCAGACATATAGGGCTACATGGTGAAAAAGTTTCATAATTTGTTGACTAGTTTTGAGCAATTTCGATGGTAATTACTCGCCGTTTTCTGTTAATTTAAAATCAATGAGTTCAAGTGGATGGAGACATGAGTTACAAGTCGGTTTTAAAAGATTTGAAAGAGTTCAACTAGGTCTTCGGAGTCCATCAACAGTTGACGATGTATTGGCACAAATTCGAAAGGATAACGCGCAGTTGGAATTATGGTTACAACAACGAACTACATGGTTAGATGAAGAAACAAAAGAAGTTTTTTTGATGATGAAACTATGGAAGACGTTCCAGAATTTGTTGCTGATGTTGCAGATGAGTTAAAGATTGAATCTTTAACGTGTGCAAATAACAAAGCTTCGATTTTTTCCATTCGAGATGTGCACAACATTAAATTCAAGCGTTCAACAAAGGAGCTTGATATATTTCTTGATGATTTTTATTTCCAATGTTTGATTGTTGGCGCATGTAGGTGATACAAGTGCATCAAGACAACTCAAAATATTAAAGTTAGATGATCTTTTCAATTACTTGATTTGGATCATCTTACAATTCAAGGTCGCAAAAGCCCAAGTTTATCATTTATATTACATGGGAGTGCGATTGAAGCCCAACATGATGCAACAACATCAACAAAGGCGTGTAATGTGGCGTGCAAAGAGCAACCCAAAAATCTGTTTGGGCAATGATTTTCTATTTGATTTTGTTGTTATTTTTTAAGCTTGTAATAAACCTTGAGATTACTCATAAAGTATCTCATGATAGGTGTGTGTTTTGTGGGCGATTAGGCGTGTAATTAGGGGTTATTTACAGCTCCATAGTTCTCGATTGCCTCCTTTTGTAACGGCCCTTTAATGAGGCTTAATTAGGGCTTGAATCAAGGAATTTTATAACTCCTCAAAACCATTCCTCTTTGGACGGTTTTGTAGGGTTTTCTTTGGGTTATTTGCTGCTCATTCCTCTATTTAAGGAGAAAAAATGATAAGTGAAGATCAGATTTGAAGTTGAATGAAAAAAATTATTTCTTTGTGAAACTTTCTTCTGAGTGTGTCTCAAAAATCCCTATTACAACTTGAGTGTGTCTTGGTTGTTTAGGATTGATACACTAAATTGAGGGTGTCTAATTTAGTTGTATCAAGATCCTATAGTTCTTTGAGTGTATCATGAGAGCTATAGTTAAATTTCCAGTTTTATCTATCCGTTCTTGTTCACCAAAAAGGAGCAAAATTATTAAAACCAATTCAACCCAAATTAAGCGAGGAAGTGAGGGTTGCAATTGGATCAGTAGGCATGCTCTTGAAGAAAGTGTGGCTATCCACAGTAATCTTGTTCCTCTAATTCATGGATTTCGGGTATGGATGGTTGCATGGCTACATTGGAACTTGAGGACAAGTTCGTTTCAAGAGGGGGAGTATGATGTTGACATGGATGGCTTCCCTAAAACAAGTCCTAATTCTGTTAGGATTTGTGTTGTTTCCTATTTCTAGTAGGAATAGGACTCTTGAAATCCTAATTCTAGTAGGATAAGAACTCCTAGTTCTGTTAGGAGTCTTAATGTTTTAGTTTATTTGAAATTTTAGTTGTGTTAGAATTCCAAATCCTAGTTGGATTAGGATTCTAATTGGAGTAGAGTTATAGTAGTATTAGAAGTCTAGTTAGTAGACACCAAGTTGAGCTTGTTCTACTTGGATTAGGAGTGTGTTTATTTCCTTGTTATCTTGTTTTAGTTTCCTAGTTCTAGTATAACTAGGGTTTCGTTTTGTTTGCTTTTGTTTCACATGCCTATATAAGGCCTTTTAATGCATTCATAAAATCAGTTTTGCTTTGAGTTACAAGAATTGAAAGTGTGAATCTTGTTTGCTTGCATAAGAACTGAGTGTTCAAAATACACAAACCGAGATTTGTGTGACCTTGGAGCCGAGACTCACAAGAGAACCTCTTAAACCTAGATTTAAGAGCCTATCCAGTTACTTTTCCATTGTTATTCGTCTACCATCCACATCAGTTATATGGTTGAGTAATGTTATATACATATATAGTAGTTACTATTGATTGAGTTTCTAATTCATTTAGTTTAGTAGTACAAGTTAAGTGCAATCATTTATGTTAACAATATCTAGCTGAACTAGTATTGTTGTTTGTATGAATAATTTTATACTATCGTTTGGTCAATTATAATGGGTTCAACCTAGATTGGTGATGTGTTATTAATCTTGAAAGTTTATAATTAAGAAGGTTATAGTAGAGATATGTTTATTAGTTAACAAAGAGATTTGTAATTGTCAAAGATTATATGGGGGTTGACTTGTCCTATGTAATGATGAAGTTAGTTCGTTAATGGTTTATAATTTAATTATTGGAATTGGAATTCACCTAACGACATAGCTTGAGCCATATTTAGTTGCCACGAAATTAATCTTCATTTAATGAACCACGAATTGTAGAGTTTGAGTTAACTCTCGCTAGTTAATTCTAGATGAGAGACCTATCCTATTGTGAGTTTTGTGTTGTTTCATAACCACTATTAGTATTGTTGTTGAGATGAATCTAGATTAATAATCATGAAGTGCAAAATATATAGTATATTTATTTACATGTAATAGTATGAATTATTTGTAACTGGTACAATAACTCTCTATTGTTCACTCTAACTGAGAGACCTCTTGTCATCGTGGTTGCTATTTGTCAGATATGATTGTTTATTAGTTATTTTGATTATAGTTTCACAGTTAATCTGATTTGAGGTTGGAGTAATTATAAACATATGTTAATTTGAATGTTATATGAACATGTCAATATAGCTTATATGTCTTGGCTTTGAGTTATGTGTTTCAAAGGTTTGTTGCTAAGAATTATTAAACTATTGGATGAGTTTCCAGAATGATTTAATTGTGTATAAATGATAATGGAAAGTAATTTAAACGGGAAAGTAGCCTCGTCTCGAGTCGACGGATGAGGTGACACGAACAAGTGCCCCATGGACTGTGAACCTGGGGGGTCCATAGGGAAACCTGCCCATTGCTCGTGGGGCGATAATTGGGCTATATATCGGTATTGCGAAACCTGTAGATTGCTGATTTAATCAGCGAAAAATAAACTCCGGACTAGTCGCGGTTATTGGCCAATTGTAAAGCGAATGGTTGGGTGACGACCCCCACTGTCAGAGTGTAAGTTTTGTCTCCTCCACCGCGTTCTCTTTCCCCCGATTACAAAGAAGGTTATCTTCAGTTATATGGAAATGAATCCTAATTCAGTATTTGGATGTGAATATTGATATTGGATTCCGGATAAGGACTTGTATCAAGAAAAGTTGTACAGTTATTGGATTCCCCGATAAGGAATCATATAGTGGTAAGTTGTTTTGATATTGGATTCACGATAAGGAATCACATCAGATAATGTAATTAATGTTTATTCTGTATTGAATACGAATATTGATACTCTTTTCCTGATAAGGAAGCATATCATGGTAAGTTATCATGATGTGAAATAGAAGTATTAGTTATGTAGAGTTCTAGTTCTGTTAGAATTCTATGTAATTTAGGGTTTTAATTCATAGTTTGTTTAGAGTTTCAATTGAATTAGGACTTTATTAGAGTTTGAGTTGTGTTAGGAGTCCTAATCCTAATCACATTAGGCGTGTGAAAAAATCAGTCACAGCCGTGTGATGATAGATTAGTTTGTTATGTTTATCTTTTATGCTTTACTAGTTCTACTAGGTTTAGGTTAGTTTGCTTTAATAGTTCTACTAGGCTTAGGATTATTTGCACTATAAATAGACCATTCGGTCATATTAATAAAGGGAGAGTATGTTTAAGTTAATTCTTGTGAATTACAGATTTAGGAGAGAATCCAAAACGAATCCGGAGAGAATCCAAAAACCCCCTAGTTGAACTTTGAGACGAAATACGCCTAAGTTCTCCATATCCTGGTTACCAATCGAGTTATTGAGACGAAATACGCCAATATACTTGATCTTTGCTACTGATTTAATTAAAGTTTCAATCTTTCATCTACAAAAGCCACTAAACTACATCAAAGAGCCTAAATTTCGTGAATCTTGTTTCAAGAATCACATCATATCATGTTATTGGATTCCCGAAAAGAATTGTATCTTGTTATTGGATTCCCGATAAGGAATCGTTATAGTGAAAGTTGTTATGTTATTTAATTTCGTGATAAGGGTTTGTTTATAACTGTATCAGAGAATGATTGATAGAGTAAGAAAGTATAAGTTTGAATTTCTGCTAAGAAATATCGTACTTTATTTATATCAAAGCTGATAACTCGGATTCTTTATGATATTGTGATATGTTGAAAGGTAATTAAATAAAGAAGTATGAAATATGTCTCTGTTGATTACATGTGAATCGTCTTGTTGTGCTTGTTGTTATGTGAACGATGTTGGATTATGAAAGGAGTAAATGAATCAAGGTATTTCATGTATGTGTCCGACGGGATTAATGTTATGCACTATTATGACAATGTGATTGTTGTGACTATGTTGACCGTGGAGTCGTTTTCATACAAGCTATTCATTTCATGTCCTTTTATAGTTACAACTTAAAACTATTACAACTGATTTTTGTTGAAGGAAAATAAAAGAAATAAACACCTAATTATGCCACTAACAACGACTTAATTCCACGTCTATCATGACCAGCTACAATGAAGGCAACTAAGCAACTAATCTCCTACTTTCAAGGCGCCTAACTTCAGCTCAATTGCACGCCTTTGAAGAGTCCATGATGCTGCCAACTTTGCACGCCTAAGCCTCCTACAATCAAGGGAGTTGTTGTAGGTTGCTTGACTGAGATTTGCACGTACCATCTCTAGTGGAACAAACTCCACAAAGCACGTTCTCCACTCCTTCTGACAAGCAGCAGCCATGCCTTGGCTCCATTACTTCCATTACGTAGTTACTTAGTCTCATTGAGTCTCCATTACATCCTATGCTAAGGAATGAACAACTGATTACACTAATCAAAACTAACAACCGGAATAACAAGAACAAAAGGGATACTAACTTATTCATCATCCTAATAAACAATAAGGAAAACGAAACTAAGAGACCAAGCTAACAAAGGACTCTATTTGAACATGAACAACCGGACTAAGTAGAACTCCATAAATGCTTTATCCAACCATATTGATGATCTTAGAATCCCTAGTACAAGCAATGTGATATAGATGTGACAAGGAGATTCAAGATAATTAAATTAGTTGATCTATTTAATTATTGGGTTTGGATCATCTTACAATTCAAGGTCATAAGTAGTGTTTTAGTGTTAGTTTTAATTGTTAAAGGCTGAAATTCTCTTATTTAAATTCGGTTCTGAAGTTGTTTTTATTGCTTTATTAGAAGTATTACTAGAAATCCTAGGTCTGTTAGGATTTGTGTAATCGTAGTTCTATTTGGATTAGTAGTCCTAGTAGTAGTCATAGTTTTACTTAGATTAATAATCTTAAGTGTGTTAGGATTATAGTTGAGTTAGAATTCTACTTTTAGTCGGATTCCTAATAGACGTAGGAATTACGTTGTTTTCCTTTTCCTAGTTTATTTAGAATTCCTAAACCTAGTAGAGGTTGGAATCAGTTTTTGTAAGCCTATATATATGGCTCGTTTTTCATTAATAAAGATAAACAAATTTATGATATTAGAGTTTAAATTTTCTTTGTGAAAATTTTTGAACTTCTTTGTGATTTCCAAACCATGAATCGATTACTTTGTGTTTGACATTTAAGATTGATTGCTTAATTACTTTGTGTTTGAGAGTGAATCAAGACCCAATTCGGGAATTACTTTGTGTTTGATCGAATTGTTCTATCCTTAATACTTAAAGAAAACCCTAAATATCTTATCTTTCTTTGAAGATTCTTGGATTTCCGTAAAACTCAACTAAAGTACCGCATCCACATCAAATTAGTATCAGAGCTGGTTGAAAGAAAGTCGAAAAAACTTGCAGTGCGTTCGTCCAGATTCAAACAGTTTTCAGGTGCGTTTTGTTTAATTTCGTTCTCCTAGTTGTAAACGAATTTTTTGGTGATTATTGATCCTAAACTGGACTACTACATGTCTAGTTTAATGTCCTAAATTTTCGTAATATTTGAAGATCGTTTGGTATAGTTTCGAGACAGTTTTGGTACATTTGTCTGATTTCGCTGGAATCTGGCACAGTCAACTTATTTTGGATGTTGCGGACTATATACTTGGAATTTTTGAGTGATTCCAATAGGGTTGATCTTATAACATCCGAATCTTGTATGTGCTAAATTTTCATGAGATTTCATCAAGAGTTGAACTTGAAATTGTCGAGTGACTTGGAACCTAGATCAGCGGCAAGTTTTATCAACTTCATTGCTGATTTTTGCTCATTATCATGGATGATCTTTATCATGCGTTTTTAAGTAGTGAATTTCGGTATATTCAATATGTTGAATATGAAAATCATCGTCGTGTGACTGAAGAACTTCGAGCAAATATTCAAGAGTTGGGAGAATCGTTGCAAAATCTTGAACGGCTAGTTCTCAAACATTATCCTCAAACAAATATCATACAAAAAACAGAGGATTCTACTGATTTTCAAGATCATATTACACACGAGAATATAGTTTTAGATCGAATTCTCGAGAACAATCAAGAAGAGGAGATTAAAGAAACTTCTAGTCATACTTCTCTTGCTATCGATGCTGTTATAGAGTTTTCCAAAGATTCCACAATTTGCAACTTGCCAAGTAAGGTTGTCGTGACATGTCTTTATATTATTTTTGAACCTCCTCCAACTTGGTTAGTTCATACTTTTGGGTTGGACAAGAGTAATGTTGATCATGATGGTAATCTTAACCTCCCTAAAAGTTCATGTGATTCGATGCAATATACAATATTTGATGAAGTCCTCATTCCTTCTGATCAAGTTCTACTGTTGAGATTAAGCAAAATTCGAGGTCGGATTTTTTTCAAGAAGGGGAGAATGATATGGATGTGACAAGGAGATTCAAGATAATTAAATTAGTTGATCTATTTAATTATTGGGTTTGGATCATCTTACAATTCAAGGTCATAAGTAGTGTTTTAGTGTTAGTTTTAACGGTTATTTCACCATATACCCCTGACAAATCAAGAAATTCACCATATACCCTCAATGTTTCAAAAATTCACCATATACCCCTAAGTTTCCGAAAATGTTCACCAAACACCCTTTTTCTAACGGACGTTAGGTTACCCTTAATGTTATTTACAATATTGCCATCATTAACCCCTAATCCTTAATTCTAATCCTAATACTAACCCTAATTCTAACCCTACCCAAACCCTAACCCATCCTCCCCTCCCCCAAACCCTAACCCACCTAGCCCAGCACCCCTCCCCATCCCCTCCACCCCCAAGCCCATCCCCCACCCCCCAGCCTACCCCCATCCCCGTCGAATTCCCGGTCCAAGCCCACCACCCCTCCCCCATCCCCTCCCCCCTCCCCGTCGAATTCCCGGTCCAGCCCACCACCTCTCCCCCTCCCAATCCCCTCCGCCGCACTCGGGCGAGAAACTATGTCCAGCCCAACCCCCCGGTTCGGTCGATTTCTCTCTCCCCGACGCACAAGGAAAAACCGATTTTTCTCCCCGTGCGATCGAGCTTGAGTGTGGCTGGGTTCGAGTCGATTTCTTGCGGTTTGGAAGGGCGGTGCGGCCGGGTTCGAGTCGAATTCTTGCGGGGGGAGGGTGGGGGCGTGCGACCGGGTTCAAGCCGAATTCTTGCGAGGGGAGGGTGGAGGGAGGTGCGGCCGGTTCAGTCGAATTCTTACGGGGAGGGTGAGGGGAGGTGCGGCCGGGTTCGGGTGGAGGGGGGCGGGGGAGGGGGACGGGGGGGGGGGGGAGGGGTGGAGGGGGAGGGTGGGGGGGGGGGCGGTGGAGGGGAGGGGATGGTGGAGGGGTGGTGAAGGGGAGGGTTTGGGGGTGGTGGAGGGTTAGGGTTTAGGGTTTAGATTAGGGTAAGGGATTAGGGTTTAGATTAGGGTTAGGGATTAGATTAGGGTTTACATTTTAGGGTTAGGGCTTAATGGTGGCAAAATGGTAAATAAAATTAACGGTTAGTTAACGGCAGTTAGGAAAAGGGTATATGGTGAACGTTTTCGAAAACTCATGGGTATATGGTGCATATCTGAAACATTGAGGGTATATGGTGAATTTTTCAATTTGTCGGGGGTATATGGTGAAAAAACCGTAGTTTTAATTGTTAAGGGCTGAAATTCTCTTATTTAAATTCGGTTCTTAAGTTGTTTTTATTGCTTTATTAGAAGTATTACTAGAAAACCTAGTTCTGTTAGGATTTGTGTAATCGTAGTCCTATTTGGATTAGTAGTCCTAGTAGTAGTCATAGTTCTACTTTGATTAATAATCTTAAGTGTGTTAGGATTATAGTTGAGTTACAATTCTACTTTTAGTCGGATTCCTAATAGATGTAGGAATTACGTTGTTTTCCTTTTCCTAGTTTATTTAGTATTCCTAAACCTAATAGAGGTTGGAATCAGTTTTTGCAAGCCAATATATATGGCTCGTTTTTCATTAATAAAGATAGACAAATTTATGAGATTAGAGTTTTAATTTTCTTTGTGAAAATTTTCGGACTTCTTTGTGATTTTCAATCCTTGAATCGATTACTTTGTGTTTGAGATTTAAGATTGATTGCTTAATTACTTTGTGTTTGAGAGTGAATCAAGACCTAATTCGTGAATTACTTTGTGTTTGATCGAATTGTTCTGTCCTTAATACTTAATGAAAACCCTAAAGATCCAATCTTTCTTTCAAGAATCTTGGATTTCCGTAAAACTCAACTAAAGGACATCCGCATCCACATCACAATGTAGGAGCTACGGCAACATCATTAGATTGAAGATAAGAAACGGTTTAACAAGAACAAGAAAATGAACCGGTTTGTGTTAAACACAAACATCCACTACTTCCACAACCCAAAATACCACCAATCAAGGCTAAAACAAGGTGAAACAACTTGTCTTACAACCTATTTTACTTGCTTAGCTCTCATATCAATGAATGACAAGCAAACAACAAAGATTTTTGATAAACAAAACCAAACCCGATTTTGGACTGAAAACACACTTGTTTTCAAATAGAGAGAACTCTCTGGCTTTTCATTTAACAATGCTTAAATATTACAAGCTATTAGTAAACTATTTATAGTACAACATATTAAAAAATCACGGCCAAATAAGAAGTACAAGGATATTAAAAATATTCTAAAAGATGACTAAGCTGCTGGAATATCGGACTCGGAGACTTTTGTCCATTCCTATGGCTGTAACTTTTGATTGGCTACGAATTTGACTATGAAACCAATTGGAGAGTTTCCTACACTTGAAGATCTTTCCAACCATATGTCACACGCCTCAAGATGATGACGGAAAGTGACTTCCCAATAAAGAACAAGTAGCAACAATTCCAGCGCCTGAAATGACGTGAAACAAAAGATTCCAATAAGGATCTTTTCTTCCTTGCTAGGAAATGGTGTAATTGGACCATTGGCTGCATACACTTATGTAAGCATGAATAAGCTCCTTGCTTCACCTTCTTGCTTCATTACATCATGACAAGCTTCACAAAGTTGCTGGTGAACATCGTAGCTTTCTCTTTGCCAAGATGATGGAATCTTCTGTTTTAGTACTAACTCATTGTGTTAGTATAAGCTAAACATGTTTAAGAATTAACCAACATTAATTAATATCAAGCACCTCAAGCAAGCACCTCTACATCCTAAATGGGCAGCTGTTAGCTTAGCTTCATTACACGTTTAAGCATATAACTATACTAATTAGCTAATTCAAAACATGTTTAGTACTAATAATGATACGAAATCAGTTGCAAATCAAGAGCTATTACTAAGTACTAATCTCAATCACAACAAAGGAGAGATTCATGGCCTAAAGATTAGTACTAACGTAATCATGTTAAGCAACAACGGAAGAGAAGCTAAGTAAGCTAGCAGCTGCCCATGGGTGTTTGGGAGGTGTGTGCTTAATGTGCTTGTTGTCAATTAGTGTTAATTAAGTATTAAACATGCTTTACGTTCACTAATTGTATTAGTTAGCTCTTTTTATCAGTTATTGTAAACTTTCGATTTTGTAAAACCAATTTTATTTTGTTTAGCTTAAATTGTAATGGGGCGTGTAACTTATGGAGGTGCTTAGTCATGGTGGTGCTTGGCCTACTTGCAGCAAGGGAGCCAATGACAAGCTTGTGTTTAGGCGTGCCATAGCAGCCCTTGTGTGCTGATTTGCAGCAAGGCAATGATGAAAGGAGATGGCTCCATGTGAAGGAAGAGTCCTTATTGGTTCCCTCTCTTAAACCACGTCCCACTTGGTGATGTAGCAAGGCTAGTGCAAGTGTCTTTGTTTCTAGCTAGTTTTAGGAGATATTTTGTAGTTAAATGCTTTGTTTAATCTCCTTGGTGTATTAGATTTAATAGCTGGTGTTTTAAGCTTTTAGCTCTTGTACTATAAGTATGTAATCCAGATTATCAATGAAAATCAGATTTGGTTGTTAAAAAACATTGTTAAAAACCGTTGCGTTTAAAGATTAAAAACCGGGCGTTTTTATTCTACTTTGCACGAATTTCTTGGGAGGTAAAACTACAAGAATTCAAACCCAATTAACAAGATTTGAGAGTGATTCACTTATATTGTCAATTAAAACCCTTTTAGTTTAAGGTCGAGAGTGATTCACTTCCTTAACTGAAAATCGAATTATTAGCTTTAAGAGTGATTCTTTTAGCTTATATTCAATCTATCCCACAACACTGTTATTGATAGAGTCGTGTTCGTTTCAAGTGGTATCAAGAGCTCAGTTCTGAAATGGGAGACGAGATGAATGAGAATGCTAGGAGAGATGCTATGCTAGAAGCACTAGCTAAGCAAAATGAAGCATTACATGATATGATGACTCAATTAACCTTGGAAATATTCAAGAAGAAATCCAATGAGGAAGAGAAGAGTTCTAAGGCTGATGATAGAGGGTTAAAAATTGAAGTTCCGGAATTTGATGGAGCTAGTGATCCGGAAGTCTACCTTGAATGGGAACGTTCTTTAGAGCGTTTCTTTGAATACAAAGATACTCCATATGAGAAGAAGTACAAGGTAGCTGTTTTGAAGTTAACCAAATATGCATCCATTTGGTTAGAAGGTGTGAAGAGACAAAGGGTGAAGGAGAACAAATCCAAGATTGCTACATGGGAGAAATTGAGGAAGCAATTGAGGAAGCATTTTGTTCCAACTAACTACAAGAAAAATCAGTATGTTAGATGGTCCATGGAAGAGTACATCAAGGAGTTTGAGAAGCTTTCCATTGTTTGTGAAATAGGATAGATGGAGGAGCAAAAACTAGGCCGGTTCTTCGGAGGCCTAAATGAAGATGTACGAGCGAAAGTCGAGGTGTATCCATACCTAACTTTCGATGAAGCTTGCAAAGTGGCTCTCAAAATTGATAGCCAAAAGAAGAAAGCAGTTACAAGTAAGTCTTATTCAAAGCCATTTAGTACTTTTAAAGCTAATTCTAGTACTAGTAACTTTGATAAGAACAAGAAACCAGATTTCACTAAGAAAGATAAGGAGAAAGTTGTAGAGGATAAAACTTTTAAAGTGAAATGTTTTAAGTGTCAAGGTTATGGTCATTTCCAATCTGCTTGTCCTACTAAAAGAGTCATGACTATAAGAGATATACACAGAATAGACGAGTTGGGAAAAGAATCTCTTTTAGAGATAGAACATGATAAAAGTGAAAGTGAGGAGGAGGACGTGTGTAATCCATAAATGGAGGGTGAAACGTTGGTTTTTAGGAGGTCCTTATATTGTAGTGTCGTGGCTAAAAATGAGGAACAAAGAGAAACCATTTTTCATTCGAAATGCTTAGTGAATAAGAAGCTATGCACGTTAATCATAGATGGTGGTAGTTGTACTAATGTAGCTTCAACTGAACTTGTAGAGAAGTTAGCATTACCTACAACTAAACATCCACATCCTTATAAACTGAAATGGTTAGATGATGATAGTGAAGTAAGGGTGAAAAATAGAGTTTTAGTTACGTTGTCAAGTGGAAATTATGAAGATGAAATTCTATGTGATGTAATCCCTATGACTGCTTGTCACGTGCTACTTGGTAGACCTTGGCAATTTGATCGAAAAGTTATTCATGATGGTTCTACTAATGTGTATAAGGTGAATAAGGATGGCAAAATCAAAACCTTACTACCATTACCCCCTTCAAAAATCCGAAACACAAAGCCTAAACCAAAAGAGAACCTCGTGTGTGGTAGTGTGTTTTTAGGGAGAAAAAGATTCGAGAGGGAGTTGGAAGCTAATCAGGTTGTATACATTCTGGTTGCTATGGAGGTGAACGAGGGAGTGGAGGTTGAAGATTCGAACTTGAGGGAGTTGTTAGAGGAGTTTGGAGATGTATTTCCTAGCGACCTACCACCTGGCCTACCCCCTAAGCGTGGAATTGAGCATCAAATCGATCTCATTCCCGGAGCACCAATTCCAAATAAACCTTCCTATAGATGTAATCCTAAGGAAAGTGAAGAATTACAAAGCTAAATCAGTGAGTTGATGAAGAAAGGCTACGTGAGAGAGAGTAAAAGTCCATGTGATGTTCCGGCTTTACTTGTGCTAAAAAAAGACGGAACTTGGAGGATGTGTATTGATAGCCGTACTGTGAATAACATAACCATAAAATACAGATTTCCTATCCCTAGATTAGATGACATGCTAGATGAGTTGAGTGGGTCCAAAGTGTTTTCGAAAGTTGATTTGAGGAGTGGATATCACCAAATATGCATGAGAGAGGGAGATGAGTGGAAGACGGCTTTCAAAACGAAGTATGGGTTGTATGAATGGCTGGTTATGCCATTTGGTCTCACAAATGCTCCTAATACGTTCATGAGATTGATGAATGAAATACTTAGGCTATTTTTGGGAAAGTTCGTGGTTGTCTATTTGGATGATATATTTGTTTACAGTTCTAACAAGGATGATCATTTAAATCATTTCCAACAATTTTTCGAAGTTCTAAAGGAGCAAAAACTGTACGGCAAACTTGAAAAGTGGAAGGTTATGCAAAGAGAGATTGGCTTTCTTGGCTTCATCATTTCTGATGATGGTGTGAAGGTGGATCCATCCAAAGTAGAGGCGATTTCTTCTTGACCGGTTCCCACAACTATCACCGAGGTGAGATTTTTTCTTGATTTAGCTTCATTTTATAGGAGGTTTATAAATAATTTCAGCACTTTATTTGCTCCTATAACTGAATGCACTAAACATGGAGAATTTTCATGGAGTGACGCAGCTCAAAAGGCGTTTGAACTTGTAAAGGAGAAAATGTGTAACACGCCTATTCTAGCTTTACCTGATTTCACTAAACCATTTGAAGTTGAGTGTGACGCAAGTGGAACGGGTATTGGGGCTGTTTTGATTCAATGTGGCAAGCCTATTGCTTACTTTAGAGAGAAGCTTAATCATGCTAAATTGAATTATTCCACCTATGATAAAGAGTTTTATGCTATGGTTAGAGCTCTTAATCATTGGAGTCACTATTTGCGACCACAAGCTTTTGTTCTTCATTCTGATCATGAATCATTAAAATACATTCATGGACAACATAAGCTTAGTGCTCGTCATGCTAAATGGGTAGAATTCTTACAATCTTTTAATTTTGTTGCTAAGTACAAAGCTGGAAAAGCTAACGTTGTGGCAGATGCTTTATCTCAGAGGCACCTACTGCATAATATGATGGATTCCAAGGTGCTTGGGTTTGAATTGATTAAAGAGTTCTATGATCTTGATGATGAGACATGTGACCTGTTCGTGGCTACCAAAGATGGTCCAAAAGACCATTATCATCAAATGGATGGGTTCTTATTCAAGGGGAACAAACTTTGTGTTTCTAAGTGTTCTGTTCGGGATTTGCTAATTAGAGAAGCTCATGGAGGTGGTTTGGCTGGCCATTTTGCTGTTAGCAAAACCATGGGGTTATTACAAGAACATTTTTCATGGCCTCATATGATTAAAGAAGTGCACGCTGTTTTGGCTCGTTGCGGTGTTTGTCAAAGAGCTAAGAGCACGTTCCGTAAGGGGTTGTACACTCCTTTACCAGTACCAAAGAGACCATGAGAGGATGTTAGTATGGATTTCATTATTGCACTTCCTATAACGCAAAGAGGGAAAGATTCGGTCACGGTGGTGGTGGACCGTTTCTCAAAAATGGCACACTTCGTGCCTTGCCATAAAAAAGAAGATGCAATTAACGTTTCTTGTTTGAACCACTTGTGAAATGAAAATCAGATTTGGTTATTTAAAAACATTGTTAAAAACCGTTGCGTTTAAAGATTAAAAACCGGGCGTTTTTATTCTACTTTGCAGGAATTTCTTGGGAGGTAAAACTACAAGAATTCAAATCCAATTAACAAGATTGGAGAGTGATTCACTTATCTTGTCAATTAAAACCCTTTTAGTTTAAGGTCGAGAGTGATTCACTTCCTTAACTGAAAACCGAACTATTAGCTTTAAGAGTGATTCTTTTACCTTATATTCAATCTATCCCACGACACTGTTTTTCATAGAGTCGTGTTCGTTTCAAATAAGCTACTTAATGATAATTCAATAACTCTTAAACAAGATTAGTTCTTGTAACAGCCCGATTCTCGAGCTGCTAGCTTAACTCGCTTAGCAATCACAAATCTCAATTAATACCAAAATAATAATAATGACTTATGAATTAGATAACACTCGCAACGGAATCAACCTAAAATATATGATCCTGGACCTGTGGGTTATGGCCCCACAAAACAATATCCTTTATATAAGACTTCAATTACATAGTCATTCAATCTCAAATTACATGGCAGAAGAATAATCCACATTGTATGTAATTCTAAATAAACTCCTCTATATACAAACTTAAATCTCGGACTTTAACCCATAATACACAATTCGAATCTTAACTTTATTCTCAACTCCATTCTGGCTTCCAACACAATCCTGCAACAAAGTTTGACTCTACCACCCACCAAGTGACAGGCCACAGAAATGACAAAACAATCAGCAAAGCCGAGTACACACTACATAATAGAAAATACAAGTTTAGGTGTATTTTGAAAACTACTTGATAACACATAGTCATAATAGCAAGTAGTCATAATCAATTCCATTACTTAGAGATTTCATAAGATCAATCTTTTGATATGACCGCGAGCGTAGCAAACTGATGAGGGTGGTCACCTTACCTTTTACTGTTCAGCTTGCAAGACTTAACCCGGACATATCCTACTTCCACCAGGATTTCCCCCTCCTGGTTGGGTAACAATTAGGGAATACCCGCCCTAACCCGTGTGTATGCTCAAGCCTCGCTTCCGTGATTAAAATCCAAGACATTTAGTGTTTCATTACCATACAATTCCATATACTTAACAAATTCCATTTAAAAAGCATAAACATGGCAATTTAGTGTTTAAGCCTAGCTTAGGATAAGTAAAACATCTCAAGTGAACCATAGCATGCCAAATCCATGTCATATACTTAAAGCACACATACCAATAAGCATATTGTTTAGTATGCTTGTCCAGCAAGTAAACTATAGGTTTAGCTTCCTTGCCCGGCAAGTAAACTAGTATCCCTTAGATGTTCTTCACTTGGAGACTTGTGCAACAATGTCTGAATTGGTCCTGTCCGAGCCTGAGCTTCGTTCCCGAACCTGTAAAAAGGGACCCACCCTGGAGGTTTGGGTGGTGGTTCCCCCTCCGGCTTAAGTCGGATATCGGGAGTTGTAAGGAGAAAAGTAGAGATAGAGAGAGAGAACGTGAGAGAGTATTTCTTCGAGTAAGTTTACCTTTGTTTGCATTGAATGAGCTTTCTCCTGATTTAAGGGGTATTTATAGTGATTGTAGTATGACAGCTATCCTTAAAACTGCCCTAGAATAGTGGCATCTGATTGGCTAAGCAATCAGATTATGACACGTGGCAGGCCAAGATTTGTGAGAGTCTATCAACCAATCACTTGCAGCCACCTTCAATGAGCTGGGCTCTGACTAACTTTTGGGCCAGAAAAGTAAGCCTTTTCTCCCAACTGAATACAACCCAAGGGTTAAATCTTTTTCCTTTATTTATTATGGGAGGACACGTGTACGACTCTGATGAGCCCAAGTGTCTCTAAAGGGGCCGTAGATTTTTAGGCTACAACATTTGCCCCTAAAAGGGTTTTCACTGTTGGCCTATCTGACGGATAATACCCTTTTTCTGGGCTTTACCGGTCATAATCGACCGTTTTAAACTTTTTTCCGGTCATCTTTAACCGGCTCAACGGGCTTCTTACCCTCCTATATATATCCTTGGTGTGACCTCATTAAATCATTTCACACCTTGAGAGAATTTTTCTAGAGAGAGAAGCTCCGTAATTTTAATTCTAGAGAGAGAGAGAGATCGTCTAATCTCAGTCTTCTTCACCGAATCGTCCAGGCGTTTCATCAGGTATCTTCTCTTTGTTCTTTTTACTTTTTATTCTTTATTTTTTCTTAGAAAATCAATAAAATGGAATCTTCTTCGTCAAATAATCCTAGCCGACTAAGAGCTTGTCTTGACCCTAGAACCGATACTTCTTCTTCGGCACATTCTAGAGCTGGGCCTCTTCTGGCCGAGTATATATTTTTGTGTGGTTTTGGCCGAGAAAGTCATGACGATCGAGTCTTCACCTGTGCAGGGTAATCTAGCGCACGTCAAGCAAACGGCCCGTCTAAGACGAAAGGTAATACTCCCATCAGATAGTTCAGACATGGAGGAATCTACTGGACGAGTTCCAGATGAAGCGAGGGAGGCCCAAAGTGTTGAGCCTTTGGGCGGGCCTCCTTCCCCTGACCGCAGTTTAGAAGACTCCCAAATAAACCCAGAGGCCAGTCCCTCTGGCAGGGACGTCAATATGGAGGAAACCGGCAAAGACAATAACGGCAGTGAATCTGGCGCAGCCGATGAGTCGGACGAAGCCTCCACTACCTCGTCTGAGGTTTAGAGACGCTTAGGTCCCCTTTCTGACCCCGTTTTTATTTTGGTCAATCGTAAATGGTTAGAGAAGATAGGACCTGACCCTAGTTATTTGTCCTCTTACATGCCCATGTCGGGCTTCTCCTTCGTCATCCCAAATAAGGACGCCACGATTCTGAGTGCCCCAAAAGAACCACTTCGCCGTCTACAAGCTGGCCTTGGACGCGGGATTAAGGTTCCCCCTCCACAATTTTATAGAACAAGTTCTGCAGTACTACAACATCGGCCATAATCAGCTGGCGCCTAACGCTTGGTACAATGTCCTAACTTTCATAGCCGTCTGCGAGCTGCGCGGCCTCGCTCTTTCTCTCCAAGCCTTCACCCATATTCACTATGCGGCTAAGGTACCCGTGGCCGTGGACGGAGCATGGCTCAGCATCTGCAACCGCCCCGACTTTCTCACTGCTTGGGGTAAACCGTCGAAGATGCACGAATGGAAAGCTGACTTCATCTTCTTCCGGGCGGCCAACGACCACGCCACAGAGGGCTATCAGTTTTATAATCGAGTCGTCACGAATATGGGAGAAAGCAGTCCTGGTTGGAGTTGAAGGACCATTTCGACGAAGAGGTAGTGGAGTACTTTAGGATAAAAGGGTACTCCAGGCCCGGCCAGCCATCCTTTAAAGGGCCAGCTAACTGGATACCTTGTAAGGAAATGTTTTATAGTGATGACTTCTTGGTTGCCGCCGGCTTGCGGTTGGCCGAAGATAAAGGTATACATTCAAATCCCCAAAGTAAAATGCCTCGTCCATAGCCCGTATCGGACTAACCCTTTTCATTTCTTTTTTGTTGACTCGGCCAGAGCACGTCTCAAGCATTGTTGGACGGGGGATATAAGTAAGTCGAAGTTTTCTGACAACTTATGGAAGGAGTACGCCAAGAGTAGTGCTGAGAAGAGGGCTGAGACACTATATATATATATATTAAATGTTTTTTTTTAGACGAGGATCATTCTGACTCGTCAAGAATTGACTTCCATCCCTTGGACGAGAATCACCCAAAGAAGGAAGGCGTCCATGCTTGGACGATCACCTTCTTTGGGCCATTCTCAATCGAGATACTTGAACAGCTTTGGACGAGTACCTTTTGGGGTTCGTCCAAGTCGGTTTTCATTCTTTGGACGAGAATCACCCAAAGAATGAAGGCGTCCATGCTTAGACGGCGACATTCTTTGGGCCCTTCTCGTCTGAGAATGCTGATCGGCCTCGGACGAGGGTCATTCTGGTTCATCCAGGTTGAATCCCAATCCTTGGACGAGTATCACCCGATGAAGGAGCGCGTCTATGATTGGACTGCCACCTTCTTTGGGACCTTCTCGTCTTAGCGACTTTGAGTTCCAATACCGCCGAAGAGTTGATTTCCAGTCCTTAGACGATAATCATTTTAATCCGTCTAATTTTGGACGGCCTCCTTCTTTGCATCACTTTCGCCTGTGTGTTTAAACTACTTTGGACGAGGTTCCCTTAGGAAAGGGGTTGTGCATTCTAGGACGCCTTCCTTCTTTGGGTGATTCTCGTCCGAAGGCTTATAATTATATTATAGCTTTTGCTCATTGGACGACCCGTATAATGACTTGTTCATGTTTTGCAGAAAAATGCTCCTACCAACAAACTTCCGCCTAGGAAGTCCTCATCGTCCAAGAAGAGGCCTACACCGGCCGCAGACCAGCCTCCAGCAAAAAAGCCTAAGGGCTTTACAAGGAAGAAGACGGAGAAGACTACTCCGGCTGGAAAAGAAGTTGGGGAGAAAGCCATGCTTCCCCCGAAGGACAAGGTCCTGAAGGAGGAGCCTTCCGCCTTTGCCCTCTGCCGTGGGGAGAAGGGGTCCGTTGGACGCATTACTGCGGATTCTCGCTGAAATCGGACTAGATTCTGCCTTGGCTTTGGTTATTCCGGAGCCGGACACGGCTACTGAGAACTACCCGGGCTTCAGCGGCTCGGTGGCGAAGCTGGTTTCGCAGATGCCGCTATCCGTTAGGACGACCTCCTTATCGTCGGGTGAGTCGTATTATTCACATAGACTTAGGACGATGCGGGTTGGCGGAAGGTCCATGAGTCTGTCCAATAGACAAGCCATAGTCTTTCCCATCAAGAGAACTGACTCCCCCCCTCTTTCAGATAAGGGCAAAGGACCAGCTTTACCCACAACTACTCCCACCATAGACTCGGACGAGGAGTCTTCTGCTGCTTTAGCCAAAATTTAAAAGTAGAACGAGATCGGCTCAAGCAGGAGCTCTTCAAATGTTACCCTGAATCCTATATTAAAGGGTTGAGGGGAGCATCAGCCGGGCGTGTGGGCCACATGTCACAACTTGCTGCTGAGGTATAACTTGTTGCCCCTTTTGTTTTATACTTGGTACAAAATTTTCTTTTTTATAACTCGTCTAATGACTTACTTTGTTTTCTTTGTTCCAGCTTTTTGCTCGCAGTATGCTGACTGAGGAGTGGGCGAGGGAGCTAAGGAAGGAAAATAAGCAACTCGTCCACCTAGCAACGACGGCTGGTGACAAGGCCATCCATGACATTGAGATGGCTAATACCCTCCATCGTCAATCCCTGGAGGCCTTGGAGAAGAAATCAGCACTCCTGGAATCCGAAAATAAATTTTATCATATTACTATCAACCAGCTGTACAAGGAACAAGACCGACTGAAAATGGCCTTAGATCTTTGTCACGGTGAGTTGAAGGGCGAAAAGGGATCTTGCTCTTCGGCGTTTGTCCGGCTAAGGAGGGAGAATATCATCCTAAGGGCGAAGAATGCCCGTCGCAAAGGAAGCGGCCCAGGCCTTTAATGACGCCAAATAAGGCTTGAATCATGTTATTGAGACGTCTAAAGGCTGGGCAGTTAAAGCTTTTGAGATGCTTGCAGAGCCTCATGAGGTCCCCAGCTTTGTTCGGCGTCTGGACTTCCAGGAGAGCGTTCACAATGCAATGGTGTCTACTGAAGAACCTCCTGAATTTACTGAGTCGGACGAAGAAGGTGCAGACGAGGATGAAACTCCTGAGGACGACCAAGAAACTCCCAATGAATGAGATGCCTAGCTTTAGGTTTATTTTTCTAAGTTTCTTGGCTTATTTGCCGTTGTAGCTTTGTCTCCTCTAGCTTTAAGTTGTAAGTTTTTGCCAAGTATATAATGAGAAGACTTTTTGCCAAATCTTGTCCTTTCTTTTATTGCACTTCAATTTTTATCAAGTACAAATTGAGACTCGTCCTGTATTTTTAGACGGTCTGCAAAATTTAGTTGAGGAAAGATTATCGTCCTTGTCGTTGGACGATCGGAAAACGTTCCCAAATGCAGCTAAGTATTAAAGAAACTCGTCCTGGATTTCGGACAGTCTGCAAACTTGATTTAAGATAGATTATCAACATTGTCTTTGGACGATCGCCAAAACATTCCAAAATGTTTCCAAGTATTAATGAGACTCGTCCTGGATTTCAGACGATCTACAAACCTGGACGAGTCTTGCTGCATGAAGGATAACGGCAAATATATTGCGGTTTATGGACGAGCCACGCTTTAGCCGTTTTTCTCGAGGGAGCAACACTCGTCTTGAAGTAGCGAACCATTACTAGGGCCTTTTTTGCTTAGGTCGCCCTGGCCTTTGGACGACTTTAGCATTCAAGGATAACTGTGGCTCGTCCTTCAGTCCTGACTCATCCTAATAAATTTCATGGTGCATAGCGTTATCCCCCCCTACTTGGGCTTAGCTCGAACTTGCAGTATGGACGAGCCATGGACCAAGAAGAAGAGCGGCCAACTTTAGGTCGAGCCTGCTAAAATTTCATGGGACGAGTTTTAGAGATATGGGCGAACGATGTTTTAGCCGTCTTTCTTGAGGGAGCAACACTCGTCTTGAGGTAGCGAACCCTTACTAGGGTCTTTACTACTCAGCTGACCGTGTATTCAAAAGTAAGATTCCTTTACTAAGGGTTGCTTACTCTAGGTCAGCTTTCTCTTAGGGACCTTGACGTTTTCTCTTACTAGAGATTTTTTGTCAATTTGTTGGCCATATATGTGATCTAACCCTTAGGTTTATTACACTTTGGCCGGTCTCTTTGAGGGAGTGATATTCGGCAGAGAAGTGAGCATTTTTTACGCTCTATTGTCACTTTTAGACTACTAACTGATTTAATGCCCCAAAGTGAACTAACTTGGTAAAGAATAAACAAAGATAAGAAGGAAGTGGAATTTGTATTATATGAATTTTGCTTGACTAAATGTCAAGATACATGTATACAATTCTTTTCTCCCTCATTTGTGCCATGGCACTTTGGAGTGATTACAAACTACTGGCCAGTTTCTTGGTGATTAACTGAGTCAGACGTGGTACTTCTTCAGAGTGTCTGAGTTCTAAGTGCGCTGTATTGGTCGTCCATCCAGATCTGGAGACGAAAGGTTCCGCTTCGCACCTCTTGGACAATCAGATAGGGTCCTTCCTAATTTGGTGTTAGTTTCCCCAACTCCTTAGCTCGTCCAAATGCCTCCATCTTCCTTAGAACCAGGTCCCCCACCTTGAGTGGTCGTATAGCGACTCTCTTTTGAAAGTCCCGAGCCATTCGCAGCTTGTACAATTGCATTCTTAGCAAGGCATTGCCCCTGACTTCTGGTACATGATCCAAAGTCGTGCGCAATGCAGCCCAATTGGCATCTTCCGTGTACAGCATGACTCGCAGGGTGGGTTCCTCTATTTTAATGGGCAAGACGGCTTCAGTGTCATAGACCAACATGAAGAGTGTCTCCCCTGTAGAATTTTTTACAGTGGTTCTGATGAACCATAACACCAACTGCAGTTCTTCAACCCATTGTCCCTTAGCATTATCCAGCTTCCTTTTGATTCCATTGGATAGAATTTTGTTGAAGGACTCTACTTGCTCATTCGCTTGTGGGTGGGCGACTGCAGCAAAGTGGGCTTTGATTTCTCTTTCTGCCAACCAATCTTTCAACTCAAATTGTGGACCATTGTCAAAGACGATGGACTGTGGCATGCCAAAACGAGTTATAATGTTTTTCCAAATAAAGCCTTTGACGTCATTTGTCGTTATACCCCTCATGGCTTCAGCCTCTATCGATTTAGTGAAATAGTCCACGGCTACAATTACAAACTTCTTTTGCCCAGCGGCCACAAGGAAAGGTCCAAGGATATCCATGCCCCATTTGGTAAAAGGCAAAGGGAACAAGATAGGAGTTAGGTAGTTGGACGGCTTCTGATGCAGATTTCTGTGCTTCTGACAACTGTCGCACTTCTTTGCATAGACGAGAGCATCTTCCTTTAAGGTAGGCCAGTAATACCCCATCCTTAAAGTCTTTTCTCCCAAGGCTCTTCCCCTAATGTGAGATGCACAAGCTCCTTCATGGAGTTCCTTCAGAACCTCTAGACCATCTTCCTTGGTGATGCACTTGAGGAGAGGACGATTGAATGACTTCTTGTAAAGGGTCTCATCCCACAGTTCAAACCATTTGTCTCGAGCCTTCACATACTTGGCCTCTACAGGGTCTAAAGGAAGCCGTCCTGCCTTCTTGTATTCTATTATAGGCTCCATCCAAACTGCCCCTCGGCAAAGAAACTTTACTTGCTCTTGGTCAATACTCTTTTTGGGTTTAACTTCCCAAAACACTGTTCTTGGCGCATCACCTTCAGCCGAGCTGGCCAATTTTGAGAGAGCGTCAGCTTGATGATTTTCTGACCTTGGTACTTGGTCGAGAACAAATCGTTTCAAAGGCTCAATCTCATCTATGATCAGACGCATATATTTTCACATCGATGCTTCTTTACATTCAAAGTCTCCATTGACTTGACTGACGACTAAGAGAGAGTCCGATTTGGCCTCAATTTCAAGAGCTCCTGCCACTTTACACATTTTGATTCCAGCTAGAAGTGCTTCGTATTCAGTTTCGTTATTGGATGCTTGGAATGGGAATCTTAGCGCATATTCAAACTTGTCTCCTTCTGGAGATTGAAAAATGATTCCTGCCTCACATCCATTGACAGTGGACGATCCATCAACCATGAGCGTCCAATGCTTCCTTCCTTCTGCTGGATCAAATATTGGTTCTATAGTTGGCCGAGTAAGCTCAACTATAAAATCTGCCAAGACTTGCCCCTTTATGGCTTTCTTTGGTTCAAATGATATATCGAACATGTTAAGCTCAATAACCCATTTTAACATCCGTTCGGCGACTTCCATCTTTTGCAAAACCTGCTTCAAGGGTTGGTTTGTGTAGACGAGTATACTGTGAGCCAAGAAATAAGGCCTTAACTTTCTGCTGGCCATGACAAGGGCCAATCTAAACTTCTCGACTGGAGTGTACCTATTTTCCGCATCTTTGAGTACATGACTCACAGAGTATATCGGAACTTGCACGGACTCTCTTTCAGCTAGTAGAACAGAACTCACAGCCTGAGTGGACACAGCCAAGTATACAAACAGTTTTTCCCCCTCGACTGGACTGACCAATCTAGGGAGCTGACGAAGGTGATCTTTGACTTGCTGAAGCGCTTACTCAGCTTCTGCTGTCCACTAAAACATGGCCTTCTTCCTGATAGTAGCGAAAAAGTGATGGCACTTATCACCCGACTTAGACAAGAAACGTCCAAGGGCAGCCAAGTAACCCGTCAATCGCTGAACTTCCTTTATCTTAGACGGGGATTTAATGCCTAGAATAGCTTGGATCTTTTCGGGATTGGCTTCTATTCCCTCTCGATCTACTAAGAAGCCTAAGAACTTCCCCCGACAAGACTCCAAAGACACATTTCTTGGGGTTCAATCTTAGCTTGTATTTTCTGAGAGTTTCGAAAGTTTCTCTCAAATCACCAACATGATCTTCCTGTTGCCGACTCTTGACTATCATATCATCAATATATGCTTCCATGTTCCTTCCCAACTGTGGCTGAAAGACAGTGTTAATTAGTCTTTGAAAGGTGGCCGGCGCATTACGGAGGCCAAAAGGCATCCTCAGCTAGCCATACAACCCTTTCTTAGTAATGAAGGACGTTTTGTCCTGATCCTCTGACCACATGGGGATTTGATGAAAGCCTAAATATGGGTCCATGAAGCTTAACAAAGCATGGCCGGATGTGGAGTCCACCAGTCGGTCCAACATAGGCAAGGGAAAGCGTCCTTGGGACAAGCCTTGTTGAGATCGGTGTAGTCCACACACATCCTCCAAGTGCCATTAGGCTTTGGCACCATGACTACATTCGCTATCCATTCGGGATAATAAGTCTCTCTGATGAATTTTGATTCCAACAACTTCTGAACTTCCTGGTCGACCGCCTAGTTCCTGACCGATCCTAAATGCCCTATCTTCGACGAACGGGTATTAAACTTGGATCAACATTCGGTAGGTGGACGAGTATCTCTAGATCAATTCTAGGCATTTCTTCAACACAATAAGCAAACACGTCTTGAAATTCTTTCAGCAAGTAGATTAAAAGGCCCCTTAAATCAGGAGAGAGTGAAGACCCCATCTTCAGAGTTCTTTCGGGACGAGCTTCATCCAAACAGACATCTTCTGGGACTTCCACCGGCTCTGGACGCTCTAGTCCCACCAGCTAGCCATACAGTCCCAAACAGATGAGGGTGGCTCCTCCTTGACGAGCTCATACTTCCTTTTTTTGTTGGGGAGATGTTCAGACGTTTTCCTTGAGTGAGCAACTAGCGTCTGGGGACTCTCAATTGCCATTCTCAGCGAGGCCACTTGGTCCTTCACAATTTCAGACGTTCTCCTTTCGCCAGCAACCCACGTCTTATCTTTCCCAATTTCAGATATTTTCCTTTCGCCAGCAATCCTCGTCTGGTCTTCATTGTCTGCTCTCCATGACGATGGCTTGAGGGTTGTTAGGTAACATTCTCTAGCCGCCTGCTGATCTCCATACAAGGAGCTAATTTTGCCACTATCACACTCAAACTTCATATGCATCAAATGAGTTACTATTACAGCTTTAACATGATTCAGAGTTGGCCGTCCAAGTATGACATTGTAGGCTGTCAAATCTCGGACAACCAAGAACTTGATAAACAGAGTCCGCGAAGCATCCTTCTCTCCAACTCGGACAGGCAACGTGACTGTTCCCATGGGGTGGATGACTCCTCCCCCAAACCATATGATGGGATGATGGACGGGAACCAAGTTCTTCTCATTAAACTTCAATCTAGCCAAGCAATCTGCACTAATGATGTCTGTCGAGCTTCCGGTGTCAATCAGAATTCTTCTTACTCTTAAGTTTGATATCTTCATTTCTACAACCAAAGGGTCATCATGGGGAGTCCTCAGCTTCCCCCGATCTTGCTCACTAACCACCTCCTTTGGGAAGGGCTCGGCCTTTGTCTGATCAGTTAGCAAGACTTGGCCGAGCTCCCTGAGGTAGTTTTTGTGCCCTCTATTGGTTGGTCCTCCAGCGGTAAACCCTCCCGAAATAACGCGGACGACATCCTCGTCGGTGCTTTCACTCTCTTTCTTCTTGGTCTGCCGATCATCCTTCCTCTGAAACTTCCTTCCCCCCTTGAGGCAAATAGGAGTTCATCATTCCTTTTCGAGCTAGATCCTCCAGAGCCCTCTTAAGGTGCTTACATTCATTGGTCTCATGACCGCAATCCTTGTGAAAATGACAGTATTTGCTCCTGTCTCTATTTCTGTAAGGAGTCTTCATTTCAGTCGGAGCCTTCAGCTCATATTGGTCCTTTATCTCCATAAGAATGGGGTATTGATCTTTGCTGAATTCAATACGGTTGGCTGAAGGCTCAGATTCCTTTCTCTTGCTTCTTCTGGACGAAGTAGTGGTTGAGGTAATTGCCCAAGTCTCGGCATTTTTGGGGTTGAACTTTTTTGGCTGAGCAACCTCCTCAGGCTTCTTGGAATCGGGGTGCTTTGCCTCAGCACATACTTCAGTGGCGTGTATAAATGCTTCGGCTTCCCTTAAAGCCTCGACAAGAGTGGTGATTTTCTTCTTAACAAGATCGAACTTAAAACTTCCTGGCCTTAGTCCTCTAATAAAGGCGTCAAAGGCAACCCCTGCATTGAGATCTTGAATCTGAAGGGCTTCTAGATTGAATCTCTTAACAAAACTTCTAAGAGCTTCTTTAGGTCCTTGGACGACCTTTCCCAAGTGCATGCTTGTTTTTTGCTCTTGCTTATTGGCAACAAAGTGACTAGTAAATAAGAAACTGAGTTCAGTAAAATTGTTGACTGAATTGGGTGGAAGATTGTTGAACCACTTATGTGCTACTCCCTTCAGAGTTGCTGGGAAGCTCTTACACCAAGTAGCATCATCTACTCCTTGGACGTACATCTGATGTTTGTAAGCGGATATGTGATCGTCTGGATCTGTTGTTCCATCAAAAGGTTCTATAGTAGGGAGTTTAACCATTGGGAATGGGGGCGCCTCCATGATCCTGGCCGAAAATGGAGTGGGCCAGTTAATCTGGAGGGCTCCCAACTGTCCCTCAATGGGTACGAACTCCTTACGATATTCCTTTATCACAGGATCAGATGAAGTGTTTGCAGGGGCTGGACGTCTATAAACTATGGGCTGAACCACCGTCCTCTCTTGTCTTGGATGGGCAAGACAGAGGCTTAAACTTCGTCCTTCCGTTCTGGTCGGCAACCTCAAAGGAGGGTCCCTGAAGTATGGTGTAGACCCTGTCGCTGACCACTGTAATGCAGCAGCTTTCTTTGCCTCTAGATATTCCCTGGCATCTGTTTCCATTCGGTGCCCGCTTGGACGAACCTGATCCTGGGTCCTGACCACCAGGTTCCGGTCCATCTTCCTTCGCTGTTCACTGCCTTCTGGCTGCTTTCCTCTGGCCGTCCTCCTAGAGGGTTCTTGACGAACAGGTCGACTAGGACCTAGACGATTTTCTTGGGAACGTCCCCTAAGAGGAGCTAGATTGTTAGCGGCTGGCTCAGGGTTAAGATGGAAAAACAGCATGTTGCTCTTGATCTGCTCCTGGGCGACTGCTGCCATCTTTGTCAAGAAGTCATTCAAGGCGTTCTCTAGATGGGCAGCCGTCACTGGGCGTTCAAGGTTCTCTTGAATAACAGGTTGCTGACTTGGCCCTGGGACATTGATGATGGACGGGGGTCTATCCTTTCCTCGAGGCGGTCTCTCATGATCTACTGTGTCTTCGACATTGATCTGAAAACTTCGATTTCTGGCCACGTTGGACGATTGACAATCAATCATCGTTACGTCTCCCCACAGACGGCGCCAAATGTTTAGTATGCTTGTCCAGCAAGTAAACTATAGGTTTAGCTTCCTTGCCCGGCAAGTAAACTAGTATCCGTTAGATGTTCTTCACTTGGAGACTTGTGCATCAATGTCTGAATTGGTCCTGTCCAAGCCTGGAGGTTTGGGTGGTGGTTCCCCCTCCGAAGCTTAAGTCAGATATCAGGAGTTGTAAGAAGAAAACTAGAGATAGAGAGAGAAAGTGAGAGAGTATTTCTTCAGAGTAAGTTTACACTGTTTGCATTGAATGAGTAAGTTTACAACTATCCTTGAAAACTGCCGTAGAATAGTGGCATCTGATTGGCTAAGCAATCAGATCATGACACGTGGCAGGCCAGGATTTGTGAGAGTCTATCAACCAATCACTTGCAGCCACCTTCAATGAGCTGGGCTCTGACTAACTTTTGGGCCAGAAAAGTAAGCCTTTTCTCCCAACTGAATACAACCCAAGGGTTAAATCTTTTTCCTTTATTTATTATGGGAGGACACGTGTACGACTCTGATGAGCCCAAGTGTCTCTAAAGGGGCCGTATATTTTTAGGCTACAACACATATCGAAAGAGATTGCATTTCATATTCATTCTTCATAATAGAAAGAAACAATCATCTAACCAATCTCTAGGTTACAATCCAGACTAAGTGTATACCTTCACTCAGGCTGCTTAATAAACTAAAACTTCTTATTCCAAGTCCCTTCCTACAACTTCCCTTGAATATGTAAAGTGCTAGGAAATAGCTTACACAAGTTTTAGAATATAAATAACTAAGCTAAATACAAGAGGGATGCAAAGATGTACTTACAACAATCTGTTTTATGTTCTTATGGAGTTTTCTACCACTTCCCAAAGCTTGAAAACTCTACCAAAAGCATGAAACACTAGGGAATTATGTCTAGAAGAGTTGTATGTAAAGATAAGTAGGTGTTGAAAAAGAAAATTTAGGAGAAAGGATCGAAAAACCAAAACACCCCTTTTATAGTCAGTTCTGGCGGTACCCATGGGGGAGGGAAACCTCTTCTGGGTGAGGTCGGTTTCTTGGAGTTTCTGGGTGATTCTTGTTGGAGATGTTAGCTTGAGGTGTTGTCTTTCATGCATGAAAATAGATTTGGGAGATCGACACTTAAATAGTTGCTAAGAAGCTTTCTATGAGGATAGGTACGAACTGATATTTTAGCTGGCCAGATTTTACTAAGTAAGGAATTTACCATATTAATCCATGTGTATTTTAGGAAAAAATGACCATTTTAACCTTAAAACATCCTAAACATAACATATGTCAAGTTTTATTAGGTTCCGAGCTCGGATTCAACCCAAAAAGGCTCTTTAACTGGAAGTTTATTGTTACCCGATTTTCATAATCTTAAGGAATAAGGCTCTCAAAGGCTTTGTAACTTATCTATTGGTTCTCAAAGCTTTCTTAACCACCAAGAATGATAGTCCTTATCCTCTTTGACCTTTCTTAACCACTAAGAATGATAGTTCTTATCCACTTGCTTTCTTAACCACTAAGAATGTTAGTGCTTATCCACTTTTAGCTTTCTTAACCATCAAGAATGATGGTTCTTATCCACTTTTGTCCTAGTATGATGTTGGAGAGAATTATAACTACTTAAAGGATCAAAGCCTGATGAAGACTTAATATAGCTAACAAAATAATTGAACATGCTTAAAAATTCAGGCTCTTACACTAATAATTCATAAGATCCACTAATTCAGTTATCTTGAATCTTCTTGTCGGATCCATATCATTCTCCCCTTCTTGAAAAAAATTCGACCTCGAATTTTACTGAATCTCAACTGTAGAACATCATGATCAACCTTACTCTTGTCGAACCCATAAGAATGAACTAACGAAGTATCAAGATCTTTCACGACAACCTTACTTGGCAAGTTGCAGATAGTAGAATTGTTGGACGACTCTTCAATAACATTGACAACAAGAGAAGTACTGCTAGAAATTTCTCTAATCTGCCCTTCTTGCTTTTCCTCGAGAATTTGTTCCACAACTATATTCTCGGGTGCAATATTATCTTCAATAACTTCTTCAACAACTAGAGGTACATCTAGAGTAGACTCGAAAAAAGTAGGAAGAACCTCAATCTTGGCTTCTTCAACTAGTACTTCTGGAACCGAAGTTGAGTTTTCAAGTTTTGCCAGACGTTCCTTTATGTCCTTTACCAATTGCTGCCTTTCACTTTTTTTCTTTCTATCATCGATTTTTTTGTCATATAGTAAATAAGATAATTCCCTTTCAAGAATTATTTTGTCCATCTTGGTGAGAAAAGTATCAGCAAGGGTAACTTGTAGAAATATAATAGCATCTGTGAGGTTGAGTTTACTAAGGGTCTCAGCAACGGCAGTCCAGTCCACGATGGTTTCGTTGCAAATAGTCATCTAAAAACTGCCCAGAATATCCAGAAACTGACCTAACTTCAATAATAAACTGCAGATTTCACAAGTGGTAAAAAATTACCAAATCTTAACAAAAGTAAATTTTGGATCTTAGGAGACAGCTCCAACTGGAATCATTCAAAAATTCAAAACAGGCTGCTCGCAGTTTCCTTTCAAAGCCAGTCGCGCCAGATTCGTACCAAAATAACACGACTCACAAGAAATATCAAAAACCATACCAAACGAACTCCAAATTTCACGAAATGTTAGGAAAGTAAACTAAACTTGAAATAGACCAGTTTAGAATCCGTAAACTCCGAAAAATTCGTTTCCTAGTAGGAGAACAAAATAGACCAAAACGTGCCAAATTCTGGATGAATCTGGAACGAAATCAAGCACCTTTCTCCGTCTTTCTTTCTTGTAGATTTGATACCAATTTGATGTGGATGTGATTCCACACTTTCGTGAAGTTTTAAATTACCCAAGAATCTTGAAAGAAAGATTGGATCTTGATTGTTTCTTGGTTGAATTTCTAATGAACACACTCGAATAAAAGGATAGTACTATTTGATTGATCACTCCTGAACTCTCAAATAGGGTATTGATTCAATTAAGTCACTCCTGGCCTAATTAAACAAGCACTAAACTGAATTCACTCCTGAATCAAATTCAATGGTTCTTAAACACACTCAAACCACTCCTGGAATTAAGTTGTTTAACACTAATTAATAAACACTCCTGAATAACAGTTAATGGTTTGTAAGCAATAACTCACGAAATAAACTTTCATAAACTCTCAAATCTCTTCTTTTATTAATGATTGAAATAAAGCCTTATATAGGCATTACAAATACCTAATCATACTAGGACTAGAAAACATAAAAGATAACTAAGAAATAACAAACTCCCAAAACCAAGTAGAACAAGGTCAACTTGGCGCCTACTAACTAGTCTTCTAATACTATTATAATTCTACTCCAAATAGAATCCTAATCCAACTAGGATTTGGAATTCTAACCCAACTAGAATTACAACCAAAATAAAACATTAAGACTCCTAACAGAACTAGGAGTTCTAATCCTACTAGAATTTGGACAACTAATCATACTAGAACTAGGAAACAAACAAATCCTAACATAACTAGGATCTGTAGAAAATGAGCATCTCTCATATGGATCATTAACAAATAAAACTAACATTAAAACACTATTCACAACCTTGAATTGTAAGATGATCCAAGCCCAATAATTCATAAGATCCACTAATTCAGTTATCTTGAATCTTCTTGTCAGATCCATATCAGGGAACCAAAAAAGTAACACTCCTAGTCCTGTTAGGAGTACTAGAAACACCACCCAAGATTCTAGTTCGGATCTACGCTCATGGGAGAAATTGAAGGCAAGGATGAAGAAACGCTTCCTCCCTTCAGATTTTACACAAGATATGTTCCTAAAATTGCAAGCATTTCAACAAAATTCCCTAAGTGTTGAAGACTATGTTGCTGAATTTGAGAGGATCAATATGCTATGTGATGTAGACGAAAAGGCCGAGCACAAAATAGCCTTGTTTATAACTGGTCTAGACAAGAAAATTGCCAAGAAAGTGGATCTCCAACCCTATTGGAGTTTTGAGGGGGTCGTCCAAGTTGCTATGAGGGCTGAAAAGTATGCAAAAGCCAAGAAAAATTCAAACTTTAAGCCTTTTGTGAAGAACATTGATAAAACAGTAGGAGGCTAGTGGTTCGAAATTTACACCTAAATTTGATAAATTTAAAGGTGACAAAGGGAAGGCTTCCACGACTTTGGCTAATGAGGAGAGACGTATTTGCTTTAAATGCAAGGGTTATGGCCACATCTTAAAGGATTGCCCCAACAATAGGGTCATGACTTTGAGAGACATACAAGAGATTGAAGAAGACTATGTTAAGGTAAGCTTCGAAGAAGAGGAGTTTGATGGTGCTCAAACTAAGGAGAATGAAGTGGCGGATGATTATGTGTCTGATTCGAAAGAGGAACCAGTCAATGAAGGCAAGCAACTCATTGAGAGGCGTACGTTGCATACACAAGCAGCACCCTTTGAGGACACTCTAAGGGACAAAATCTTTTCCACTCGTTGCCTAGTGAAACAAAGAATATGTGACTTAATCATTGATAATGGTAGCTGTGCTAATGTAGTGTCCACCACCCTAATTGATAAATTGAAGTGGCCTACATCTAATCATCCACAACCCTATAAACTTAATTGGCTTAGTGATGACAATGGCATAAAAGTAACAAAACAAGTCTTAATAACGTTTAAGGGTGATGTATTGTGTGATGTGTGCAATATAGATGCTTGTCATATATTGTTAGGAAGACCATGGCAATATAATCATTTTGTGAAGTATGATGGTCGTTCAAATGTGTGTATTGCCACGGTGGGGGGAAAAAACTGCCTTGAAACCTTTGACATCCTCTCCTACACCTAAGGGGTCATTGTTGGTGAGTGCTAAGTAGATTGAGAGGGAGTTAGAAGGGTATAAGATACCTAAACACTTAGTGAGAGTACATGATGAGTACAATGATGTGTTTCCTCAAGACCTACCTCCAGGATTACCACCAATCCGGGGAATAGAGCACCAAATTGACCTAGTTCCGGGGGCATCCCTTCCTAACAAAGCTGCATATAGATGTAATCCTCAAGAGACACAAGAGTTACAAAGGCAAATTCAAGAATTGATGTCTAGGGGTTATGTTAGAGAGAGTATGAGCCCATGCGCTGTTCCTGCCTTGTTGGTGCTAAGAAAGATGGTACTTACCTCATGGGTAGAGCTGGCAATGACCGGCCCAACTTACCAACCCAATCAGAACCCAATTCGATAATAACAGGTTGGGTCAAGATTTTCAACCCGTTTAAATAAATGGATCGACCTAACCCAAACCCACTAATAAAATGAGTTGAAATTTCCAGCCTGATATCAACCCATCTAACCCATTTACTTAGATGAGTCAGGTTTTAGGTTAGGTTGACCCACATCTGTTTATTATTCCATACAAAAAACCAATTTTCCAAATTAAATGAGCAATAAGGGTTTTATTTTTCTATCCAAAAACCAATTTTTCAAGTCAAACTTTTTGTCAAGTGAGAAAAAATTAACGTAATGACCTGATAAGTAATTGCATGATTTTTGAAAAATAAACCCTTAAAAGTTTGGGGATGAAAGCAATAGCTTAACTTTCTACAAGGAAAAAGAGTAAGAGTTTATGTCTTTAATAGTCTCTTATTATTATCATAAAAAAGTTAGATAACTACTTGTGCAAATCTTTTAATGAGATATAAATAAATGACCTTATGATATCTTATTTTGAAATACTAAGCAATGGTGTTATGTTGGATTAATGGTTAAGCTTTCACTTTTCATTTCTAAGGTCACGTGTTCGATACCTTGTAACTACACAACATTATTTTTTAAATTGAGGGTTTGACTTGAAAATAAAGCATTTGCATTAGAGCCATAGAGGGGAGTGCCACGTGGCACACAAACTTTCTTAGGCACACCTTTTAATATATTAGTATAGATGAACAATAAAAAGGGTTATATTGTATATGGATTTGTCTTTTTGTTATGTGTAGACTATTTATACTTTGAAATTCTTAAAATGTAAGATACTTAAGTAATTACTAATCAGGTCGCAGCTAATAAAAAATGTTATTAAATGGGTTAGTGATGTAAGTCTAAAAACATCTTCCAAGGGATTGGATGATGATTCTAAACTTAGGGACAATAGAACACTCACTTTGACAAGAAATCACTCGAAATAAGGATAGATGCCAAAACTCAAGAATATACTCAAATTTTGGGATTCTAGGCCAGAGATAAGATTCACTCAATCTCTCCTAGGCTTATCACTCAAGACTCACTCAAAGCAATAAGGGTTAGCCAATACTTGAGACAAACTCAAAGTAAAAACTAGAAACACAAAGGTTTTTTTTAATCAAACTCAAAACTGATTTTGATTCATCATTTGCTCTCCTGATGTGGATGCGGATGTACTTTGGTTAAGTTTTACGAAAATCCAAGAATCTTGAAAGAAAGACTCGATCTTTAAGGTTTTCTTTAAGAATTAAGGATAGAACAATTCGATGAGGAATCCGCCCTAGGAGGGGCTCGCGTCTGATTAGCTAGTTGCTGAGGCAATGGCTTACCAAGGCGATGATCAGTAGCTGGTCCGAGAGGATGATCAACCACACTAGGACTGAGACAAGGCCCAGACTCCTACGGGAGGCAGCTGTGGGGAATTTTCCGCAATGGGCGAAAGCCTGACGGAGCATTGCCACCTGGAGGTAGAAGGCCGACGGGTCGTGAACTTCTTTTCCCGGAGAAGAAGCAATGACGGTATCCGGGGAATAAGCATCGGCTAACTCTATGCCAGCAGCTGCGGTAAGACAGAGGATGCAAGCGTTATCCGGAATGATTGGGCGTAAAGTGTCTGTAGGTGGCTCTTTAAGTCCGTCGTCAAATCCCAGGGCTCAACCCTGGACAGGCGGTGGAAACTATCAAGCTGGAGTACGGTAGGGGCAGAGGAAATTTCCGGTGGAGCGGTGAAATGCATAGAGATCGGAAAGAACACCAACGGTGAGAGCACTCTGCTGGGCCGGCAGTGACACTGAGAGACGAAAGCTAGGGGAGCGAATGGGATTAGATACCCCATTAGTCCTAGCCGTAAACGATGGATAATAGGCGCTGTGCGTATCGACCCGTGCAGTGTTGTAGCTAACGCGTTAAGTATTACGCCTGGGAGTACGTTCGCAAGAATGAAACTCAAAGGAATTGACGGGGGCCCGCACAAGCAATGGAGCATCTGGTTTAATTCGATGCAAAGCGAAGAACCTTACCAGGGCTTGACATGCCGCGAATCCTCTTGAAAGAGAGGGATGCCTTCAGGAACGCAGATACAGGTGGTGCATGGATGTCGTCAGCTCGTGCCGTAAGGTGTTGGGTTAAGTCCTGCAACGAGCGCAACCCTCGTGTTTAGTTGCCAACGTTGAGTTTGGAACCCTGAACAGACTGCCGGTGATAAGCCGGAGGAAGGCGAGGCTGACGTCAAGTCATCATGCCCTTACGCCCTGGGCGACACACGTGCTACAATGGCCGGGACAAAGGGTCGCAATCCCGTGAGGGTGAGCTAACCCAAAAAACCCGTCCTCAGTAATTCACGAATTGGGTCTTGATTCACTCTCAAACACAAAGTAATTAAGCAATCAATCTTAAATCTCAAACACAAAGTAATTGATTCAAGGTTTGGAAATCACAAAGAAGTCCGAAAATTTTCACAAAGAAAATTAAAACTCTAATCTCATAAATCTGTCTAATTTTATTAATAAAAAACGAGCCATATATAGGCTTACAAAAACTGATTCAAACCTCTACTAGGTTTAGGAATACTAAATAAACTCTACTAGGTTTAGGAATACTAAATAAACTAGGAAAAGGAAAATAACTCCTACTATGCTTAGGACAACCCCTAAGTCATACGAAACCTATTAAGCTTGAATCATGTAAAATCCATCGTTTTAAGAACGTAGGCAAAACCATGATTCCTAATACAACTCGAATAAGAAAACATAAAGCAATGAAGATATGAAGAGTCCTAATAGAACTCAACTAAGCATGCTATCACACGCCATTCTCATTCCTAACAGAACTAGGAATGTCTTCCAAACATCCATCTCATCACGCACACATCATACTCCCCCTCTTAAGAAGAACTTGCCCTCAAGTTCCGTCTAGGCATGGTATCAAATCATAAACATTAAGTGAAACATAAACTCCCTTGCCAAGTAGAACTTGATATGTGTCGAAATTCTCATGATGTACAATTTGAAATGGACCTTCATCCACCGGTTCTTCCTTCCCCTTTGAGTCGTAATAGATCTTTTGGGCAGCGAGAGAAAGCCATACATGATCCCCGACACTAAATGGTGCCTTTTGACGAATTTGCAGTCGATGGTCTTGCTTTCTATCTCTTCTCTCCTTCTTAATCATTTCTTTTGAATCAACAGTAGAAATTAAGCACGAACTAGATAGTGAAGAAGAAGTACTCGGTGCTTTTCCCTTAACTTCAGTTGCACCCGAAAATTTTGGAGGTAATGGAGCCAAGTGAATCTTCTTGTTCCCCACTCGCACAGGTATAAACATTGCTTTTACCTTCATGACAAACTTTGCGATCAAATTGCCACAGCCTACCAAGGAGTATATGCGAAGCACTCATTGGTAGTACATCACACCATAGTTCATCCGAATAGCCACCAATAGAGAAAGCAACTAGTGATTGCCTTTTCACATTTAAACCCGCCGTATCATTCAACCACTTAATCTTGTAAGGACATGGACGTTCCCTTGTAGGCAATTGCAACTTATCTACCATATCAGATGAAGCTATGTTCGCACACGAGCCACTGTCAATGATCATGTTACACGTCTTATCCTTCACCCTACATCTCGTATGAAAAAGATTATCCCTTTGTTCTCGACTTGGTGAGGACTCCACATGCAAAGCTCTCCTAATTACTCCCAAAAAATTGACATCATCTTCAGGATATGCATCCTCCTCTTCTTCATCTTCTAAAGGTGTCAACTCTCCCCGTTCTTCTAAGGCATTAGCTTCATTGTATTGGATGATAGTCAAGGTGTGTCTATTGGGACACTCACTCGCAATATGTCCTCTCCCTCGGCACTTATAGCACATTCTCTTGTCTAAGTACTTGTTTTGGCAAGAACACTTTCGGTTTATCTATATTCTTCTTTTCTGTATTCGAACTAGAATTACCCTTGACGTTAATCCCTTGAGAACCCTCCTCAAACCCACATTGATGTGAACCTTGAAAAGATTTATAAGTATGGTTTGGCTTCTCGTCCTTCACTTGTTTCTCATACTTTTCGGCTAGTTTGCAAGCATCATCAAAAGTGAAAAATTGAAAAGTATCCACCTTTGGAGCAATGTTCTTAGCGAGCCCCTTGATACATCTAGCAATTTCCAACTCCTCTCATTATTGCATGTTACAAATCATAGAAAGTTTTTCAAATTCCCTAGTGTATTCAGCAACACTAAGGTTGTCTTGCATTAAACAAGTGAGCTTCATGTACTGATCTGGCTCATAAGATCTAGGTAGGAACCGTTTCTTCATCCTTCTCTTCAAGTCCTCCCACGGAGTGAGTCTTTGATCTTCCCATTGAAGTTCCATAACCAAACTCTCAAACCATAAAGAATCATACTTTGTGAGTTTTAAAGTAGCCACCCTGAACCTTTTTTTATCATCTTACCCCTCGTAGTCAAAAACTCGATCAAGCCTTCTAACCCAATCTTGGAAAATTTCTGGATCAATGTCTCCACTAAATTCCGGTAAATCAAGTTTCAAACTCCGATCTTCTTCAAAAAATCTATTTCTCACACTTGGTTGTCGAACCGAATGCTCTGATTGGTCGTCATGATCAGATTCATACAAAACATCATTGGGATCCTTTCTCCGATGCACCATGTTTGCAAGAATAGTGATTCTTTAGTCAGCTTGTTGTTGGCGCTCTTCCCAACTCTCCTTTTGCTCTTGACTGCTCTTAGTAAGTTCATCAAAACGAGCATCTATCATAGAAAAATTAACATTGATATCACGTAAAGTCTTAGCCCAATCTTCACCACCTACCGTCCCAATTCCCACGCAACCAGTATGCAGCAAGAAATTGAAGGAAAGCAAATAACAACACCGTAAACTTGCTCCCCAAGAAAATTATCAAAGGCGTATCAAAATACATCTAAATTCAATGATATTTTGTCAGGATCTATCTCTATATGTTTACAGCACTCGACCAAAATTTCACTCAAAAAATCCAAGTATATCAACCACAACACGTAATTTATCACAACCGTGCCAGATTCAATCGAAAACAGACCAATGAACAAAAACCGTCCCGAAACTATACAAAACGATCTTCAAATCTTATGAAAATTTAGGAAAGTAAACTAGACATGTAGTAGTCCAGTTTAGGCTTAAGAATAACCCAAAAATTCGTTTTCAACTAGGAGAACGAAAATAAACAAAACGCACCTGAAAACTGTTTGAATCTGGACGAACGCACTGCAAGGTTTTTCGACTTTCTTTCAACCAGATCTGATACCAATTTGATGTGGATGCGGATGTACTTTGGTTAAGTTTTACAGAAATCCAAGATTCTTGAAAGAAAGACTGGATCTTTAAGGTTTTCTTTAAGAATTAAGGATAGAACAATTCGATCAAACACAAAGTAATTCACGAATTGGGTCTTGATTCAGTCTCAAACACAAAGTAATTAAGCAATCAATCTTAAATCTCAAACACAATGTAATTGATTCAAGGTTTGGAAATCACAAAGAAGTCCGAAAATTTTCACAAAGAAAATCAAAACTCTAAACTCATAAATCTGTCTATTTTTATAAAAAAAATACGAGCCATATATATAGGCTTACAAAAACTGATTCCAACCTCTACTAGGTTTAGGAATACTAAATAAACTCTACTAGGTTTAGGAATACTAAATAAACTAGGAAAAGGAAAACAACTCCTACTATGCTTAGGACAACCCCTAAGTCATACGACTCCTATTATTAAGCTTGAATCACGTAAAATCCATCGTTTTAAGAACGTAGGCAAAACCATGATTCCTAATACAACTCGAATTAGAAAACATAAAGCAATGAAGATATGAAGAGTCCTAATAGAACTCAACTAAGCATGCTATCACACGCCATTCTCATTCCTTACAGTACTAGGAATGTCTTCCAAACATCCATCTGATCACGCACACTTTATCTCTTTATATAGAGGAATGGAGCAGGAAAATAACACAAAGAAACACACCAAAAGACCCTCGGAAAACCGTCCAACTTTGGGCAGTTTTTAGGAGTTACAAACTCCCTTAATTCACGCCCCTACTTGATGCCTCAATCAATATGTTGTTACAAGTTTAAACCAGCAAATGATAAGCCTAAAGCTGATGCCAACACACGCCTACTTGCCTAAGTGTTACAAATAATCACTAGGCTTTATTTTAAGCTTGAAAATAAAACATTTAAGCTTGAAAATAAAATAACAAAAATAAATAGAAACCCAAACAGAACTTGGGCTTCCTTTACAACCTTGCTTGCGACCAAAACATAACTTGGGCTCTTCAAATGAGATGCATGCCTCAATCCACCATCCAAGTTAGATGAGTAACAAACTCGGGCTTATGAACAAATGGAGAAAAGCTAAGAGCTTTTAACACAAGTGTAACCAGTTCATGAGCCAAAAAGCCTTTAAGTGGGCTAGACTTTGGATTATTCTCCCCTTTTGAAGAGTTTGCCCTCAAACTTGAATCATCTAAGTTTGGTGATAAATTCCCCACATTGAAAGCAGCACTAACACCCATCAACTCATCAGGAAGCTTAATTTTTTAAGCCCTATCATTCACCCTCTCAAGCACTCTAAATGGACCACAGAACGAGGCATGAGTTTGTTTTTGCGAAGTTTGGGAAATCGCTCTTTCCACAAATGAAGCCAAACCAAATCCCCAGGGTGAAAGATGGGTTGTTTTCTTCTTTTGTTAGCTCTCTCTTGGTATTTCTTATTCATCTCCTCAATTCTTTTCTTCACTTGCTCACAGGTTTTTTGAAAGGCTTCCACCCTCTTTTTAGTATCTTTCTCCATAATATCCCCCTTAACCATAGGAACAAGATCAATAGGCACAAAGAGATTCACTCCATAAACTACTTCAAATGGGGAGCAAGAAGTAGTTAAGGAATGAGCTCGATTGTAAGCAAACTCCGCATGGGCTAGTTTTTGTCCCAATCTTTTTGCATTTTGCTTACAAGTCCTCTAAAAAATGTACCCAAACTTCTATTTGTCACCTCCGTTTGCCCATTAGTTTGGGGATGATTGATGTGAAATCAGATGCAAATCAAGAGGTATTACTAAGTACTAATCTTAATAACAACAAAGGAGAGATTTATGGTTTAAAGATTAGTATTAATGTAATCATGCTAAGCAACGAAGGAGGAGAAGCTAAGTAAGTCAGCAAGCAGCTGCCCATGGGTGTTGGTGAGGTGTGTGCTTGAGGTGCTTAATTTCAATTAGTGTTAATTAAGTCCTAAACATGCTTTACGTTCACTAATTGTACTAATTAGCTACTTAGCTCTTAAATCAGTTTTTTTTAATTTCGGTTTTGCAAAATCGGTTTTAATTTTGTTTTGCTTAGCCTAAGATGTAATGGGACGTGTGATACATGTTGTAATAAGCTCTTAGCTTAGTCATAGAGGTCCTTAAGTCTACTTGCAGCAATGGAGCCAATGACAAGCTTTCCTTCCTAGCTAGGAAAGCTTCCTATTTGCTTAAAGCCTTCTAAATAGGCGTGTAAGAGCAGCCCCTTTGTGCTGATGTGAGCAACGGTATTTTGCAGCCAAATGATGAGTTCCTTGCCAAGGTGGAGATATTTTCATGTGAAGGGAAGGTTCTCATTGGTTTCCTACCCTTGAAGCACGTTCCAAGAAGAGATGCAGCAAGCTAGTGCTAGATGTGCTGATTTAGCTAGCTTTAGGAGATATTTTGTAGTTTAGTTGCTTTGTTTAATCTCCTTAGTGTATTCGACTTAATTGCTGGTGCTTTAAGTCTTTTTATCCATGTACTATATATATGTAAGCTTCAACATCAATGAAAGCAGATTTGGTTGTTGAAAAACATTGTTATAAACCGTTGTGTTTAAAGACTAAAAACCGAGTGTTTTTATTCTATCTTTGCACGAATCTCTTGGGAGGTAAAACTACAATAATGCACCCCAATTAACAAGATTTGAGAGTGGAGATTCACTTATTTTGTTAATTAAAACCCTTTAGTTAATGTTGAGAGTGATTCACTTCCTTAACTAAAAAACCAAATTATAAGCTTTACGAGGAGTCTTTTAGTTTGTGATTCAATCTATCCTAAACACAATTCTTCATAGAGGCGTGTTTGTTTCAAGTGGTATCAAGAGCTCAGTTATGAAATGGGAGACGAGTTGAATGAGAATGCTAGAAGGGATGCCATGTTAGAGGCGTTAGCTAGACAAAACGAGACATTACATGATATGATGGCTCGATTAACCTTTGAAATGTTATAAAAGAAATCCAATTAGGAAGAGAGGAGTTTTAAGGCTGATGATAAGGGATTAAAGATTAAAGTTCCTGAATTTGATGGAACTAGTGATTCGGAAGTGTACCTTGAATGGGAACGTTCTTCAGAACGTTTTTTTGAATACATAGATACTCCAGACGAGAAGAAGTACAAGGTAGCTGTTTTGAAGTTAACCGGATATGCATCCATTTGGTTAGAAGGCGTGAAGAGACAAAGGGTGAAGGAAAACAAATCCAAGATTGCTACATGGGAGAAATTAAAGAAGCAATTGAGGAAGCGTTTTGTTCCAACTAACTACAAGCAAAATCAGTATGTTAGATGGTCCACACTCAAGCAAGGCGCCATTTCCATGGAGGAGTACGTCAAGGAGTTTGAGAAGCTTTCCATTGTTTGTGAAATAGAAGAAATGGAGGAGCAAAAGCTAGGCCGGTTCCTAGGAGGCCTAAATGAAGATGTACGAGAGAAAGTGGAGGTGTATCTATACCTTGCTTTCGATGAAGCTTACATAGTGGCTCTCAAAATTGATAGCCAAAAGAAGAAATCAGATACAATTAAGTCTTATTCAAAGCCATTTAGTACTTTTAAAGCTAATCCTAGTACTAGTAAATTTGATAAGAACAACAAACCAGATTGCACTAAGAAAGATATGGAGAAAGTTGTAGATGATAAAACTTTAAAAGTGAAATGTTTTAAATGTCAAGGTTATGGCCATTACCAAGCTACTTGTCCTACAAAAAGAATCATGACTATAAGAGATATAGAGGAGATAGACGAGTTGGAAAAAGAATCTCTTTTAGAGATGGAACATGATAAAGATGAAAGTGAGGATGAGGACGTGTGTAATCCAAAAATGGAGGGTGAAACCTTGGTTTTTAGGAGGTCCTTGTATTCCAATGTTGCGGCTGAAAATGAGGAACAAAGAGAAACCATTTTTCATTCGAAATGCTTAGTAAATAAAAAGCTATGCACATTAATCATAGATGGTTAGGACTTGTAGAGAAGTTAGCATTACCTACGACTAATCATCCAATTCCGTATAAACTAAAATGGTTTGATTATGATAGTGAAGTAAGGGTGAAAAATAGGGTTTTAATCACGTTTTCAATTGGAAATTATGAAGATGAAATTCTATGTGATGTGATCCCTATGAATGCTTGTCACGTTCTACTTGGTAGACATTGGCAATTTGATCGAAAAGTTGTTCATGACGGTGCTACTAAGTGGAGGTTGAAGATCCAAACTTGAGGAAGTTGTTGGAAGAGTTTATGGACGTGTTTCCTAGTGACCTACCACCTGGCTTACCCCCTAAACGTGGAATTGAGCATCAAATTGATCTCATTCCCGGAGCACCAATTCCAAATAAGCCTTCCTATAATCCAAAAGAAAATGAGGAGTTACAAAACAAAATCAGTGAATTGATGAAGAAAGGCTACGTGAGGGAGAGTAAGAGTCCGTGTGCTGTTCCGACTTTACTTATACCTGATACAGGAGTAGCTGATGCAAGTTTACTAGCTCTTGTTCATAAGAATATTTCATTGGACCTTGACTCAATTGATTTAATGGAGGACTCTTCATGGGGCTTACTACCAAGGTGGTAGCATGTTTGCTAACCAACCTAGGTGGCGTGTGAGTAGGCGTGTGCATAGCATGCTTGTTGGAGTTCTAGTTCTGTTAGGACTCAAACTATCTTTATTGTTCTATAGTTCTATTTCTATTAGGAGTCATGGTTTTACCTACGTTCTTAAAACGATGGATTTTACATGATTCGATCTTATTTAGAGTTTGATTAGGATTATTACTTAGGGACTTGTCCTAAGCATAGTAGGAGTTGGTTTTCTTTCATATAGATAGCATAGGATGTACGTTTATTTCCTTAGAGTGAATTAATTAAAGTTTTGTGAGTTTTGTTAAAACTTAAAGTGTGCAAACACAAACACCCTTTATTGCCGGTGGCTTAGCCTTTACGCATCAAAAACCTTAGTTTGTTCCTTGTGGTGGCGTTGCCTTTTTCATTGAGCATCTAAGATCAATCTTGGTTCCTTAGTTTTGTTCGAACATTCATATATATTACACGTTTTCAGCAAACATTGTTTAATCTACCTAGATTAAATATATCATCTGATATCACGAGCTTTGGTTACATCCATCACCACCATTAAACCATTAAACACAACCATTCAAACACATTCATCCACACAAAGTTCAGATTATTTTTTTTCGGTTTTTGTTCGACTAAGGTGGAGTAGTTTGATCTTAAAGAAACTCTTCAAGATCAAATCTTTTTTCCAAGATTTTTGATTTTTCACAAAGTTTCATCAAAGGTCATTGATTATATTTGACGAGTGGTGAAAAAAATTCATCCAAAATCGTTAAAAACGTTCAAGAACCGAATCATACACCTAGTTTATCCGTTTGCTTGGTGCGCAAGTTTCAATCTTTTGATCCAAGTTCTGTTTGGATTTTGTTATGGAGGACGAACAAGGAAACATGGAGGTTAGAGTCCCTAGGGGGCTTACATTTGAACAGGCTCAAAACTTGCATAGGGATAGGCAACTAGAAGATCTAACCACACGCATGGATGAGATGATGCGCATGTTCCAGCAAGGTCTAGGTGGGAATCAACGAAGTAACACTCCTAGTCCTGTTAGGAGTACTAGAAACACCAACCCTGATTCTAGTTCAGATGAGGAAGTTAACAACCCTAGGCCTAGGAGGCAGACAAGGGATGATGATAGGGGTTTAAGGCTAGACATGCCCGAGTTTGATGGGAGCATGAAGCCCGAAAAATTCTTAGAATGGTTCATGGGACAAGATAGCCCGGTTTATGGGATAAATTAAAGGCAAGGATGAAGAAACGCTTCCTCCCTTCTGATTTTACACAAGATATGTACCGAAAATAGCAAGTACATCAACAAAATTCCCTACGTGTTGAAGAATATGTTGTTGAATTTGAGAGGATCAATATGCTATGTGATGTAGACGAAAAGGCCGAGCACAAGATAGCCCGGTTTATAACTGGTCTAGACAAGAAAATTGCTAAGAAGGTAGATCTCCAACCTTATTGGAGTTTTGAGGAGGTCGACCTTTAAGCCTTTTGTCAAGAGCTTTGATAAAACATTAGGGGGCAAGAAAGAGGAGGCTAGTGGTTCGAAGTTTACACCTAAGTTTGATAAATTTAAAGGTGACAAGGGGAAGGCTCCCACGCCTTTAGCTACTGAAGAAAGGCGCATTTATTTTAAATGCAAGGGTTATGGCCACATCTAAAAGAATTGTCCCAACAATAGGGTCATGACTTTGAGAGACATACAAGAGATTAAAGAAGACTATGCTAAGGGCAGCTTTGAAGAAGAGGAGTTTGATGGTGATCAAACTAAGGAGCATGATGTGGAGGATGATTATGTGGCTGATTCGAAAGAGGAACCAGTCAATGAGGGCAAGCAACTCATTATGAGGCGTACGTTGCATACACAACCAGCACCCTTGGAGGACACTCAAAGGGACAAAATCTTTTTCACTCATTGCCTAGTGAAACAAAGGGTATGTGATTTGATCATTGATAATGGTAGTTGTGCTAATGTAGTGTCTACAACCCTCATTGACAAATTGAAGTGGCCTACATCTAATCACCCATGCCCCTATAAACTGAATTGGCTTAGTGATGACAATGGTATATAAGTAACAAAACAAGCCTTAATAACGTTCAAAATTGGCAAGTTTAAGGATGATGTTTTGTGTGATGTTTGCAATATGGATGCTTATCATATATTGTTAGGAAGACCATGGCAATATGACCGTTTTGTGAAGTATGATGGACATTCTAATGTATGTATTGCCACGGTGGGTGGGAAAAGAACCGCCTTGAAACCTTTGACATCCTTTCCTACACCTAAGGGGTCATTGTTAGTGAGTGCTAAGGAGATTGAGAGGGAGTTAGAAGGGGAAAGTGAGGTTTATGTTTTGGTTGCAAAAGAAGTTGAGGGGGAGCAGTAAGGGTATAAGATCCCTAAACACCTAGAGGGAGTACTTGATGAGTACAATGATGTGTTTCCTTAAGACCTACCTCCAGGATTACCACCAATCGGGGAAATTGAGCACCAAATTGACCAAGTTTCGAGGGCATCACTTCCTAACAAAGCTGCTTATAGATGTAATCCTCAAGAGACACAAGAGTTGCAAAGACAAATTGAAGAATTGATGTCTAGGGGTTATGTTAGAGAGAGTATGATCCCATGTGCCGTCCCTGCTTTGTTGGTGCCTAAGAAAGATGGTACCTGGTGCATGTGCATTGATAGTAGGGTTGTTAACAACATCACTGTGAAGTATAGATTTCCTATTCCTAGATTGGATGACTTGCTTGATGAGTTGCATGGTTCTACTATTTTCTATAAAATTGATTTGAGTAGTGGCTACCATTAAATCAGAATGAGAGAGGGAGATGAGTGGAAAACCGCCTTTAAGACTAAGATGGGGCTATATGAGTGGCTTGTCATGCCATTTGGGCTTACTAATGCACCTAGCACTTTTATGAGATTGATGAATAAGGTGTTGAAACCATTCTTAGGCAGATGTGTGGTGGTTTATCTTGATGACATCCTTGTATATAACCGAAGTGTTGTGGAGCATCTCACTCACCTTAGGGAAGTTTTTTGAGGTGTTGCGCAAACATAAGCTATATGGGAAGCTAGAAAAGTGCTACTTTCTAGTTCCTAGTGTTACATTCTTGGGCTACATTGTTTCTAAAGATGGCGTTTCCGTTGATCCTTCGAAATTTGAGGCAATCAAAAGTTGGCCTATTCCTACTACAATTTCGGAGGTACGTTCTTTTCATGGTTTGGCTTCTTTTATAGAAGATTTGTGCGCAACTTTAGTAGTGTGGTTGCTCCTATGACTGAATGTATCAAACAAGGTAAATTTACTTGGACTAAGGCAGCCCAACATGCGTTTGATAGCATCAAAGATTTGTTGTGTAATACGCCCATTCTAGCACTTTTGGATTTTTCACAACCTTTTGAAGTTGAGTGTGATGCTAGTGGGGTTGGTATTGGGGCTGTTTTAATTCAAAAGAAACGTCCAATTGCATACTTTAGTGAGAAGTTGGGTGGTGCTTAGCTCAATTACTCTACATATGACAAAGAATTTTATGCAATAGTTCGTGCACTTGATCATTGGAGTCATTACCTTCGTCCAAGTCACTTTGTGCTTCATTATGATCACGAGGCATTAAAGTATATACATGGGCAGCAAAAGCTAATTCCTAGGCATGCTAAATGGGTTGAGTTTTTGCAATCTTTTAATTTCTCATCTAAGTACAAGGAGGGTAAGGCAAATGTGGTGGCAGATGCGTTATCTAGGAGGCATTCCTTGCTTGGAGTGTTGAGTCCGAGGCTCCTTGGGTTCGAATTGGTGAAAGAATACTACGAGGATGAGAAGTTTAAGGAGATATTAGAGGAATGTTCCAAGGGATCCTATGGTTCTTATGTGGTTCATGCTGGTTTTCATTTCAAAGGGGATTGTTTATGCATACCTTCATGTTCCATTAGGGAGTTATTAGTGAGGGAAGCTCATGGTGGAGGGCTTGCTGGTCACTTTGGTATGAATAAAACGTTGGCTATTCTTCAAGAGCATTTCTATTGGCCAAAGATGCAAGGGGATGTTCAAGGTGTTATCTCACGTTGTGCTACATGTCAAAAATCCAAGAGTTCTTTTCACTAAGGTATGTACACTCCTTTACCTGTTCCGGATTGTCCTTGGGATAATGTTGCTATGGATTTTATTGTGGGATTGCCTAGAACACAAAGGGGCCAGGATTCGATAATGGTTGTCATTGATAGATTTTCTAAAATGGCACATTTTATTACTTGTTATAAAACGGATGATGCTTCTAAAGTTGCTGATTTATATTGTAAGGAGATAATTCGTCTCCATGGTGTTACTAAAACTATTGTAAGTGATCGGGATACTAAATTCATTAGCTACTTTTGGAAGACATTGTGGAAGCTACTTGGTACTAAGCTATGTTTTAGCACATCACATCACCCTCAAACTGATGGGCAAACCGAAGTTGCAAATAGAACTTTGGGCGCTTTGCTTAGAGGGCTAGTTAGCAAGAGTACCAAGGATTGGGATGTGAAGCTTGCTTATGCTGAATTTGCTTACAATAGGTCACCTACATATGCCACGAGGCGTTCCCCATTCGAGGTTGTGTATGGCGCAAATCCAAGGGTGCCTATTGATCTGCTTCCTTTTCCTAATGATGAGGTTTATCATGTTGATGTTAAGGAGAAGGCGCAAGCAATGCTCAAGCTTCATACGAAAGTGAAAGCTAGGATTGAGAAGGTGAACGCAAGGTACCAACAAATGGCAAACAAGCATAGAACCCAGCATGCTTTCAAGGTTGGTGATTTAGTTTGGTTGCATCTAAGGAAGGAGAGATTTCCTAACCTTCGCAAAAATAAGCTAATGCCACGCTCAGATGGTCCATTTAAAATTGTGGAGAAGGTTAATGATAATGCATTCAAGCTTGAGTTGCCAGGAGACTATAGCGTGAGTTCCACTGTTAATGTGGGATATTTAGCTCCATATGTCCATGATGATTATATGGCTCAATTGAGGTCAATTGTTTTCGAAGAAGAGGAAGATGATATACAGGAGTAGCTGATGCAAGTTTACTAGATTTTGTTCATCAGAATGTTTCATTGGACATTGGCTCAATTGATTTACATGGAGGACTCTTCATGGGGCTTACCACCAAGGTGGTAGCATGTTTGCTAACCAACCTAGCTGGCGTGTGAGTAGGCGTGTGCATAGCATGCTTGTTGGAGTTCTAGTTTTGTTAGGACTCAAACTATCTTTATTGTTATATAATTCTATTTCTATTAGGAGTCATGGTTTTGCCTACGTTCTTAAAACGACGGATTTTACATGATTCGGTCTTATTTAGAGTTTGATAAGGATTATGACTTAGGGACTTATCCTAAGCATAGTAGGAGTTGGTTTTATTTCATATAAATAGCATAGGATGTATGTTTATTTCCTTAGAGTGAATTAATTAAAGTTTTGTGAGTTTTGTTAAAACTTAAAGTATGCAAACACAAACACCCTTGATTGCTGGTGGCTTAGCCTTTACGCATCAAAAACCTTAGTTTGTTCCTTGTGGTGGCGTTGCCTTTATCATTGAGCATCTAAGATCCATCTTGGTTCCTTAGTTTTGTTCGAACATTCATATATATTACACGCTTTCCGCAAACATTGTTTAATCTACCTAGATTAAATAAATCAGTACCAAAAAAAGACGGAACTTGGAGGATGTCTATTGATAGCCATGCTGTAAATAACATAACCATAAAATACATATTTCCTATCCCTAGATTAGATGACATGCTAGATGAGTTGAGTGGATCCAAGGTGTTTTCGAAAGTTGATTTGAGAAGTGGATATCACCAAATATGCATGAGAGAGGGAGATGAATGGAAAACAGCTTTCAAAACGAAGTATGGGTTGTACGAATGGATGGTTATGCCATTTGGTCTCACAAATGCCCCTAGCACGTTCATGAGATTGATGAATGAAGTGCTTAGGCCATTTTTGGGAAAGTTCATGGTTGTCTATTTGGATGATATTCTTGTTTACAGTCTTAACAAGGATGCTCATTTGAATCATTTGCAACAATTGTTCGAGGTTCTATAAGAGCAAAAACTCTACGGCAAACTTGAGAAGTGCACGTTTATGCAAAGAGAAATTGGCTTTCTTGGCTTCATCATTTCTGATGAAGGCGTGAAGGTGGATCCATCCAAGCGGAGGCGATTTCCTCTTGGCCGGTTCCAAAAACTATCACCGAGGTGAGATCTTTTCATGGTTTAGCTTCATTTTATAGGAGGTTTATAAATAATTTTAGTACTTTATTAGCTCCTATAACTGAATGCACTAAACATGGAAAATTTGTATGGAGTGGAGCAGCTCAAAAGGCATTTGAACTTGTAAAAGAGAAAATGTGTAACACGCCTATTCAAGCTTTACCTGATTTTACTAAACCATTTGAAGTTGAATGTGACGCAAGTGGAACAGGTATTGGGGCTGTTTTGATTCAATGTGGCAAGCCTATTGCTTATTTTAGCGAGAAGCTTAACAACGCCAACTTGAATTATTCTACCTATGATAAAGAGTTTTACGCTATGGTTAGAGCTCTTAATCATTGGAGTCACTATTTGCGACCACAAGCTTTTGTTCTTCATTCTGATCATGAATCATTGAAATATATTCATGGACAACATAAGCTTAGTGCTCGTCATGCTAAATGGGTAGAATTCTTACAATCATTCAATTTTGTTGCTAAATACAAAGCTGGAAAAGCTAACATTGTTGCAAATGCATTATCTCGGAGGCACCTATTGCTCAATGTGGTGGATTCCGAGGTACTTGGGTTTGAATTGATTAAAGAGTTCTATGTTTTTGATGAGGAGATGCCTGACCTGTTCGTGGCTACCAAAGATGGTCCAAAAGACCATATTAATCAAATGGAGGGGTTCTTATTCAAAGGGAACAAACTTTGTGTTCCTAAGTGTTCTGTTCATGATTTGTTGATTAGAGAAGCTCATGGAGGTGGTTTGGCTGGCCATTTTGGTGTTAGCAAAACTATGGAGCTATTACAAGAACATTTTTCATGGTCTCACATGATTAAAGTGCACACTGTTTTAGCTCGTTGTGGTGTTTGTCAAAGAGCGAAGAGCACGTTTCATAAGGGGTTATATACGCCTTTACCAGTTCCAGAGAGACCATGGGATGATGTTAGCATGTATTTCATTGTAGCACTTCCTAGAACACAAAGAGGGAAAGATTTGATCATGGTGGTGGTGGACCGTTTCTCTAAAATGGCACACTTCGTGCCTTGCCACAAAACAGAAGATTCTATTAACGTTTCATGTTTGTATTTCAGGGAAATTGTACGTTTACATGGAGTACCAAGAACTATTGTCTCGGATCGAGAGAGTAAGTTTTTGAGTCACTTTTGGAGGTCCCTATGGAGAATGATGGGTACTAAGTTAATGTTTAGTACTTCACATCACCCTCAAACGGATGGTCAAACTGAAGTGACCAACCGAACTCTAGGCACCTTATTAAGGGGCTTAGTGAGTAAGACCGGAAAAGATTGGGACGTCAAGCTATGCCATGCGGAGTTTGCATACAATAGAACTCCAACTTTTACAACAAAACACTCACCATTCGAAGTGGTATATGGGGTAAATCGTTATATACCTATTGATCTTATTTAATTGCCTAAAGATTCTTATGTCCATGGAGATGCTAGACAGCAAGCTGAAGCAATGGTGAAGGTTCACAAAGAAATGCGCACCAACATAGAAAAAGTAAACGAGATGTACAAGAAGAAAGCAAACAAAAGTCGAAAACCAAGGGTATTTTCTCCTGGAGATTTGGTGTGGATTCACTTAAGGAAGGAGAGATTTCCAAGCAAAAGGAAGTATAAACTCATGCCTCGAGCTGAAGGGCCTTTCAAGGTTCTTGAACGTTATGGAGACAATGCTTACAAGATAGACCTTCCCGGAGAATATGGCGTGGCAGCAACATTCAATGTAGGTGACTTATCCCCATACTTAGAAGATTAAGATGTGCAATAATTGAGGACAATTCATTTTGAAGAAGGGGAGGATGATGTGAAATCAGATGCAAATCAAGAGGTATTACTAAGTACTAATATTAATTACAACAAAGGAGAGATTCATGGTTTAAAGATTAGTACTAATGTAATCATGCTAAGCAACGAAGGAGGAGAAGCTAAGTAAGTCAAGCAAGCAGCTGCCCATGGGTGTTGGTGAGGTGTATGCTTGAGGTGCTTAATGTTAATGAGTGTTAATTAAGTCCTAAACATGCTTTACGTTCACTAATTGTACTAATTAGCTACTTAGCTCTTAAATCAGTTTTTTGTAATTTCGGTTTTGCAAAATCGATTATAATTTTGTTTTGCTTAGCCTAGGATGTAATGGTGATACATGTTGAAATAATCTCTTAGCTTAGTCATAGAGGTTCTTCAGTCTACTTGCAGCAATGGAGCCAATGACAAGCTTTCCTTCCTAGCTAGGAAAGCTTCCTATTTGCTTAAAGCCTTCTAAAAAGGCGTGTAAGAGCAGCCCCTTTGTGCTGATGTAAGAAAGGGTATTTTACAGCCAAATGATGAGTTCCTTGCCTAGGTGGAGATATCTTCATGTGAAGGAAAGGTTCTCATTGGTTTCCTTCCCTTGAAGCACGTTCCAAGAAGAGATGCAGCAAGCTAGTGCTAGATGTGTTGATTTAGCTAGCTTTAGGAGATATTTTGTAGTTTAGTTGCTTTGTTTAATCTCCTTAGTGTATTAGACTTAGTTGTTGGTGCTTTAAGTCTTTTTATTCATGTAGTATATATATGTAAGCTTGAACATCAATGAAAGCAGATTTGGTTGTTGAAAAACATTGTTATAAACCGATAAGTTTAAAGACTAAAAACCGAGTGTTTTTATTCTATCTTTGCACGAATCTCTTGGGAGGTAAAACTACAAGAATTCACCCCAATTAACAAGATTTGAGAGTGGATATTCACTTATTTTGATAATTAAAATCCTTTAGTTAAGGTTGAGAGTGATTCACTTCCTTAACTAAAAAACCGAATTATAAGCTTCAAGAGGAGTCTTTTAGTTTGTGATTCAATCTATCCTAAACACAATTCTTCATAGAGGCATGTTTGTTTTAATGATGAGAGGTGATAAATAGCAACTTGGTACCAACAAGCTTCCATAGGGTCCTCCAATAGTGACTAAGAAACTTGGAGTCCCTATCTGAAACTATACTTCGAGGTATGCCATGAAGCTTGACAACTTCCTTGAAGTACAATTCCGCTACTTTTACATCATCATCCGTTTTATTACAAGCTATAAAGTGAGCCATTTTAGAGAATCAATCTACAAAAGCCATGATGCTATCCCTTCTCCTTTGAGTTCTTAGCAAACCCACAATGAAGTCCATGCTAACACTCTCCCATGGAGCATCCGAAACTGGAAGAGGAGTGTAGAGGCCCTTTGTGAAGTGACCCTTGGCCCTTTGTAATAGCTTAGGCTTAGGCGTGTGGTTTAGAGTATCTAAGGAAAGTGTTGCACCTCTTTCCTCAAAGCTATTGTTTCCTTAAGTTCTAGCTAGATGCTAGGCTTAAGTTTAGGAGATACTTTCCTTAAAAAAAACTGATTAGTTGGCCGTGTGATGTAATAGCTTGGAGGGGGAGGTCTTCTTGTTTCTTCTTCTATAAATATAGCCTCCTAACCAGAATAAAGGTTGCTTAGTTGATTTGAGAATTTGTGAGCGTTGCTTATTTCGGTTGTTAACCAAAACAATTGCGACTTGTATTCATCTTCTAATTGCGATTAGGAAGATACCCTGTAATTCCTGCGAGAATCAAGAGTACTATCCTTTGTTTTTACTTCTTATTTTCAGCACTCATTTATAAAACACATAAAAAGACGTCACTTAAAATCTAGGGTAAAAATTGTGAATTTTCGGACTTCGAAATTCATATCAGTTGATATCAAAGCACTGTGGTTGTGGAGGCGCGTGAAGGAACGTGAAGGCTTGTATTTGGCTGAAATTTTGTGTGGAGGAGGCCAAATCTGTATGGGTTTTCGTCCAAAGCAAGAGGAGGCCAAATATGTTGGTGTTTCGGATGGCCAAGCAAAGGGTACAACTTCTTCTTCTACATCTGATTTTGTGAAAAAACTTACACCTTTTTCCAATGGACAGCTTGCTATGAAAGAAAAGATATGTTTTAAGTGCAAAGGAAGTGGTCATATTCAATCACAATGCCCTAGCAAGGTGTTGGTTTCCTTACCCGAACAACATGCTCTTTTGGCTTCACTTATAGCTGAAGAAGAGGCGACTGATGATGATGAACTTAATAAAGAAGCTACGGATTTTAGTGGTCTTTTGGTGCAACCAGTCCATGACCACAACACCTTGGTACTTAGACGCATGCTACATGTGGCGCCAACTATGGAAGTGAAACATATAGAACAAAGAGATAACCTTTTTCACTCTAGATGTTTGGTGAAGGGATCGGACGACCTTGTTCCTTGATCATAGATGGTGGTTCTTGTACGAGTGTGGCTTCAAAGAAAATGGTGGAAACCTTGGAGTTGGAACAACGAAATCATCCAAGACCATACAAGCTAAGTTGGGTGAATAGTGATGGAGGACATACTGTTAAGAAGCAAGCATTGGTTCCTTTTGAGATTAGTGAATTCAAGGATGAACTATGGTGTGACGTACTCCCTATGGATGCTTGTTCCTTGCTGTTAGGACGTCCATGGCAATGGGATCGAGTTGATGTTCATCATTGCAAGCAAAACGTGTACACCGTGGCTTTTGGAGAAAAACGAATTGGTTTGCAGTCGCTACCTCCAAAGTATTCGAATGCAATTGAAACCAAGAGTAAAGAGGTAGATTCTTCACAAAATGCATGCTATGTCTCATCTTTTGATTCTAAGGAGATGACTAAGAAAGGAAGGAGAGCTTGGAAACAAGATCAACTACTTCAAATTCGGCAAACTTCTCCTATTAATGTTGGTGATTATGTATGGCTTTCACTTGCTGCTCAAAAGCTTTACCATATTTCCAAGAGTGACCAAGCTTTGGTGGAGGAAGGTCCATTCAAAGTTGTTCATCATGACAATTGGGATATTTGCCAAGTGCTTCTTGGCAAGGGAGTGTGCGTGTCTTTCAATGCTTGTGTAGATGTTCCATATCTTGAAGAAACTTGAGGTCAAGTTTTTTTTCAAGAGGGGGAGAATGATGCAAGTCCAACTATCTTCATTTGCTTTCGGAGAATTGTTGCATGGTTTTACTTTGCTCTTAAAGTGAAGGTTTTACATGTAACGAAAAATATGTCTTTATTTTGTTTGTTAGTTAAATTAGTTAATGTCATTGAGTCATTTTTATTTTAGTTTGGTTGTAATAAGAGCCGAAAAATCTGAGTTGTAATAGCTTAGGCTTAGGCGTGTGGTTTAGAGTATTTAAGGAAAGTGTTGCACCTCTTTCCTTAAAACTATTGTTTCCTTAAGTTCTAGCTATAATCTAGACTTAAGTTTAGGAGAAAGTTTCCTTAAAAAAAACTAATTAGTTGGCCGTGTGATGTAATAGCTTGGAGGGCAAGGTCTTCTCGTTTCTTCTTCTATAAATATAGCCTCCTAACCAGAATAAAGGTTAGAGTTGATTTGAGAATTTGTGAGCGTTGCTTATTTCGGTTGTTAACCAAAACGATACTTGTTGCGACTTGTATTCATCTTCTAATTGCGATTAGGAAGAGATCCTCTAATTCCTGCGAGAATCAAGAGTACTATCCTCTTTCCTTATAGCTATTGTTTCCTTAAGTTCTAGCTAGATTCTAGGCTTAAGTTTAGGAGAAACTTTCCTTAAAAAAAAAATTGATTAGTTGGCCGTGTGATGTAATAGCTTGGAGGCGGAGGTCTTCTTGTTTCTTCTTCTATAAATATAGCCTCCTAACCAGAATAAAGGTTAGAGTTGATTTGAGAATTTGTGAGCGTTGCTTATTTCGGTTGTTAACCAAAACAATACTTGTTGCGACTTGTATTCATCTTCTAATTGCGATTAGGAAGAGACCCTCTAGTTCCTGCGAGAATCAAGAGTACTATCCTTTGTTTTTACTTCTTATTTTCAGCATTCATTCATAAAACACTTAAAAAGACGTCACTTATAATCTAGGGTTAAAATTCTGAATTTTCGAGCTTCGAAATTCATATCAAAGAGTCTTTTGGATCCCAAAATGACCCACCAAACCACCACTATGCACCTCTCTCACCAACAACTCTCTCACACCACTGTTGGGGACACATAACTTGTTACCCTTGAAAAGGTAACCATCTTGCTGCACAAACTCTTTAGAGGGACTTTCAAACTCACTTGCAACATGCTCTCATTGAGTTGTTCAAAACCCAAAATCTAAGCATCCACCATAGAAAGCAAGTAGTTCCGACGAGAAAAAGCATCGGCCACTACATTACTCTTCCCATCATTATATTTTGGACTAAAGGTAAATGATTGGAGGAACTCCACCCTTTTAGCATGCCTTTGGTTCAACTTTTGTTGCCCATGGATGAACTTAAGCGCCTCATGGTCCGAATGAAGGACATATGGCTTAGGCCTTAAGTAATGAGACCAATAATCAAGAGCTCTCACAATGGCATAGAACTCACGATCATAGGTGGAATAGTTAAGCTTAGCCCCATTTAACTTCTCACTAAAGTAGCTCATGGGCTTTCTCTCTTGGATTAAAACCGCACCAATCCCAATCCCACTCCCACTCCCATCACACTCCACCTCAAACACCTTGTTAAAGTCGGGAAGTACCAGTATGGGAGCATTATAAAGCATATGTTTGACCTTCTCAAAGGCCTTTTGCGCACTCTCACCACACTCAAAACTCACCTTTATTTGTTAACTCGGTGATAGGAGCCATGATAGTAGAGAAGTTCTTGATGAACCGCCAATAGAAGGAGGCTAGTCCATGGAAGCTTCTTACTTTATGTACATTGGTTGGAGCCAACCATGATTGCACGGCTTGTACCTTTTTCGGATCTACATGCACCCCTCTCCTGTTACAATGTATCCCAAGAATACAACACTAGGAGTCATGAATACACATTTCTCAAGCTTGCCATACAACTTCATCTCCCTCAATTTTTCAAACAACCTCATCAAATGAATTACATGATCTTCATTGTTGTTACTATACACAAGTATGTCATCTAAGTAAACAACAACAAAATCATTAAGAAATGGACGGAGGACTTCATTCATCAACCTCATGAAGGAGCTTGGGGCGTTGCAAAGCCCAAATGGCATAGGGAAATGATTTTGAAAGCCGTTTTCCACTCATCTCCCTCCCTTATTCTCATTTGATGGTATCCACTCCTTAAGTCTATTTTGAAAAATACTAAGGCACCACTCAATTTATCTAGCATATCTTGCAAACGAGGCATAGGAAAATGATATTTGATGGTTATGTTGTTAATGGAACGGCTATCAACACACATTCTCCAAGTACCATCTTTCTTTGGTACTAAGAGGGAAGGAACGGTGCAAGGACTAAGGCTTTCTCTCACATAGCCTCTTTCAATCAATTCATTCGGTTGCCTTTCAAGTTCCTTACTCTCTTCCGGATTACACCTATAGACTGCCTTGTTGGGCAAAGGGGATCCTTGAATTAAGTCAATGGCATGCTCAATGCCCCTTATTGGAGGGAGGCCCTTGGGCAAGTCATTGGGGAACACATCTTTGAACTCTTCCAACAACTCATCCAAAAGTGGCGAGTTATTGCAAGTAGTCTCATTCTCATCTTTGGTTCTCACGACCAAAGCATACCCTCTACCATTTTCTTCCACTATTTTCTCGAACTCATTACAAGATACAAGATAGTTGCTCTTTTCTTTGTCTTTCTTAGCAACTTTAGGGGGTAGGGGAAGCAATTTAACTTTTCTACCATCTTTGGTAGTTATAAGATATACATTGGATTTGCCTTTGTGCTCCGAATCATGGTCAAATTGCCATGGTCTTCCAAGTAACTAGTGACAAGCATCCATTGGAAGAATATCGCACCATCTTTCATCTTCAAACTTGCCAATAGAGTAAGAAACCAAAGCTTGCTTCTTCACCGTAATTCCATTGCCATCATTCAACCAATTGAGCTTATAAGGCTCATCATGATCTCTAGTGGTAAGTTTCAACTTCCTCACTGCTTCGGATGAAATAACATCCGTTTGGGCATCACCATCTACTATCACATTGCAAGTCTTCTCTCCAATCTTGCATCTAGTGTGAAACAAGTTGTTTTGTTGCCTCTCATCAATTTGAGGCTCACTAAACAACACTTTTCTTACAACCATCATGTTGTACTCATTTTCCGGACGTATCTCCTCATCATATTCATCCTCAACATAGCCATCTTCTTGTACTACAAAGTTATACATTTGTTCTTCTTCATCCATTATAGCACATTGAGTGGTAGTCAAAACAGCCTTACTAGGACATTCACTAGCAATATGACCCCTCCCATGGCATTTGAAACATTTTCTCCTAGTTGCAAGCTCACTAGGTGAAATCACTTGTTTTTCTTTCCCCTTATCAATATTAGGACCGGATGAACCAGATGGGAACGCTCTACTTTGAAAAGTACTCCCCTTATAGTTGAAAGGAGTAAATTTTGAAGTATCCTTGAAAGAAGAAGAAGTTTTAGGCTTCTCTTTCTCCTTTTCCTTCTTAGTAAAAAAAAAGGTTTCAATTTGCCTCATCCAATCTAGAAAAGCCTCACTAGTCACTATCATGCCCCTCATCAAATTCGGACATCTCAATTTTTAAACCCCTATCTTCATCAAAGTTCTAGGTGCATTCATCTCACCATCCTCAGTTTCAAGAAAATTTAGTTTTCGATTAGCTTGCAACAATATACTAGACATAGCATCAAGCCTAGTCTTTTGTTGAGCTTTATCTTCTTAATTCTCTTCTGATTTCTTTTCTAAATTTTCTAACTTCTGAGTTACATCCTAGCAAGATCACCATCAGCCATGATTTCACTATTTTTGCTAGACTATTACAAATACAAGGTGGAAACTACCGTAAACTTTGAACAACAAACGAACTATAGATGGTCTTGAGACTCTCAAAGGCTTACAGATTAATAAAATTCAGGAAATTTCAAGCATAATAAAAAAAGAAACTCTTGAAAAGCTTTCCGGATGAAGGAGTAATCGTTGTTTGAAGTTATGTGTGCTGGATTTGCTCCGTTTTGGCACAGTTGCGAAAAACGTGCCCAGTTTAATATCTAAGTCGACTGAAAAGCTGGATGAATTCTGCCCGTTTTGTTTCTCCACCAAAACGCGATTTTTCTGCAAAATCTTCACGCCAAAGTTCTGATACCAGATGATGTAAGTCTAAAAGCACCTCCTAAGGGATTGGATGATGATTCTAAATTTAGGGACAATAGAACACTCACATTGACAAGAAATCACTCGAAACAAGGATAGATGCCAAAACTCAAGAACATACTCAAAGTTTTGGGATTCTAGGCCTGAGATAAGACTCACTCAAAGCAATAAGGGTTAGCCAATACTTGAGATAAACTCAAAGTAAAAACTATAAACACAAAGGTTTTTTTAATCAAACTCAAAACTGATTTTCATCATTTGACTTTCATTTGATTCAATTAGCTTTGTTTGACTTCATTTTACTTTAATTTGATTCAATTAGCTTTATTGAATGCATTTGAGTTTCATTTGATTCAATTAGCTTTGTTGAATGCATTTGAGTTTCATTTGATTCAATTAGCTTTGTTGAATGCATTTGATTTTCATTTGATTCATTTAGCTATGTTTGACTTTATTTGACTTTCATTTGATTTAATTAGCTTTGTTTGACTTCATTTGACTTGAATTTGATTCAATTAGCTTTATTTGATTTCATTTTACTTTAATTTGATTCAATTAGCTTTGTTGAATGCATTTGGGTTTCATTTTGATTCAATTAGCTTTTTTAAATGCATTTGAGTTTCATTTGATTCCATAAGTTTTGTTTGACTTTATTTGACTTTAATTTGAATCAATTAGCTTTGTTGAATGCATTTGAGTTTCATTTGATTCAATAAGTTTTGTTTGACATTATTTGACTTTAATTTGAATCAATTAGCTTTGTGATGCGTGCATGGATGCTCCATCAAGCTATGTTTAATCGCTTTCCTAGGTTGTTGCATGATTTTACTTTACTCCTAAAGTAGAGGTTTTACATGTGACTAAAAAGATGTCTTTATTAACGTTTGTTAGTTAAGTTAGTTAAATTCATTAGTTGAGTTGTTTTAAATTAAAGTTGAGTTGTAATAAGGTCCGAAAATGTTAGATTATTTCGGTGCTTTAGAGTCATGGTTGTCATGGTTGTATTTTAGGAAAGTTTCCTTAAGTTGGAAGATTAGGAGTGGCCGTGTGATTCTTGATGTAATTAAGGAAAGTATTGCATATATTTCCTTAAGTTTTTGTTTTCTTAAATTTAGCTAGAATCTAGGCTAGAATTAAGGGAGGCAACTTTCGTAAACTACTACTAGTTGGGCGTGTGATGTAGAGCCTTGGAGAGCAAGGGTTGTTTGTTGCTCCTAGCCTTACAAATTGGCGCCTAACTTAATAAAGAAAATCTGTTTGTGTTTTGAATTGTTATTGAGCTATTCGAATGCTTGTGCATTGAATATTTGGTCGTCGTACTAAGAACATACAAATCGAGGTTTGTGTGCATCTCCTAGTCGAGGTTAGTGAGAGATCCTCTAGTTCTCGAGGGAACAAGAGCCTATCTTTTTATTTTTATCCATAATTATAAAACACCAAAAAAAATTCGTAAATTAAGCTTCCACAATCATATCACTTTATTGAATGCATTTAAGTTTCATTTGATTCAATTAGCTTTGTTGAATGCACTTAAGTTTCATTTGATTCTATTAACTATGTTTGACTTTGTTTGACTTTCATTTGATTCAATTAGCTTTGTTTGACTTTGTTTGACTTTCATTTGATTCAATTAGCTTTGTTTGACTTCATTTGACTTTCATTTGATTCAATATGCTGTGTTTGACTTTATTTTACTTTAATTTGATTTAGTTAGCTTTGTTGAATGCATTTGAGTTTCATTTGATTCAATTAGCTTTGTTGAATGCATTTGAATTTTATTTGATTCAATTAGCTTTGTTGAATGCATTTGATTTTCATTTGATTCAATTAGCTTTATCTGACTTCATTTGACTCTCATTTGATACAATTAGTTTTGTTGAATGCATTTGAGTTTAATTTGATTCAATTAGCTTTGTTGAATGTATTTGAGTTCCATTTCATTCAATTAGCTATGTTTGACTTCATTTGACTTTCATTTGATTCAATTAGCTTTGTTTAATGCATTTGAGTATCATTTGATTCAATTAGCTTTGTTGAATGCATTTGAGTTCTATTTGATTCAATAAGATATGTTTGACTTCATTTGACTTTCATTTGGTTCAATTATCTTTGTTTAATGCATTTGATTTAAATTTGATTCAATTAGCTTTGTTTGACTTCATTTGACTTTAACTTGATCCAAGTAGCTTTGTAGAATGCATTTGAGTTTTATTTGACTCAATTAGCTTCGTTGAATACATTTGAGTTTCATTTGATTCTATTAGCTATGTTTGACTTCATTTGACTTTCATTTGATTCAATTAGTTTTGTTTGACTTCATTTGACTTTAATTTGAATCAATTAGCTTTGTTGAATGCATTTGAGTTTCATTTGATTCACTTAGCTTTGTTGAATTCATTTGAGTTTCATTTGATTCAATTAGCTTTGTTTGACTTCATTTGACTTTCATTTGGTTCAATTAGCTTTATTTAATGCATTTGACTTTAATTTGATTCAATTAGCTTTGTTTGACTTCATTTGACTTTAACTTGATTCAAGTAGCTTTGTAGAATGCATTTGAGTTTTATTTGACTCAATTAGCTTCGTTGAATACATTTGAGTTTCATTTGATTCAATTAGCTTTGTTTGACTTCATTTGACTTTCATTTGGTTCATTTAGCTTTGTTTAATGCATTTGACTTTAATTTGATTCAATTAGCTATGTTTGACTTTCATTTGTTTTAATTAGCTTGGTTTGACTTCATTTAACTTTAATTTGATTCAATTAGCTTTGTTTGACTTCATTTGACTTTAATTTGATTCAATTAGCTTTGTAGAATGCATTTGAGTTTCATTTGACTCACCTAGCTTTGTTGAATACATTTGAATTTCATTTGATTCAATTAGCTTTGTTTGACTTCATTTGACTTTCATTTGGTTCAATTAGCTTTGTTTAATGCATTTGACTTTAATTTGATTCAATTAGCTTTGTTTGACTTCATTTGACTTTAACTTGATTCAAGTAGCTTTGTACAATGCATTTGAGTTTTATTTGACACAATTAACTTCGTTGAATACATTTGAGTTTCATTTGATTCTATTAGCTATGTTTGACTTCATTTGACTTTCATTTGATTCAATTAGTTTTGTTTGACTTCATTTGACTTTAATTTGAATCAATTAGCTTTGTCGTTGAATGCATTTGAATTTTAATGTGATTCAATTAGCATTGTTGAATGCATTTGATTTTCATTTGATTCATTTATCTATGTTTGACTTTATTTGACTTTTATTAGATTCAATCAGCTTTGTTTGACTTCATTTGACTTTCATTTGGTTCAATTAGCTTTATTTAATGCATTTGACTTTAATTTGATTCAATTAGCTTTGTTTGACTTCATTTGACTTTAACTTGATTCAAGTAGCTTTGTAGAATGCATTTGAGTTTTATTTGACTCAATTAGCTTCGTTGAATACATTTGAGTTTCATTTGATTCAATTAGCTTTGTTTGACTTCATTTGACTTTCATTTGGTTCATTTAGCTTTGTTTAATGCATTTGACTTTAATTTGATTCAATTAGCTATGTTTGACTTTCATTTGTTTTAATTAGCTTGGTTTGACTTCATTTAACTTTAATTTGATTCAATTAGCTTTGTTTGACTTCATTTGACTTTAATTTGATTCAATTAGCTTTGTAGAATGCATTTGAGTTTCATTTGACTCACTTAGCTTTGTTGAATACATTTGAATTTCATTTGATTCAATTAGCTTTGTTTGACTTCATTTGACTTTCATTTGGTTCAATTAGCTTTGTTTAATGCATTTGACTTTAATTTGATTCAATTAGCTTTGTTTGACTTCATTTGACTTTAACTTGATTCAAGTAGCTTTGTACAATGCATTTGAGTTTTATTTGACTCAATTAACTTCGTTGAATACATTTGAGTTTCATTTGATTCTATTAGCTATGTTTGACTTCATTTGACTTTCATTTGATTCAATTAGTTTTGTTTGACTTCATTTGACTTTAATTTGAATCAATTAGCTTTGTTGAATGCATTTGAATTTTAATGTGATTCAATTAGCATTGTTGAATGCATTTGATTTTCATTTGATTCATTTATCTATGTTTGACTTTATTTGACTTTCATTAGATTCAATCAGCTTTGTTTGACTTCATTAGACTTTAATTTGATTCAATTAGCTTTGTTGAATGCACTTGAGTTTCATTTGACTCAATTAGCTTTGTTGAATACATTTGAGTTTCATTTGATTCTATTAGCTATGTTTGACTTTATTTGACTTTCATTTGATTCAATTAGCTTTGTTTGACTTCATTTTACTTTAATTTGATTCAATTAGCTTTCTTGAATGCATTTGAGTTTCATTTGATTCAATTAGCTTTATTGAATGCAATTGAGTTTCATGTGATTCAACAAGTTTAGTTTGACTTAATTTAACTTTAATTTGATTCAATTAGATTTCTTGAATGCATTTGAGTTTCATTTGATTCAATTAGCTTTATTCTTAATTCAATTAGCTTTGTTTGACTTCATTTGACTTGAATTTGATTCAATTAGCTTTGTTGAATGCATTTGAGTTTCATTTGATTCAATTAGCTTTGTTGAATGCATTTGAGTTCCATTTGATTCAATTAGCTATGTTTAAATTTATTTGACTTTAATTTGATTCAATTAGCTTTGTTTAATGCATTTGAGTTTCATTTAATTCAATTAGCTTTGTTGAATGCATTTGAGTTTCATTTGATTTTATTAGCTATGTTTGACTTTCATTTTATTCAATTAGCTTGGTTTGACTTCATTTAACTTTAATTTGATTCAATTAGCTTTGTTTGACTTCATTTGACTTTAATTTGATTCAATTAGATTTGTAGAATGCATTTGAGTTTCATTTGACTCAATTAGCTTTGTTGAATACATTTGAGTTTCATTTGATTCTATTAGCTATGTTTGACTTCATTAGACTTTCATTTGATTCAATTAGCTTTGTTTGACTTCAATTGACTTTCATTTGATTCAATTAGCTTTGTTTAATGCATTTGACTTTAATTTGATTCAATTAGCTTTGTTTGACTTCATTTGACTTTAACTTGATCCAAGTAGCTTTGTAGAATGCATTTGAGTTTTATTTGACTCAATTAGCTTCGTTGAATACATTTGAGTTTCATTTGATTCTATTAGCTATGTTTGACTTCATTTGACTTTCATTTGATTCAATTAGTTTTGTTTGAAATTTGACTTTAATTTGAATCATTTAGCTTTGGTGAATGCATTTGAGTTTCATTTGATTCACTTAGCTTTGTTGAATACATTTGAGTTTCATTTGATTCTATTAGCTATGTTTGACTTTCATTTGATTATTAATTAGCTTGGTTTGACTTTTTTATTTTTTTTCTTCATTTAACTTTAAGTTGATTCAATTAGCTTTGTTTGACTTCATTTGACTTTAATTTGATTCAATTAGCTTTGTAGAATGCATTTGAGTTTCATTTGACTCAATTAGCTTTGTTGAATACATTTGAGTTTCATTTGATTCTATTAGCTATGTTTGACTTCATTTGACTTTTATTTGATTCAATTAGCTTTGTTTGACTTCATTTGACTTTCATTTGGTTCAATTAGCTTTGTTTAATGCAATTGACTTTAATTTGATTCAATTAGCTTTGTTTGACTTCATTTGACTTTAACTTGATATAAGTAGCTTTGTAGATTTCATTTGAGTTTTATTTGACTCAATTAGCTTCGTTGAATACATTTGAGTTTCATTTGATTCTATTAGCTATGTTTGATTTCATTTGACTTTCATTTGATTCAATTAGTTTTGTTTGACTTCATTTGACTTTAATTTGAATCAATTAGCTTTGTTGAATGCAATTGAATTTTAATGTGATTCAATTAGCTTTGTTGAATGCATTTGATTTTCATTTGATTCATTTAGCTATGTTTGACTTTATTTGACTTTCATTTGATTCAATTAGCTTTGTTTGACTTCATTTGACTTTAATTTGATTCAATTAGCTTTGATGAATGCATTTGAGATTCATTTGACTCAATTAGCTTTGTTGAATACATTTAAGTTTCATTTGATTCTATTACCTATGTTTGACTTTATTTTACTTTTATTTGATTCAATTAGCTTTGTTTGACTTCATTATACTTTAATTTGATTCAATTAGCTTTGTAGAATGCATTTGAGTTTTATTTGACTCAATTAGCTTTGTTGAATACATTTGAGTTTCATTTGATTCAATTAGCTTTGTTTGACTTCATTTGACTTTAACTTGATTCAAGTAGCTTTGTAGAATGCATTTGAGTTTTATTTGACTCAATTAGCTTCGTTGAATACATTTGAGTTTCATTTGATTCTATTAGCTATGTTTGACTTCATTTGACTTTCATTTGATTCAATTAGCTTTGTTGAATGCATTTGACTTTAATTTGATTCAATTAGCTTTGTTTGACTTCATTTGACTTTAACTTGATTCAAGTAGCTTTGTACAATGCATTTGAGTTTTATTTGACTCAATTAACTTCGTTGAATACATTTGAGTTTCATTTGATTCTATTAGCTATGTTTGACTTCATTTGACTTTCATTTGATTCAATTAGTTTTGTTTGACTTCATTTGACTTTAATTTGAATCAATTAGCTTTGTCGTTGAATGCATTTGAATTTTAATGTGATTCAATTAGCATTGTTGAATGCATTTGATTTTCATTTGATTCATTTATCTATGTTTGACTTTATTTGACTTTCATTAGATTCAATCAGCTTTGTTTGACTTCATTTGACTTTCATTTGGTTCAATTAGCTTTATTTAATGCATTTGACTTTAATTTGATTCAATTAGCTTTGTTTGACTTCATTTGACTTTAACTTGATTCAAGTAGCTTTGTAGAATGCATTTGAGTTTTATTTGACTCAATTAGCTTCGTTGAATACATTTGAGTTTCATTTGATTCAATTAGCTTTGTTTGACTTCATTTGACTTTCATTTGGTTCATTTAGCTTTGTTTAATGCATTTGACTTTAATTTGATTCAATTAGCTATGTTTGACTTTCATTTGTTTTAATTAGCTTGGTTTGACTTCATTTAACTTTAATTTGATTCAATTAGCTTTGTTTGACTTCATTTGACTTTAATTTGATTCAATTAGCTTTGTAGAATGCATTTGAGTTTCATTTGACTCAATTAGCTTTGTTGAATACATTTGAATTTCATTTGATTCAATTAGCTTTGTTTGACTTCATTTGACTTTCATTTGGTTCAATTAGCTTTGTTTAATGCATTTGACTTTAATTTGATTCAATTAGCTTTGTTTGACTTCATTTGACTTTAACTTGATTCAAGTAGCTTTGTACAATGCATTTGAGTTTTATTTGACTCAATTAGCTTCGTTGATACATTTGAGTTTCATTTGATTCTATTAGCTATGTTTGACTTCATTTGACTTTCATTTGATTCAATTAGTTTTGTTTGACTTCATTTGACTTTAATTTGAATCAATTAGCTTTGTCGTTGAATGCATTTGAATTTTCATTTGATTCAATTAGCTTTGTTGAATGCATTTGATTTTCATTTGATTCATTTAGCTATGTTTGACTTTATTTGACTTTCATTTGATTCAATTAGCTTTGTTTGACTTCATTTGACTTTCATTTGGTTCAATTAGCTTTGTTTAATGCATTTGACTTTAATTTGATTCAATTAGCTTTGTTTGACTTCATTTGACTTTAACTTGATTCAATTAGCTTTGTTGAATGCATTTGAGTTTCATTTGATTCAATTAGCTTTGTTGAATACATTTGAGTTTCATTTGATTCAATTAGCTTTGTTTGACTTCATTTGACTTTCATTTGGTTCATTTAGCTTTGTTTAATGCATTTGACTTTAATTTGATTCAATTAGCTATGTTTGACTTTCATTTGTTTTAATTAGCTTGGTTTGACTTCATTTAACTTTAATTTGATTCAATTAGCTTTGTTTGACTTCATTTGACTTTAATTTGATTCAATTAGCTTTGTAGAATGCATTTGAGTTTCATTTGACTCAATTAGCTTTGTTGAATACATTTGAGTTTCATTTGATTCAATTAGCTTTGTTTGACTTCATTTGACTTTAATTTGGTTCAATTAGCTTTGTTTGAATGCATTTGACTTTAATTTGATTCAATTAGCTTTGTTTGACTTCATTTGACTTTAATTTGATTCAAGTAGCTTTGTACAATGCATTTGAGTTTTATTTGACTCAATTAGCTTTGTTGAATACATTTGAGTTTCATTTGATTCTATTAGCTATGTTTGACTTCATTTGACTTTCATTTGATTCAATTAGTTTTGTTTGACTTCATTTGACTTTAATTTGAATCAATTAGCTTTGTTGAATGCATTTGAATTTTAATGTGATTCAATTAGCTTTGTTGAATGCATTTGATTTTCATTTGATTCATTTAGCTATGTTTGACTTTATTTGACTTTCATTTGATTCAATTAGCTTTGTTTGACTTCATTTGACTTTAATTTGATTCAATTAGCTTTGTTGAATGCATTTGAGTTTCATTTGACTCAATTAGCTTTGTTGAATACATTTGAGTTTCATTTGATTCTATTAGCTATGTTTGACTTTATTTGACTTTTATTTGATTCAATTAGCTTTGTTTGACTTCATTTTACTTTAATTTGATTCAATTAGCTTTGTTGAATGCATTTGAGTTTCATTTGATTCAATTAGCTTTATTGAATGCAATTGAGTTTCATTTGATTCAATAAGTTTAGTTTGACTTCATTTGACTTTAATTTGATTCAATTAGCTTTGTTGAATGCATTTGAGTTTCATTTGATTCAATTAGCTTTATTCTTAATTCAATTAGCTTTGTTTGACTTCATTTGACTTTAATTTGATTCAATTAGCTTTGTTGAATGCATTTGAGTTTCATTTGATTCAATTAGCTTTGTTGAATGCATTTGACTTCCATTTGATTCAATTAGCTATGTTTAAATTCATTTGACTTTCATTTGATTCAATTAGCTTTGTTTGAATGCATTTGAGTTTCATTTGATTCAATTAGCTTTGTTGAATGCATTTGAGTTTCATTTGATTCTATTAGCTATGTTTGACTTTCATTTTATTTAATTAGCTTGGTTTGACTTCATTTAACTTTAATTTGATTCAATTAGCTTTGTTTGACTTCATTTGACTTTAATTTGATTCAATTAGCTTTGTAGAATGCATTTGAGTTTCATTTGACTCAATTAGCTTTGTTGAATACATTTGAGTTTCATTTGATTCTATTAGCTATGTTTGACTTCATTTGACTTTCATTTGATTCAATTAGCTTTGTTTGACTTCAATTGACTTTCATTTGGTTCAATTAGCTTTGTTTAATGCATTTGACTTTAATTTGATTCAATTAGCTTTGTTTGACTTCATTTGACTTTAACTTGATTCAAGTAGCTTTGTAGAATGCATTTGAGTTTTATTTGACTCAATTAGCTTCGTTGAATACATTTGAGTTTCATTTGATTCTATTAGCTATGTTTGACTTCATTTGACTTTCTTTTGATTCAATTAGTTTTGTTTGACTTCATTTGACTTTAATTTGAATCAATTAGCTTTGTTGAATGCATTTGAGTTTCATTTGATTCACTTAGCTTTATTGAATACATTTGAGTTTCATTTGATTCTATTAGCTATGTTTGACTTTCATTTGATTTAATTAGCTTGGTTTGACTTCATTTAACTTTAATTTGATTCAATTAGCTTTGTTTGACTTCATTTGACTTTAATTTGATTCAATTAGCTTTGTAGAATGCATTTGAGTTTCTTTTGACTCAATTAGCTTTGTTGAATACATTTGAGTTTCATTTGATTCTATTAGCTATGTTTGACTTCATTTGACTTTCATTTGATTCAATTAGCTTTGTTTGACTTCATTTGACTTTCATTTGGTTCAATTAGCTTTGTTTAATGCAATTGACTTTAATTTGATTCAATTAGTTTTATTTGACTCAATTAGCTTCGTTGAATACATTTGAGTTTCATTTGGTTCTATTAGCTATGTTTGACTTCATTTGACTTTCATTTGATTCAATTAGTTTTGTTTGACTTCATTTGACTTTAATTTGAATCAATTAGCTTTGTTGAATGCATTTGAATTTTAATGTGATTCAATTAGCTTTGTTGAATGCATTTGATTTTCATTTGATTCATTTAGCTATGTTTGACTTTATTTGACTTTCATTTGATTCAATTAGCTTTGTTTGACTTCATTTGACTTTAATTTGATTCAATTAGCTTTGTTGAATGCATTTGAGTTTCATTTGACTCAATTAGCTTTGTTGAATACATTTAAGTTTCATTTGATTCTATTAGCTATGTTTGACTTTATTTGACTTTCATTTGATTCAATTAGCTTTGTTTGACTTCATTATACTTTAATTTGATTCAATTAGCTTTGTAGAATGCATTTGAGTTTTATTTGACTCAATTAGCTTTGTTGAATACATTTGACTTTCATTTGATTCAATTAGCTTTGTTTGACTTCATTTGACTTTAACTTGATTCAAGTAGCTTTGTAGAATGCATTTGAGTTTTATTTGACTCAATTAGCTTCGTTGAATACATTTGAGTTTCATTTGATTCTATTAGCTATGTTTGACTTCATTTGACTTTCATTTGATTCAATTAGCTTTGTTGACTTCATTTGACTTTAATTTGATTCAATTAGCTTTGTTTGACTTCATTTGACTTTAACTTGATTCAAGTAGCTTTGTAGAATGCATTTGAGTTTTATTTGACTCAATTAGCTTCGTTGAATACATTTGAGTTTCATTTGATTCTATTAGCTATGTTTGACTTCATTTGACTTTCATTTGATTCAATTAGCTTTGTTTGACTTCATTTGACTTTAATTTGAATCAATTAGCTTTGTGTTGAATGCATTTGAATTTTCATTTGATTCAATTAGCTTTGTTGAATACATTTGAGTTTCATTTGATTCATTTAGCTATGTTTGACTTTATTTGACTTTCATTTGATTCAATTAGCTTTGTTTGACTTCATTTGACTTTAATTTGGTTCAATTAGCTTTGTTTAATGCATTTGACTTTAATTAGTATCAATTAGCTTTGTTTGACTTCATTTGACTTTAACTTGATTCAAGTAGCTTTGTAGAATGCATTTGAGTTTTATTTGACTCAATTAGCTTTGTTGAATACATTTGAGTTTCATTTGATTCAATTAGCTTTGTTTGACTTCATTTGACTTTCATTTGGTTCATTTAGCTTTGTTTAATGCATTTGACTTTTAATTTGATTCAATTAGCTATGTTTGACTTTTCATTTGATTTAATTAGCTTGGTTTGACTTCATTTAACTTTAATTTGATTCAATTAGCTTTGTTTGACTTCATTTGACTTTAATTTGATTCAATTAGCTTTGTAGAATGCATTTGAGTTTCATTTGACTCAATTAGCTTTGTTGAATACATTTGAGTTTCATTTGATTCAATTAGCTTTGTTTGACTTCATTTGACTTTCATTTGGTTCAATTAGCTTTGTTTAATGCATTTGACTTTAATTTGATTCAATTAGCTTTGTTTGACTTCATTTGACTTTAACTTGATTCAAGTAGCTTTGTAGAATGCATTTGAGTTTTATTTGACTCAATTAGCTTCGTTGAATACATTTGAGTTTCATTTGATTCTATTAGCTATGTTTGACTTCATTTGACTTTCATTTGATTCAATTAGTTTTGTTTGACTTCATTTGACTTTAATTTGAATCAATTAGCTTTGTTGAATGCATTTGAATTTTAATGTGATTCAATTAGCTTTGTTGAATGCATTTGATTTTCATTTGATTCATTTAGCTATGTTTGACTTTATTTGACTTTCATTTGATTCAATTAGCTTTGTTTGACTTCATTTGACTTTAATTTGATTCAATTAGCTTTGTTGAATGCATTTGAGTTTCATTTGACTCAATTAGCTTTGTTGAATACATTTGAGTTTCATTTGATTCTATTAGCTATGTTTGACTTTATTTGATTTTCATTTGATTCAATTAGCTTTGTTTGACTTCATTTTACTTTAATTTGATTCAATTAGCTTTGTTGAATGCATTTGAGTTTCATTTGATTCAATTAGCTTTGTTGAATGCATTTGAGTTTCATTTGATTCAATTAGCTTTGTTTGACTTCATTTAACTTTAATTTGATTCAATTAGCTTTGTTGAATGCATTTGAGTTTCATTTGATTCAATTAGCTTTATTCTTAATTCAATTAGCTTTGTTTGACTTCATTTGACTTGAATTTGATTCAATTAGCTTTGTTGAATGCATTTGAGTTTCATTTGATTCAATTAGCTTTGTTGAATGCATTTGACTTTCATTTGATTCAATTAGCTTTGTTTAACTTTATTTGACTTTAATTTGATTCAATTAGCTTTGTTGAATGCATTTGAGTTTCATTTGATTCAATTAGCTTTGTTGAATGCATTTGAGTTTCATTTGATTTTATTAGCTATCTTTGACTTTCATTTGATTCAATTAGCTTTGTTTGACTTCATTTAACTTTAATTTGATTCAATTAGCTTTGTTTGACTTCATTTGACTTTAATTTGATTCAATTAGCTTTGTAGAATGCATTTGAGTTTCATTTGACTCAATTAGCTTTGTTGAATACATTTGAGTTTCATTTGATTCTATTAGCTATGTTTGACTTCATTTGACTTTCATTTGATTCAATTAGCTTTGTTTGACTTCAATTGACTTTCATTTGGTTCAATTAGCTTTGTTTAATGCATTTGACTTTAATTTGATTCAATTAGCTTTGTTTGACTTCATTTGACTTTAACTTGATTCAATTAGCTTTGTTGAATGCATTTGAGTTTTATTTGACTCAATTAGCTTCGTTGAATACATTTGAGTTTCATTTGATTCTATTAGCTATGTTTGACTTCATTTGACTTTCATTTGATTCAATTAGTTTTGTTTGACTTCATTTGACTTTAATTTGAATCAATTAGCTTTGTTGAATGCATTTGAGTTTCATTTGATTCAATTAGCTTTGTTGAATGCATTTGAGTTTCATTTGATTCTATTAGCTATGTTTGACTTTCATTTGATTTAATTAGCTTGGTTTGACTTCATTTAACTTTAATTTGATTCAATTAGCTTTGTTTGACTTCATTTGACTTTAATTTGATTCAATTAGCTTTGTAGAATGCATTTGAGTTTCATTTGACTCAATTAGCTTTGTTGAATACATTTGAGTTTCATTTGATTCTATTAGCTATGTTTGACTTCATTTGACTTTTATTTGATTCAATTAGCTTTGTTTGACTTCATTTGACTTTCATTTGGTTCAATTAGCTTTGTTTAATGCATTTGACTTTAATTTGATTCAATTAGCTTTGTTTGACTTCATTTGACTTTAATTTGATTTAAGTAGCTTTGTAGATTTCATTTGAGTTTTATTTGATTCAATTAGCTTCGTTGAATACATTTGAGTTTCATTTGATTCTATTAGCTATGTTTGATTTCATTTGACTTTCATTTGATTCAATTAGTTTTGTTTGACTTCATTTGACTTTAATTTGAATCAATTAGCTTTGTTGAATGCATTTGAGTTTAATTTGATTCAATTAGCTTTGTTGAATGCATTTGATTTTCATTTGATTCATTTAGCTATGTTTGACTTTATTTGACTTTCATTTGATTCAATTAGCTTTGTTTGACTTCATTTGACTTTAATTTGATTCAATTAGCTTTGTTGAATGCATTTGAGTTTCATTTGATTCAATTAGCTTTGTTGAATACATTTAAGTTTCATTTGATTCTATTAGCTATGTTTTGACTTTATTTGACTTTTATTTGATTCAATTAGCTTTGTTTGACTTCATTTTACTTTAATTTGATTCAATTAGCTTTGTTGAATGCATTTGAGTTTTATTTTATTAAATTAGCTTTGTTGAATACATTTGAGTTTCATTTGATTCAATTAGCTTTGTTTGACTTCATTTGACTTTCATTTGATTCAATTAGCTTTGTTTGAATGCATTTTGAGTTTTATTTGACTTCAATTAGCTTTGTTGAATACATTTGAGTTTCATTTGATTCAATTAGCTTTGTTTGACTTCATTTGAGTTTCATTTGATTCAATTAGCTTTGTTGAATGCATTTGAGTTTCATTTGATTCAATTAGCTTTGTTGAATACATTTGAGTTTCATTTGATTCTATTAGCTTTGTTTTGACTTCATTTGACTTTCATTTGATTCAATTAGCTTTGTTTGACTTCATTTGACTTTTAATTTGATTCAATTAGCTTTGTTGAATGCATTTGAGTTTCATTTGATTCAATTAGCTTTGTTGAATGCATTTGAGTTTCATTTGATTCAATTAGCTTTGTTTGACTTCATTTGACTTTCATTTGATTCAATTAGCTTTGTTTGAATGCATTTGACTTTCATTTGATTCAATTAGCTTTGTTTGACTTCATTTGACTTTAATTTGATTCAATTAGCTTTGTAGAATGCATTTGAGTTTCATTTGACTTCAATTAGCTTTGTTGAATACATTTGAGTTTCATTTGATTCAATTAGCTTTGTTTGACTTCATTTGACTTTCATTTGATTCAATTAGCTTTGTTTGAATGCATTTGACTTTCATTTGATTCAATTAGCTTTGTTTGACTTTCATTTGTTTAAATTAGCTTTGGTTTGACTTCATTTGACTTTAATTTGATTCCATTAGCTTTGTTGACTTCATTTGACTTTAATTTGATTCAATTAGCATTGTTGAATGCATTTGAGTTTCATTTGATTCTATTAGCTATTTTTGACATTATTTGACTTTCATTTGATTCGATTAGCTTTGTTTGACTTCATTTGACTTTAATTTGATTCAATTAGCTTTGTTGAATGCATTTGAGTTTCATTTGACTCAATTAGCTTTGTTGAATACATTTGAGTTTCATTTGATTCTATTAGCTTTGTTTGACTTCATTTGACTTTCATTTGATTCAATTAGCTTTGTTTGACTTCATTTGACTTTAATTTGAATCCAATTAGCTTTGTTGAATGCATTTGAGTTTCATTTGATTCAATTAGCTTTGTTGAATGCATTTGAGTTTCATTTGATTCAATTAGCTTTGTTTGACTTCATTTGACTTTCATTTGGTTCAATTAGCTTTGTTTAATGCATTTGACTTTAATTTGATTCAATTAGCTTTGTTTGACTTCATTTGACTTTAATTTGATTCAATTTGCTTTGTTGAATGCATTTGAGTTTCATTTGACTCAATTAGCTTTGTTTGAATAAATTTGAGCTTCATTTGATTTAATTAGCTTTGTTTGACTTCATTTGACTTTCATTTGATTCAATTAGCTTTGTTGAATGCATTTGACTTTAATTTGATTCAATTAGCTTTGTTTGACTTTCATTTGTTTTGATTAGCTTTGTTTGACTGCATTTGACTTTCATTTGATTCAATTAGCTTTGTTTGACTGCATTTGACTTTCATTTGATTCAATTAGCTTTGTTGAATTCATTTGACTTTCATTTGATTCAAATTAGCTTTGTTTGAATGCATTTGAGTTTCATTTGATTCAATTAGCTTTGTTTTGACTTCATTTGACTTTCATTTGATTCAATTAGCTTTGTTTGAATGCATTTGAGTTTCATTTGATTCAATTAGCTTTGTTGAATGCATTTGACTTTCATTTGATTCAATTAGCTTTGTTTGACTTCATTTGACTTTTATTTGATTCATTAGCTTTGTTGAATGCATTTGAGTTTCATTTGATTCAATTAGCTTTGTTGAATGCATTTGAGTTTCATTTGATTCAATTAGCTTTGTATGACTTCATTTGACTTTCATTTGGTTCAATTAGCTTTGTTTGACTTCATTTGACTTTAATTTGATTCAATTAGCTTTGTTATCATTTGACTTTCATTTGATTCAATTAGCTTTGTTTGAATGCATTTGACTTTATTTGATTCAATTAGCTTTGTTGAATGCATTTGAGTTTCATTTGATTCAATTAGCTTTATTAAATGCAGTTGACATTAATTTGATTCAATTAGCTTTGTTTGACTTCATTTGACTTTAATTTGATTCAATTAGCTTTGTTTGACTGCATTTGACTTTCATTTGATTCAATTAGCTTTGCTGAATGCATTTGAGTTTCATTTGATTCAATTAGCTTTGTTGAATGCATTTGAGTTTCATTTGATTCAATTAGCTTTGTTGAATGCATTTGAGTTTCATTTGATTTAATTAGCTTTGTTGAATTCATTTGACTTTCATTTGATTCAATTAGCTTTGTTTGACTTCATTTGACTTCCATTTGATTCAATTAGCTTTGTTGAATTCATTTGATTTTCATTTGATTCAATTAGCTTTGTTGAATGCATTTGAGTTTCATTTGATTCAATTAGCTTTGTTTGAATGCATTTGACTTTAATTTGATTCAATTAGCTTTGTTTGACTTCATTTGACTTTCATTTGATTCAATTAGCTTTGTTGAATGCATTTGAGTTTCATTTGAATCAATTAGCTTTGTTGAATACATTTGAGTTTCATTTGATTCAATTAGCTTTGTTTGACTGCATTTGACTTTCATTTGATTCAATTAGCTTTGTTGAATGCATTTGAGTTTCATTTGATTCAATTAGCTTTGTTGAATGCATTTGAGTTTCATTTGATTCAATTAGCTTTGTTTGACTTCATTTGACTTTCATTTGATTCAATTAGCTTTGTTGATTCATTTGAGTTTCATTTGATTCAATTAGCTTTGTTTGACTGCATTTGAGTTTCATTTGATTCAATTAGCTTTGTTGAATGCATTTGAGTTTCATTTGATTCAATTAGCTTTGTTGAATACATTTGAGTTTCATTTGATTTAATTAGCTTTGTTTGACTTCATTTGACTTTCATTTGATTGATTAGCTTTGTTTGACTTCATTTGATTTCATTTGATTCAATTAGCTTTGTTGAATGCATTTGAGTTTCATTTGATTCAATTAGCTTTGTTGAATACATTTGAGTTTCATTTGATTCAATTAGCTTTGTTTGACTTCATTTGACTTTCATTTGATTCAATTAGCTTTGTTGAATACATTTGAGTTTCATTTGATTCAATTAGCTTTGTTTGACTTCATTTGACTTTCATTTGATTCAATTAGCTTTGTTTGACTTCATTTGACTTTAATTTGATTCAATTAGCTTTGTTGAATGCATTTGAGTTTCATTTGATTGATTAGCTTTGTTTGAATACATTTGAGTTTCATTTGATTCAATTAGCTTTGTTTGACTTCATTTGACTTTAATTTGATTAATTAGCTTTGTTGAATGCATTTGAGTTTCATTTGATTCAATTAGCTTTATTGAATACATTTAAGTTTCATTTGATTCTATTAGCTTTGTTTGAATTTCATTTTGACTTTTCATTTGATTTAATTAGCTTTGTTTGACTGCATTTAACTTTAATTTGATTCAATTAGCTTTGTTGAATGCATTTGAGTTTTTATTTGATTCAATTAGCTTTGTTGAATACATTTGAGTTTCATTTGATTCAATTAGCTTTGTTTGAATTCATTTGACTTTCATTTGATTCAATTAGCTTTGTTGAATGCATTTGAGTTTTCATTTGATTCAATTAGCTTTGTTGAATGCATTTGAGTTTCATTTGATTCAATTAGCTTTGTTTGACTTCATTTGACTTTCATTTGATTCAATTAGCTTTGTTGAATGCATTTGAGTTTCATTTGACTCAATTAGCTTTGTTGAATACATTTGAGTTTCATTTGATTCTATTAGCTATGTTTGACTTCATTTGACTTTCATTTGATTCAATTAGCTTTGTTTGAATGCATTTGAGTTTCATTTGATTCAATTAGCTTTGTTGAATGCATTTGAGTTTCATTTGATTCATTAGCTTTGTTGAATGCATTTGAGTTTCATTTGATTCAATTAGCTTTGTTTGACTTCATTTGACTTTCATTTGATTCAATTAGCTTTGTTTGAATGCATTTGACTTTAATTTGATTCAATTAGCTTTGTTTGAATGCATTTGACTTTCATTTGATTCAATTAGCTTTGTTGAATGCATTTGAGTTTCATTTGATTCAATTAGCTTTGTTGAATGCATTTGAGTTTCATTTGATTCAATTAGCTTTGTTTGACTTCATTTGACTTTCATTTGATTCAATTAGCTTTGTTTAATGCATTTGACTTTCATTTGATTCAATTAGCTTTGTTAATCATTTAGTTTCATTTGTTTATTTTTTCATTTGACTTTCATTTGATTCAATTAGCTTTGTTTGACTTCATTTGACTTTCATTTGATTCAATTAGCTTTGTTGAATGCATTTGAGTTTCATTTGATTCATTAGCTATGTTTGACTTTATTTGACTTTCATTTGATTCAATTAGCTTTGTTTGACTTCATTTGACTTTAATTTGATTCAATTAGCTTTGTTGAATGCATTTGAGTTTCATTTGATTCAATTAGCTTTGTTGAATACATTTGAGTTTCATTTGGTTCAATTAGCTTTGTTTGACTGCATTTGACTTTCATTTGATTCAATTAGCTTTGTTTGACTTCATTTGACTTTAATTTGAATCAATTAGCTTTGTTGAATGCATTTGAGTTTCATTTGATTCAATTAGCTTTGTTGAATGCATTTGAGTTTCATTTGATTCAATTAGCTTTGTTTGACTTCATTTGACTTTCATTTGATTCAATTAGCTTTGTTGAATGCATTTGACTTTCATTTGATTCAATTAGCTTTGTTTGACTTCATTTGACTTTAATTTGATTCAATTAGCTTTGTAGAATGCATTTGAGTTTCATTTGATTCAATTAGCTTTGTTGAATACATTTGAGTTTCATTTGATTCAATTAGCTTTGTTTGACTTCATTTGACTTTCATTTGATTAATTAGCTTTGTTTGAATGCATTTGACTTTCATTTGATTCAATTAGCTTTGTTGAATGTATTTGAGTTTCATTTGATTCAATTAGCTTTGTTGAATGCATTTGAGTTTCATTTGATTCAATTAGCTTTGTTGAATACATTTGAGTTTCATTTGATTCAATTAGCTTTGTTTGACTTCATTTGACTTTAATTTGATTCAATTAGCTTTGTTGAATGCATTTGAGTTTCATTTGATTCAATTAGCTTTGTTGAATGCATTTGAGTTTCATTTGATTCAATTAGCTTTGTTTGACTTCATTTGACTTTCATTTGATTCAATTAGCTTTGTTTGAATGCATTTGACTTTCATTTGATTCAATTAGCTTTTTGATGCATTTGACTTTCATTTGATTCAATTAGCTTTGTTTGACTTCATTTGACTTTAATTTGATTCAATTAGCTTTGTTGAATGCATTTGACTTTCATTTGATTCAATTAGCTTTGTTGAATGCATTTGAGTTTCATTTGATTCGATTAGCTATGTTTGACTTCATTTGACTTTCATTTGATTCAATTAGCTTTGTTTGACTTCATTTGACTTTAATTTGATTCAATTAGCTTTGTTGAATGCATTTGAGTTTCATTTGATTCAATTAGCTTTGTTGAATACATTTGAGTTTCATTTGATTCTATTAGCTATGTTTGACTTCATTTGACTTTTCATTTGATTCGATTAGCTTTGTTTGACTTCATTTGACTTTAATTTGATTCAATTAGCTTTGTTGAATGCATTTGAGTTTCATTTGATTCAATTAGCTTTGTTGAATGCATTTGAGTTTCATTTGATTCAATTAGCTTTGTTTGACTTCATTTGACTTTCATTTTATTCAATTAGCTTTGTTTGAATGCATTTGACTTTCATTTGATTCAATTAGCTTTGTTGAATGCATTTGACTTTAATTTGATTAATTAGCTTTGTTTGACTTCATTTGACTTTCATTTGATTCAATTAGCTTTGTTGAATGCATTTGAGTTTCATTTGATTCTATTAGCTATGTTTGACTTCATTTGACTTTCATTTGATTCAATTAGCTTTGTTTGACTTCATTTGACTTTAATTTGATTCAATTAGCTTTGTTGAATGCATTTGAGTTTCATTTGATTCAATTAGCTTTGTTGAATGCATTTGAGTTTCATTTGATTCTATTAGCTATGTTTGACTTCATTTGACTTTCATTTGATTCAATTAGTTTTGTTTGACTTCATTTGACTTTAATTTGATTCAATTAGCTTTGTTGAATGCATTTGAGTTTCATTTGATTCAATTAGCTTTGTTGAATGCATTTGAGTTTCATTTGATTCAATTAGCTTTGTTGAATGCATTTGAGTTTCATTTGATTCAATTAGCTTTGTTTGACTTCATTTGACTTTAATTTGATTCAATTAGCTTTGTTTGACTTCATTTGACTTTAATTTGATTCAATTAGCTTTGTAGAATGCATTTGAGTTTCATTTGATTCAATTAGCTTTGTTGAATACATTTGAGTTTCATTTGATTCAATTAGCTTTGTTTGACTTCATTTGACTTTCATTTGATTCAATTAGCTTTGTTGAATGCATTTGACTTTCATTTTATTCAATTAGCTATGTTTGACTTTCATTTGATTCAATTAGCTTTGTTTGACTTCATTTTACTTTAATTTGATTCAATTAGCTTTGTTGAACTGCATTTGAGTTTAATTTGATTCAATTAGCTTTGTTGAATACATTTGAGTTTCATTTGATTCAATTAGCTATGTTTGACTTTATTTGACTTTCATTTGATTCAATTAGCTTTGTTTGACTTCATTTGACTTTAATTTGATTCAATTAGCTTTGTTGAATGCATTTGAATTTCATTTGATTCAATTAGCTTTGTTGAATACATTTGAGTTTCATTTGATTTATTAGCTATGTTTGACTTCATTGGACTTTCATTTGATTCAATTAGTTTTGTTTGACTTCATTTGACTTTAATTTGATTCAATTAGCTTTGTTGAATGCATTTGAGTTTCATTTGATTCATTAGCTTTGTTGAATTCATTTGAGTTTCATTTGATTCAATTAGCTTTGTTTGACTTCATTTGACTTTCATTTGATTCAATTAGCTTTGTTTGACTTTAATTTGATTCAATTAGCTTTGTTTGACTTTAATTTGATTCAATTAGCTTTGTTTGATTTCATTTGACTTTAATTTGATTCAATTAGCTTTGTTGAATGCATTTGAGTTTCATTTGATTCAATTAGCTTTGTTTGACTTCATTTGACTTTCATTTGATTCAATTAGCTTTGTTTGACTTCATTTGACTTTAATTTGATTCAATTAGCTTTGTTGAATGCATTTGAGTTTCATTTGATTCAATTAGCTTCGTTGAATACATTTGAGTTTCATTTGATTCTATTAGCTATGTTTGACTTCATTTGACTTTCATTTGATTCAATTAGTTTTGTTTGACTTCATTTGACTTTAATTTGATTCAATTAGCTTTGTTGAATGCATTTGAGTTTCATTTGATTCAATTAGCTTTGTTGAATGCATTTGAGTTTCATTTGATTCAATTAGCTTTGTTTGACTTCATTTAACTTTCATTTGGTTCAATTAGCTTTGTTGAATGCATTTGACTTTCATTTGATTCAATAAGCTTCGTTTGACTTCATTTGACTTTAATTTGATTCAATTAGCTTTGTAGAATGCATTTGAGTTTTATTTGATTCAATTAGCTTTGTTGAAGACATTTGACTTTCATTTGATTCAATTAGCTTTGTTTGACTTCATTTGACTTTCATTTGTTTCAATTAGCTTTGATTAATGTATTTGACTTTAATTTGATTCAATTAGCTATGTTTGACTTTCATTTGTTTTAATTAGCTTGGTTTGACTTCATTTAACTTTAATTTGATTCAATTAGCTTTGTTTGACTTCATTTTGACTTTAATTTGATTCAATTAGCTTTGTTGAATACATTTGAGTTTCATTTGATTCTATTAGCTATGTTTGACTTTATTTGACTTTCATTTGATTCGATTAGTTTTGTTTGACTTCATTTTGAATCAATTAGCTTTGTTGAATGCATTTGAGTTTCATTTGATTCACTTAGCTTTGTTAAATTTATTTGAGTTTCATTTGATTCAATTAGCTTTGTTTGACTTCATTTGACTTTCATTTGGTTCAATTAGCTTTGTTTAATGCATTTGACTTTAATTTGATTCAATTAGCTTTGTTTGACTTCATTTGACTTTAATTTGATTCAATTAGCTTTGTAGAATGCATTTGAGTTTTATTTGACTCAATTAGCTTCGTTGAATACATTTGAGTTTCATTTGATTCAATTAGCTTTGTTTGACTTCATTTGACTTTCATTTGGTTCAATTAGCTTTGATTAATGTATTTGACTTTAATTTGATTCAATTAGCTATGTTTGACTTTCATTTGTTTTAATTAGCTTGGTTTGACTTCATTTAACTTTAATTTGATTCAATTAGCTTTGTTTGACTTCATTTGACTTTAATTTGATTAAATTAGCTTTGTTGAATACATTTGAGTTTCATTTGATTCTATTAGCTATGTTTGACTTTATTTGACTTTCATTTGATTCAATTAGCTTTGTTTGACTTCATTTGACTTTAATTTGATTCAATTAGCTTTGTTGAATGCATTTGAGTTTCATTTGATTCAATTAGCTTTGTTGAATACATTTGAGTTTCATTTGATTCTATTAGCTATGTTTGACTTCATTCGACTTTCATTTGATTCAATTAGCTTTTTTGATTTGACTTTAATTTGAATCAATTAGCTTTGTTGAATGCATTTGAGTTTCATTTGATTCAATTAGCTTTGTTGAATTCATTTGAGTTTCATTTGATTCAATTAGCTTTGTTTGACTTTCATTGGGTTCAATTAGCTTTGTTTAATGCATTTGACTTTAATTTGATTCAATTAGCTTTGTTTGACTTCATTTGACTTTAACTTGATTCAAGTATCATTGTAGAATGCATTTGAGTTTTATTTGACTCAATTAGCTTCGTTGAATACATTTGAGTTTCATTTGATTCAATTAGCTTTGTATGACTTCATTTGACTTTCACTTGGTTCAATTAGCTTTGTTTAATGCATTTGACTTTAATTTAATTCAATTAGCTATGTTCGACTTTCATTTGTTTTAATTAGCTTGGTTTGACTTCATTTAACTTTAATTTGATTCAATTAGCTTTGTTTGACTTCATTTGACTTTAATTTTATTCAATTAGCTTTGTAGAATGCATTTGAGTTTCATTTGACTCACTTAGCTTTGTTGAATACATTTGAGTTTCATTTGATTCAATTAGCTTTGTTTGACTTAATTTGACTTTCATTTGGTTCAATTAGCTTTGTTTAATGCATTTGACTTTAATTTGATTCAATTAGCTTTGTTTGACTTCATTTGACTTTAACTTGATTCAAGTAGCTTTGTAGAATGCATTTGAGTTTCATTTGACTCAATTAGCTTCGTTGAATACATTTGAGTTTCATTTGATTCTATTAGCTATGTTTGAATTTAATTTGAATCAATTAGCTTTGTTGAATGCATTTGAATTTTAATGTGATTTAATTAGCATTGTTGAATGCATTTGATTTTCATTTGATTCATTTATCTATGTTTGACTTTATTTGACTTTCATTTGATTCATCGAGCTTTGTTTGACTTCATTAGACTTTAATTTGATTCAATTAGCTTTGTTGAATGCATTTGAGTTTCATTTGACTCAATTAGCTTTGTTGAATACATTTGAGTTTCATTTGATTCTATTAGCTTTGTTTGACTTCATTTGACTTTAACTTGATTCATGTAGCTTTGTAGAATGCATTTGAGTTTTATTTGACTCAATTAGTTTCGTTGAATACATTTGAGTTTCATTTGATTCTATTAGCTATGTTTGACTTCATTTGACTTTCATTTGATTCAATTAGCTTTGTTGAATGCATTTGAGTTTCATTTGATTCAATTAGCTTTGTTGAATGCATTTGAGTTTCATTTGATTCTATTAGCTATGTTTGACTTCATTTGACTTTAATTTGATTCAATTAGCTTTGTTGAATACATTTGAGTTTCATTTGATTCTATTAGCTATGTTTGACTTTATTTCATTTGATTCAATTAGCTTTGTTTGACTTCATTTGAGATTCATTTGATTCAATTAGCTTTGATGAATGCATTTGAGATTGATTTGATTCAATTAGCTTTGTTGAATACATTTGAGTTTCATTTGATTCAATTAGCTATGTTTGACTTCATTTGACTTTAATTTGATTCAATTAGCTTTGTTGAATACATTTGAGTTTCATTTGATTCTATTAGCTATGTTTGACTTTATTTGACTTTCATTTGATTCAATTAGCTTTGTTTGACTTCATTTGACTTTAATTTGATTCAATTAGCTTTGATGAATGCATTTGAGATTCATTTGACTCAATTAGCTTCGTTGAATACATTTGAGTTTCATTTGATTCTATTAGCTATGTTTGACTTCATTTGACTTTAATTTGATTCAATTAGCTTTGTTGAATGCATTTGAGTTTCATTTGACTCAATTAGCTTTGTTGAATACATTTAAGTTTCATTTGATTCTATTACCTATGTTTGACTTTATTTTACTTTTATTTGATTCAATTAGCTTTGTTTGACTTCATTATACTTTAATTTGATTCAATTAGCTTTGTAGAATGCATTTGAGTTTTATTTGACTCAATTAGCTTTGTTGAATACATTTGAGTTTCATTTGATTCAATTAGCTTTGTTTGACTTCATTTGACTTTAATTTGATTCAAGTAGCTTTGTAGAATGCATTTGAGTTTTATTTGACTCAATTAGCTTCGTTGAATACATTTGAGTTTCATTTGATTCTATTAGCTATGTTTGACTTCATTTGACTTTCATTTGATTCAATTAGCTTTGTTGAATGCATTTGAGATTCATTTGACTCAATTAGCTTCGTTGAATATATTTGAGTTTCATTTGATTCTATTAGCTATGTTTGACTTCATTTGACTTTCATTTGATGCAATTAGTTTTGTTTGACTTCATTTGACTTTAATTTGAATCAATTAGCTTTGTTGAATGCATTTGAGTTTCATTTGATTCACTTAGCTTTGTTGAATTCATTTGAGTTTCATTTGATTCAATTAGCTTTGTTTGACTTCATTTGACTTTCATTTGGTTCAATTAGCTTTGTTTAATGCATTTGACTTTTATTTGATTCAATTAGCTTTGTTTGACTTCATTTGACTTTAACTTGATTCAAGTAGCTTTGTAGAATGCATTTGAGTTTTATTTGACTCAATTAGCTTCGTTGAATACATTTGAGTTTCATTTGATTCAATTAGCTTTGTTTGACTTCATTTGACTTTCATTTGGTTCAATTAGCTTTGTTTAATGCATTTGACTTTAATTTGATTCAATTAGCTATGTTTGACTTTCATTTGTTTAAATTAGCTTGGTTTGACTTCATTTAACTTTAATTTGATTCAATTAGCTTTGTTTGACTTCATTTGACTTTAATTTGATTCAATTAGCTTTGTAGAATGCATTTGAGTTTCATTTGATTCTATTAGCTATGTTTGACTTTATTTGACTTTCATTTGATTCAATTAGCATTGTTTGACTTCATTTGACTTTAATTTGATTCAATTAGCTTTGATTAATGCATTTGAGATTCATTTGACTCAATTAGCTTCGTTGAATACATTTGAGTTTCATTTGATTCTATTAGCTATGTTTGACTTCATTTGACTTTGATTTGATTCAATTAGTTTTGTTTGACTTCATTTGACTTTAATTTGAATCAATTAGCTTTGTTGAATGCATTTGAGTTTCATTTGATTCACTTAGCTTTGTTGAATTCATTTGAGTTTCATTTGATTCAATTAGCTTTGTATGACTTCATTTGACTTTCATTTGGTTCAATTAGCTTTGTTTAATGCATTTGACTTTAATTTGATTCAATTAGCTTTGTTTGACTTCATTTGACTTTAACTTGATTCAAGTAGCTTTGTAGAATGCATTTGAGTTTTATTTGACTCAATTAGCTTTGTTGAATACATTTGAGTTTCATTTGATTCAATTAGCTTTGTTTGACTTCATTTGACTTTCATTTGGTTCAATTAGCTTTGATTAATGTATTTGACTTTAATTTTATTCAATTAGCTATGTTTGACTTTCATTTGTTTTAATTAGCTTGGTTTGACTTCATTTAACTTTAATTTGATTCAATTAGCTTTGTTTAACTTCATTTGACTTTAATTTGATTCAATTAGCTTTGTTGAATACATTTGAGTTTCATTTGATTCAATTAGCTATGTTTGACTTTATTTGACTTTCATTTGATTCAATTAGCTTTGTTTGACTTCATTTGACTTTAATTTGATTCAATTAGCTTTGTTGAATGCATTTGAGTTTCATTTGACTCAATTAGCTTTGTTGAATACATTTGAGTTTCATTTGATTCTATTAGCTATGTTTGACTTCATTTGACTTTCATTTGATTCAATTAGTTTTGTTTGACTTCATTTGACTTTAATTTGAATCAATTAGCTTTGTTGAATGCATTTGAGTTTCATTTGATTCACTTAGCTTTGTTGAATTCATTTGAGTTTCATTTGATTCAATTAGCTTTGTTTGACTTCATTTGACTTTCATTTGGTTCAATTAGCTTTGTTTAATGCATTTGACTTTAATTTGATTCAATTAGCTATGTTTGACTTTAATTTGATTCAATTAGCTTTGTTTGACTTCATTTGACTTTAATTTGATTCAATTAGCTTTGTTGAATGCATTTGAGTTTCATTTGATTCTATTAGCTATGTTTGACTTTATTTGACTTTCATTTGATTCAATTAGCTTTGTTTGATTACATTTGACTTTAATTTGATTCAATTAGCTTTGATTAATGCATTTGAGATTCATTTGACTCAATTAGCTTCGTTGAATACATTTGAGTTTCATTTGATTCTATTAGCTATGTTTGACTTCATTTGACTTTCATTTGATTCAATTAGTTTTGTTTGACTTCATTTGACTTTAATTTGAATCAATTAGCTTTGTTGAATGCATTTGAGTTTCATTTGATTCACTTAGCTTTGTTGAATTCATTTGAGTTTCATTTGATTCAATTAGCTTTGTATGACTTCATTTGACTTTCATTTGGTTCAATTAGCTTTGTTTAATGCATTTGACTTTAATTTGATTCAATTAGCTTTGTTTGACTTCATTTGACTTTAATTTGATTCAATTAGCTTTGTTGAATGCATTTGAGTTTTATTTGACTCAATTAGCTTTGTTGAATAGCATTTGAGTTTCATTTGATTCAATTAGCTTTGTTTGACTTCATTTGACTTTCATTTGATTCAATTAGCTTTGTTTAATGCATTTGACTTTAATTTGATTCAATTAGCTTTATGATTTGACTTTCATTTGTTTCAATTAGCTTGGTTTGACTTCATTTGACTTTAATTTGATTCAATTAGCTTTGATTGACTTCATTTGACTTTAATTTGATTCAATTAGCTTTGTTGAATGTATTTGAGTTTCATTTGATTCAATTAGCTATGTTTGACTTTATTTGACTTTCATTTGATTCAATTAGCTTTGTTTGACTTCATTTGACTTTAATTTGATTCAATTAGCTTTGTTGAATGCATTTGAGTTTCATTTGACTCAATTAGCTTTGTTGAATACATTTGAGTTTCATTTGATTCTATTAGCTATGTTTGACTTCATTTGGACTTTCATTTGATTCAATTAGTTTTGTTTGACTTCATTTGACTTTAATTTGAATCAATTAGCTTTGTTGAATGCATTTGAGTTTCATTTGATTCACTTAGCTTTGTTGAATTCATTTGAGTTTCATTTGATTCAATTAGCTTTATTTGACTTCATTTGACTTTCATTTGATTCAATTAGCTTTGTTTAATGCATTTGACTTTCATTTGATTCAATTAGCTTTGTTTGACTTTATTTGACTTTAATTTGATTCAATTAGCTTTGTTTGACTTCATTTGACTTTCATTTGATTCAATTAGCTTTGTTGAATGCATTTGAGTTTCATTTGATTCAATTAGCTATGTTTGACTTCATTTGACTTTCATTTGATTCAATTAGCTTTGTTTGACTTCATTTGACTTTAATTTGATTCAATTAGCTTTGTTGAATGCATTTGAGTTTCATTTGATTCAATTAGCTTTGTTGAATACATTTGAGTTTCATTTGATTCTATTAGCTTTGTTTGACTTCATTTGACTTTCATTTGATTCAATTAGCTTTGTTTGACTTCATTTGACTTTAATTTGATTCAATTAGCTTTGTTGAATGCATTTGAGTTTCATTTGATTCAATTAGCTTTGTTGAATGCATTTGAGTTTCATTTGATTCAATTAGCTTTGTTTGACTTCATTTGAGTTTCATTTGGTTCAATTAGCTTTGTTTGAATTTTCATTTGATTCAATTAGCTTTGTTTGACTTCATTTGACTTTAATTTGATTCAATTAGCTTTGTTTGAATTCATTTGACTTTCATTTGATTCAATTAGCTTTGTTGAATGCATTTGAGTTTCATTTGATTCAATTAGCTTTGTTTGACTTCATTTGACTTTCATTTGATTCAATTAGCTTTGTTTGACTTCATTTTACTTTAATTTGATTCAATTAGCTTTGTTGAATGCATTTGAGTTTCATTTGATTCAATTAGCTTTGTTGAATGCATTTGAGTTTCATTTGATTCAATTAGCTTTGTTTGACTTCATTTGACTTTCATTTGATTCAATTAGCTTTGTTTGACTTCATTTGACTTTAATTTGATTCAATTAGCTTTGTTGAATGCATTTGAGTTTCATTTGATTCAATTAGCTTTGTTGAATGCATTTGAGTTTCATTTGATTCAATTAGCTTTGTTTGACTTTCATTTGATTCTTATTTGACTTTCATTTGATTCAATTAGCTTTGTTGAATTCATTTGACTTTCATTTGATTCAATTAGCTTTGTTGAATTCATTTGACTTTCATTTGATTCAATTAGCTTTGTTTGACTTCATTTGACTTTCATTTGATTCAATTAGCTTTGTTGAATGCATTTGACTTTCATTTGATTCAATTAGCTTAATGCTTTCGACTTTCATTTGTTTTAATTAGCTTGGTTTGACTTCATTTAACTTTAATTTGATTCAATTAGCTTTGTTTGACTTCATTTGACTTTAATTTGATTCAATTAGCTTTGTAGAATGCATTTGAGTTTCATTTGACTCAATTAGCTTTGTTGAATACATTTGAGTTTCATTTGATTCAATTAGCTTTGTTTGACTTCATTTGACTTTCATTTGATTCAATTAGCTTTGTTTAATGCATTTGACTTTCATTTGATTCAATTAGCTTTGTTTGACTTCATTTGACTTTTATTTGATTCAATTAGCTTTATTGAATGCATTTGAGTTTCATTTGATTCAATTAGCTTTGTTGAATGCATTTGAGTTTCATTTGATTCTATTAGCTATGTTTGACTTTCATTTCATTCATATTAGCTTTGTTGAATTCATTTGAATTTTCATTTGATTCAATTAGCTTTGTTGAATGCATTTGACTTTCATTTGATTCAATTAGCTTTGTTTGACTTCATTTGACTTTTAATTGATTCAATTAGCTATGTTTGACTTCATTTGACTTTAATTTGATTCAATTAGCTTTGTTGAATGCATTTGAGTTTCATTTGATTCAATTAGCTTTGTTGACTTCATTTGACTTTCATTTGATTCAATTAGCTTTGTTTCGACTTCATTTGACTTTAATTTGATTCAATTAGCTTTGTTGAATGCATTTGAGTTTCATTTGATTCAATTAGCTTGTTGAATACATTTGAGTTTCATTTGATTCTATTAGCTTTGTTTGACTTCATTTGACTTTCATTTGATTCAATTAGCTTTGTTGAATGCATTTGAGCTTTCATTTGATTCAATTAGCTTTGTTTGACTGCATTTGAGTTTCATTTGATTCAATTAGCTTTGTTTGACTGCATTTGACTTTCATTTGATTCAATTAGCTTTGTTGAATGCATTTGAGTTTCATTTGATTCAATTAGCTTTGTTTGACTTCATTTGACTTTCATTTGATTCAATTAGCTTTGTTTGACTTCATTTGACTTTCATTTGATTCAATTAGCTTTGTTGAATGCATTTGAGTTTCATTTGATTCAATTAGCTTTGTTGAATGCATTTGAGTTTCATTTGATTCAATTAGCTTTGTTTGATTTCATTTGACTTTCATTTGATTCAATTAGCTTTGTTGAATGCATTTGAGTTTCATTTGATTCAATTAGCTATTTTTGACTTCATTTGACTTTCATTTGATTCAATTAGCTTTGTTTGACTTCATTTGACTTTAATTTGATTCAATTAGCTTTGTTGAATGCATTTGAGTTTCATTTGACTCAATTAGCTTTGTTGAATACATTTGAGTTTCATTTGATTCAATTAGCTATGTTTGACTTCATTTGACTTTCATTTGATTCAATTAGTTTTGTTTGACTTCATTTGACTTTAATTTGAATCAATTAGCTTTGTTGAATGCATTTGAGTTTCATTTGATTCAATTAGCTTTGTTGAATGCATTTGAGTTTCATTTGATTCAATTAGCTTTGTTTGACTTCATTTGACTTTCATTTGATTCAATTAGCTTTGTTTAATGCATTTGACTTTCATTTGATTCAATTAGCTTTGTTTGACTTCATTTGACTTTAATTTGATTCAATTAGCTTTGTTGAATGCATTTGAGTTTCATTTGACTCAATTAGCTTTGTTGAATACATTTAAGTTTCATTTGATTCAATTAGCTTTGTTTGACTTCATTTGACTTTCATTTGATTCAATTAGCTTTGTTTAATGCATTTGACTTTCATTTGATTCAATTAGCTTATGTTTGACTTTCATTTGTTTTAATTAGCTTGGTTTGACTTCATTTAACTTTAATTTGATTCAATTAGCTTTGTTTGACTTCATTTGACTTTAATTTGATTCAATTAGCTTTGTTGAATACATTTGAGTTTCATTTGATTCAATTAGCTATGTTTGACTTCATTTGACTTTCATTTGATTCAATTAGCTTTGTTTGACTTCATTTGACTTTAATTTGATTCAATTAGCTTTGTTGAATGCATTTGAGTTTCATTTGATTCAATTAGCTTTGTTGATACATTTGAGTTTCATTTGATTCAATTAGCTTTGTTTGACTTCATTTGGCTTTCATTTGATTCAATTAGCTTTGTTTGACTTCATTTGACTTTAATTTGATTCAATTAGCTTTGTTGAATGCATTTGAGTTTCATTTGATTCACTTAGCTTTGTTGAATGCATTTGAGTTTCATTTGATTCAATTAGCTTTGTTTGACTTCATTTGACTTTCATTTGTTTCAATTAGCTTTGTTTGACTTCATTTCACTTTAATTTGATTCAATTAGCTTTGTTTGACTTCATTTGACTTTAATTTGATTCAATTAGCTTTGTAGAATGCATTTGACGTTTCATTTGATTCAATTAGCTTTGTTGAATACATTTGAGTTTCATTTGATTCAATTAGCTTTTGTTTGACTTCATTTGACTTTCATTTGGTTCAATTAGCTTTGTTTAATGCATTTGACTTTAATTTGATTCAATTAGCTTTGTTTGACTTCATTTGACTTTAATTTGATTCAATTAGCTTTGTAGAATGCATTTGAGTTTCATTTGAGTCAATTAGCTTTGTTGAATACATTTCAGTTTCATTTGATTCAATTAGCTTTGTTTGACTTCATTTGACTTTCATTTGGTTCAATTAGCTTTGATTAATGTATTTGTTTGTTCACTTCTATGTTTGACTTTCATTTGATCTTAATTAGCTTTGTTTGACTTCATTTGACTTTAATTTGATTCAATTAGCTTTGTTTGACTTCATTTGACTTTCATTTGATTCAATTAGCTTTGTTGAATACATTTGAGTTTCATTTGATTCTATTAGCTATGTTTGACTTTATTTGACTTTCATTTTGATTCAATTAGCTTTGTTTGACTTCATTTGACTTTAATTTGATTCAATTAGCTTTGTTGAATGCATTTGAGTTTCATTTGATTCAATTAGCTTTGTTGAATACATTTGAGTTTCATTTGATTCAATTAGCTATGTTTGACTTCATTTGACTTTCATTTGATTCAATTAGCTTTGTTTGACTTTCATTTGGTTTAATTAGCTTTGTTTAATTCATTTGACTTTAATTTGATTCAATTAGCTTTGTTTGACTTCATTTGACTTTAATTTGATTCAATTAGCTTTGTAGAATGCATTTGAGTTTCATTTGACTCAATTAGCTTTGTTGAATACATTTGAGTTTCATTTGATTCTATTAGCTATGTTTGACTTCATTTGACTTTCATTTGATTCAATTAGCTTTGTTTGACTTCATTTGACTTTCATTTGATTCAATTAGCTTTGTTTAATGCATTTGAATTTTCATTTGATTCAATTAGCTTTGTTGAATGCATTTGATTTTCATTTGATTCATTTAGCTATGTTTGACTTTATTTGACTTTCATTTGATTCAATTAGCTTTGTTGAATGCATTTGAGTTTCATTTGATTCAATTAGCTTTGTTGAATACATTTGAGTTTCATTTGATTCAATTAGCTTTGTTTGACTTCATTTGACTTTCATTTGATTCAATTAGCTTTGTTTGACTTCATTTTACTTTAATTTGATTCAATTAGCTTTGTTGAATGCATTTGAGTTTCATTTGATTCAATTAGCTTTATTGAATGCATTTGAGTTTCATTTGATTCAATAAGTTTAGTTTGACTTCATTTGACTTTAATTTGATTCAATTAGCTTTGTTGAATGCATTTGAGTTTCATTTGATTCAATTAGCTTTGTTGAATGCATTTGAGTTTCATTTGATTCAATTAGCTATGTTTGACTTTATTTGACTTTCATTTGATTCAATTAGCTTTGTTTAATGCATTTGAGTTTCATTTGATTCAATTAGCTTTGTTGAATGCATTTGAGTTTCATTTGATTCTATTTGCTATGTTTGACTTTCATTTGATTCAATTAGCTTTGTTTGACTTCATTTTACTTTAATTTGATTCAATTAGCTTTGTTGAATGCATTTGAGTTTCATTTGATTCAATTAGCTTTGTTTAATGCATTTGAGTTTCATTTGATTCAATTAGCTTTGTTGAATGCATTTGAGTTTCATTTGATTCAATTAGCTTTATTTGACTTCCTTTGACTTTCATTTGTTACATAGCTTTATTTGACTTTCATTTGATTCAATTAGCTTTGTTTGACTTCATTTTACTTTAATTTGATTCAATTAGCTTTGTTGAATGCATTTGAATTTTCTTTGATTCAATTAGCTTTGTTGAATGCATTTGAGTTTCATTTGATTCAATTAGCTATGTTTGACTTCATTTGACTTTCATTTGATTCAATTAGCTTTGTTTGACTTCATTTGACTTTAATTTGATTCAATTAGCTTTGTTGAATGCATTTGAGTTTCATTTGATTCAATTAGCTTTGTTGAATACATTTGAGTTTCATTTGATTCAATTAGCTATGTTTGACTTCATTTGACTTTCATTTGATTCAATTAGCTTTGTTTGACTTCATTTTACTTTAATTTGATTCAATTAGCTTTGTTGAATGCATTTGAGTTTCATTTGATTCAATTAGCTTTGTTGAATGCATTTGAGTTTCATTTGATTCAATTAGCTTTGTTTGACTTCATTTGACTTTAATTTGATTCAATTAGCTTTGTTGAATGCATTTGACTTTCATTTGATTCAATTAGCTTTGTTGAATGCATTTGAGTTATTTAATTCGATTAGCTTTGTTTGACTTCATTTGACTTTCATTTGATTCAATTAGCTTTGTTTAATGCATTTGAGTTTCATTTGATTCAATTAGCTTTGTTGAATGCATTTGAGTTTCATTTGATTCTATTAGCTATGTTTGACTTTCATTTGATTCATTTAGCTTTGTTTGACTTAATTTTGACTTTAATTTGATTCAATTAGCTTTGTTGAATGCATTTGAGTTTCATTTGATTCAATTAGCTTTGTTGAATGCATTTGAGTTTCATTTGATTCAATTAGCTTTGTTGAATGCATTTGGTTTCATTTGATTCAATTAGCTTTGTTGGACTTCATTTGACTTTCATTTGTAAGTAGCTTTGTTTGACTTCATTTGATTCAATTAGCTTTGTTTGACTTCATTTTACTTTAATTTGATTCAATTAGCTTTGTTGAATGCATTTGAGTTTCATTTGATTCAATTTAGCTTTGTTGAATGCATTTGAGTTTCATTTGATTCAATTAGCTTTGTTGACTGCATTTGACTTTCATTTGATTTAATTAGCTTTATTTGACTTCATTTGACTTTCATTTGATACAATTAGCTTTGTTGAATGCATTTGAGTTTCATTTGATTCAATTAGCTTTGTTTGACTTCATTTGACTTTTCATTTGATTCAATTAGCTTTGTTGAATGCATTTGAGTATCATTTATTTCAATTAGCTTTGTTGAATGCATTTGAAGTTTCATTTGATTCTATGTTTGACTTTATTTGACTTTCATTTGATTCAATTAGCTTTGTTTGACTTCATTTGAGTTTCATTTGATTCAATTAGCTTTGTTGAATGCATTTGAATTTTATTTGATTCAATTAGCTTTGATAAATGCATTTGAGTTTCATTTGATTCAATTAGCTTTATTTGACTTCATTTGACTTTCATTTGATACAATTAGCTTTGATTGACTTCATTTGACTTTAATTTGATTCAATTAGCTTTATTGAATGCATTTGAGTTTCATTTGATTCAATTAGCTTTGTTGAATGCATTTGAGTTTCATTTGATTCTATTAGCTATGTTTGACTTTCATTTGATTCAATTAGCTTTGTTTGACTTCATTTGACTTTAATTTGATTCAATTAGCTTTGTTTGACTTCATTTGACTTTAATTTGATTCAATTAGCTTTGTTGAATGCATATGAATTTTCATTTGATTCAATTAGCTTTGTTGAATGCATTTGAGTTTCATTTGATTCAATTAGCTATGTTTGACTTCATTTGACTTTCATTTGATTCAATTAGCTTTGTTTGACTTCATTTGACTTTAATTTGATTCAATTAGCTTTGTTGAATGCATTTGAGTTTCATTTGATTCAATTAGCTTTGTTGAATGCATTTGAGTTTCATTTGATTCAATTAGCTATGTTTGACTTCATTTGACTTTCATTTGATTCAATTAGCTTTGTTTGACTTCATTTGACTTTAATTTGATTCAATTAGCTTTGTTGAATGCATTTGAGTTTCATTTGATTCAATTAGCTTTTGTTGTTTGCATTTGACTTTAATTTGATTCAATTAGCTTTGTTTGACTTCATTTGACTTTCATTTGATTCAATTAGCTTTGTTTGACTTCATTTGACTTTAATTTGATTCAATTAGCTTTGTTTGACTTCATTTGACTTTAATTTGATTCAATTAGCTTTGTAGAATGCATTTGAGTTTCATTTGACTCAATTAGCTTTGTTGAATACATTTGAGTTTCATTTGATTCTATTAGCTATGTTTGACTTCATTTGACTTTCATTTGATTCAATTAGCTTTGTTTGACTTCATTTGACTTTAATTTGATTCAATTAGCTTTGTTGAATGCATTTGAATTTTAATTTGATTCAATTAGCTTTGTTGAATGCATTTGATTTATTTAGCTATGTTTGACTTTATTTGACTTTCATTTGATTCAATTAGCTTTGTTTGACTTCATTTGACTTTAATTTGATTCAATTAGCTTTGTTGAATGCATTTGAGTTTCATTTGACTCAATTAGCTTTGTTGAATACATTTGAGTTTCATTTGATTCTATTAGCTATGTTTGACTTTATTTGACTTTCATTTGATTCAATTAGCTTTGTTTGACTTCATTTTACTTTAATTTGATTCAATTAGCTTTGTTGAATGCATTTGAGTTTCATTTGATTCAATTAGCTTTATTGAATGCATTTGAGTTTCATTTGATTCAATAAGTTTTGTTTGACTTCATTTGACTTTAATTTGATTCAATTAGCTTTGTTGAATGCATTTGAGTTTCATTTGATTCAATTAGCTTTTATTCTTAATTCAATTAGCTTTGTTTGACTTCATTTGACTTTCAATTTGATTCAATTAGCTTTGTTGAATGCATTTGAGTTTCATTTGATTCAATTAGCTTTGTTGAATGCATTTGAGTTCCATTTGATTCAATTAGCTATGTTTGACTTTATTTGACTTTGATTTGATTCAATTAGCTTTGTTTAATGCATTTGAGTTTCATTTAATTCAATTAGCTTTGTTGAATGCATTTGAGTTTCATTTGATTCTATTAGCTATGTTTGACTTTCATTTGATTCAATTAGCTTTGTTTGACTTAATTTTACTTTAATTTGATTCAATTAGCTTTGTTGAATGCATTTGAGATTCATTTGATTCAATTAGCTTTGTTTAATGTATTTGAGTTTATTTGATTCAATTAGCTTTGTTGAATGTATTTGGTTTCATTTGATTCAATTAGCTTTATTGGACTTCATTTGACTTTCATTTGATACAAGTAGCTTTGTTTGACTTCATTTGATTCAATTTGCTTTGTTTGACTTCATTTTACTTTAATTTGATTCAATTAGCTTTGTTGAATGCATTTGAGTTTCATTTGATTCAATTTAGCTTTGTTGAATGCATTTGAGTTTCATTTGATTCAATTAGCTTTGTTGAATGCATTTGAGTTTCATTTGATTTAATTAGCTTTATTTGACTTCATTTGACTTTCATTTGATACAATTAGCTTTGTTGAATGAATTAGAGTTCCATTTGATTCAATTAGCTATGTTTGACTTCATTTGACTTTTATTTGATTCAATTAGCTTTGTTGAATGCATTTGAGTATCATTTATTTCAATTAGCTTTGTTGAATGCATTTAAGTTTCATTTGATTCTATGTTTGACTTTGTTTGACTTTCATTTGATTCAATTAGCTTTGTTTGACTTCATTTGACTTTCATTTGATTCAATTAGCTTTGTTGGACTTCATTTTACATTAATTTGATTCAATTAGCTTTGTTGAATGCATTTGAGTTTCATTTGATTCAATTAGCTTTGTTGAATGCAAATGAATTTTATTTGATTCAATTAGCTTTGATAAATGCATTTGAGTTTCATTTGATTCAATTAGCTTTATTTGACTTCATTTGACTTTCATTTGATACAATTAGCTTTGATTGACTTCATTTGACTTTAATTTGATTCAATTAGCTTTATTGAATGCATTTGAGTTTCATTTGATTCACTTAGCTTTGTTGAATGCATTTGAGTTTCATTTGATTCTATTAGCTATGTTTGACTTTCATTTGATTTAATTAGCTTGGTTTGACTTCATTTAACTTTAATTTGATTCAATTAGCTTTGTTTGACTTCATTTGACTTTAATTTGATTCAATTAGCTTTGTTAGAATGCATTTGAGTTTCATTTGACTCAATTAGCTTTGTTGAATACATTTGAGTTTCATTTGATTCTATTAGCTATGTTTGACTTCATTTGACTTTCATTTGATTCAATTAGCTTTGTTTGACTTCATTTGACTTTCATTTGATTCAATTAGCTTTGTTTAATGCATTTGAGTTTCATTTGATTCGATTAGCTTTGTTTGACTTCATTTGACTTTAATTTGATTCAATTAGCTTTGTTGAATGCATTTGAGTTTCATTTGATTCAATTAGCTTTGTTTGAATGCATTTGAGTTTCATTTGATTCAATTAGTTTAGTTTGACTTCATTTGACTTTAATTTGATTCAATTAGCTTTGTTGAATGCATTTGAGTTTCATTTGATTCAATTAGCTTTAATCTTAATTCAATTAGCTTTGTTTGACTTCATTTGACTTTAATTTGATTCAATTAGCTTTGTTGAATGCATTTGAGTTTCATTTGATTCAATTAGCTTTGTTGAATGCATTTGAGTTTCATTTGATTCAATTAGCTATGTTTGACTTTATTTGACTTTAATTTGATTCAATTAGCTTTGTTGAATGCATTTGAGTTTCATTTGATTCAATTAGCTTTGTTGAATGCATTTGAGTTTCATTTGATTCTATTAGCTATGTTTGACTTTCATTTGATTCAATTAGCTTTGTTTGACTTAATTTTACTTTAATTTGATTCAATTAGCTTTGTTGAATGCATTTTGAGTTTCATTTGATTCAATTAGCTTTGTTTAATGTATTTGAGTTTATTTGATTCAATTAGCTTTGTTGAATGTATTTGGTTTCATTTGATTCAATTAGCTTTATTGGACTTCATTTGACTTTCATTTGATACAAGTAGCTTTGTTTGACTTCATTTGATTCAATTTGCTTTGTTTGACTTCATTTTACTTTAATTTGATTCAATTAGCTTTGTTGAATGCATTTGAGTTTCATTTGATTCAATTTAGCTTTGTTGAATGCATTTGAGTTTCATTTGATTCAATTAGCTTTGTTGAATGCATTTGAGTTTCATTTGATTTAATTAGCTTTATTTGACTTCATTTGACTTTCATTTGATACAATTAGCTTTGTTGAATGAATTAGAGTTCCATTTGATTCAATTAGCTATGTTTGACTTCATTTGACTTTTATTTGATTCAATTAGCTTTGTTGAATGCATTTGAGTATCATTTATTTCAATTAGCTTTGTTGAATGCATTTAAGTTTCATTTGATTCAATTAGCTTTGTTTGACTTCATTTGACTTTCATTTGATTCAATTAGCTTTGTTGGACTTCATTTTACATTAATTTGATTCAATTAGCTTTGTTGAATGCATTTGAGTTTCATTTGATTCAATTAGCTTTGTTGAATGCAAATGAATTTTATTTGATTCAATTAGCTTTGATAAATGCATTTGAGTTTCATTTGATTCAATTAGCTTTATTTGACTTCATTTGACTTTCATTTGATACAATTAGCTTTTATTGACTTCATTTGACTTTAATTTGATTCAATTAGCTTTATTGAATGCATTTGAGTTTCATTTGATTCACTTAGCTTTGTTGAATGCATTTGAGTTTCATTTGATTCTATTAGCTATGTTTGACTTTCATTTGATTTAATTAGCTTGGTTTGACTTCATTTAACTTTAATTTGATTCAATTAGCTTTGTTTGACTTCATTTGACTTTAATTTGATTCAATTAGCTTTGTAGAATGCATTTGAGTTTCATTTGACTCAATTAGCTTTGTTGAATACATTTGAGTTTCATTTGATTCTATTAGCTATGTTTGACTTCATTTGACTTTCATTTGATTCAATTAGCTTTGTTTGACTTCATTTGACTTTCATTTGGTTCAATTAGCTTTGTTTAATGCATTTGACTTTAATTTGATTCAATTAGCTTTGTTTGACTTCATTTGACTTTCATTTGATTCAATTAGCTTTGTAGAATGCATTTGAGTTTTATTTGACTCAATTAGCTTTGTTGAATACATTTGAGTTTCATTTGATTCTATTAGCTATGTTTGACTTCATTTTGACTTTAATTTGATTCAATTAGCTTTGTTTGACTGCATTTGACTTTCATTTGATTCAATTAGCTTTGTTTAATGTATTTGAGTTTCATTTGATTCAATTAGCTTTGTTGAATGCATTTGAGTTTCATTTGATTCAATTAGCTTTATTGGACTTCATTTGACTTTCATTTGATACAATTAGCTTTGTTTTGACTTTCATTTGATTCAATTAGCTTTGTTTGACTTCATTTTACTTTAATTTGATTCAATTAGCTTTGTTGAATGCATTTGAGTTTCATTTGATTCAATTTAGCTTTGTTGAATGCATTTGAGTTTCATTTGATTCAATTAGCTTTGTTGAATGCATTTGAGTTTCATTTGATTTAATTAGCTTTATTTGACTTCATTTGACTTTCATTTGATACAATTAGCTTTGTTGAATGCATTAGAGTTCCATTTGATTCAATTAGCTATGTTTGACTTCATTTGACTTTAATTTGATTCAATTAGCTTTGTTGAATGCATTTGAGTATCATTTATTTCAATTAGCTTTGTTGAATGCATTTAAGTTTTTTGTTTTTGATTTAATTAGCTTTGTTTGACTTCATTTGACTTTCATTTGATTCAATTAGCTTTGTTGGACTTCATTTTACTTTAATTTGATTCAATTAGCTTTGTTGAATGCATTTGAGTTTCATTTGATTCAATTAGCTTTGTTGAATGCAAATGAATTTTATTTGATTCAATTAGCTTTGATAAATGCATTTGAGTTTCATTTGATTCAATTAGCTTTATTTGACTTCATTTGACTTTCATTTGATTATAATTAGCTTTGATTGACTTCATTTGACTTTAATTTGATTCAATTAGCTTTATTGAATGCATTTGAGTTTCATTTGATTCACTTAGCTTTGTTGAATGCATTTGAGTTTCATTTGATTCTATTAGCTATGTTTGACTTTCATTTGATTTAATTAGCTTGGTTTGACTTCATTTAACTTTAATTTGATTCAATTAGCTTTGTTTGACTTCATTTGACTTTAATTTGATTCAATTAGCTTTGTAGAATGCATTTGAGTTTCATTTGATTCAATTAGCTTTGTTGAATACATTTGAGTTTCATTTGATTCAATTAGCTTTGTTTGACTTCATTTGACTTTCATTTGATTCAATTAGCTTTGTTTGACTTCATTTGACTTTAATTTGATTCAATTAGCTTTGTTGAATGCATTTGAGTTTCATTTGATTCACAATTAGCTTTGTTGAATGCATTTGAGTTTCATTTGATTCAATTAGTTATGTTTGACTTTTATTTGATTTAATTAGCTTGATTTGACTTCATTTGACTTTCATTTGATTCAATTAGCTTTGTTTGACTTCATTTGACTTTAATTTGATTCAATTAGCTTTGTTGAATGCATTTGAGTTTCATTTGATTCAATTAGCTTTGTTGAATACATTTGAGTTTCATTTGATTCTATTAGCTATGTTTGACTTCATTTGACTTTCATTTGATTCAATTAGCTTTGTTTGACTTCATTTGACTTTCATTTGGTTCAATTAGCTTTGTTTAATGCATTTGACTTTAATTTGATTCAATTAGCTTTGTTTGACTTCATTTGACTTTCTTTTGATTCAATTAGCTTTGTTGAATGCATTTGAGTTTCATTTGATTCAATTAGCTTTGTTGAATGCATTTGACTTTCATTTGATTCAATTAGCTTTGTTTGACTTCATTTGACTTTAATTTGATTCAATTAGCTTTGTTGAATGCATTTGAGTTTCATTTGATTCAATTAGCTTTGTTTAATGTATTTGAGTTTCATTTGATTCAATTAGCTTTGTTGAATGTATTTGAGTTTCATTTGATTCAATTAGCTTTATTGGACTTCATTTGACTTTCATTTGATACAATTAGCTTTGTTTGACTTCATTTGATTCAATTTGCTTTGTTTGACTTCATTTTACTTTAATTTGATTCAATTAGCTTTGTTGAATGCATTTGAGTTTCATTTGATTCAATTTAGCTTTGTTGAATGCATTTGAGTTTCATTTGATTCAATTAGCTTTGTTGAATGCATTTAAGTTTCATTTGATTCAATTAGCTTTATTTGACTTCATTTGACTTTCATTTGATTCAATTAGCTTTGTTTAATGCATTTGAGTTTCATTTGATTCAATTAGCTATGTTTGACTTCATTTGACTTTTATTTGATTCAATTAGCTTTGTTGAATGCATTTGAGTATCATTTATTTCAATTTGCTTTGTTGAATGCATTTAAGTTTCATTTGATTCAATTAGCTTTGTTTGACTTCATTTGACTTTCATTTGATTCAATTAGCTTTGTTTGACTTCATTTTACTTTAATTTGATTCAATTAGCTTTGTTGAATGCATTTGAGTTTCATTTGATTCAATTAGCTTTGTTGAATGCAAATGAATTTTATTTGATTCAATTAGCTTTGATAAATGCATTTGAGTTTCATTTGATTCAATTAGCTTTATTTGACTTCATTTGACTTTCATTTGATACAATTAGCTTTGATTGACTTCATTTGACTTTAATTTGATTCAATTAGCTTTATTGAATGCATTTGAGTTTCATTTGATTCACTTAGCTTTGTTGAATGCATTTGAGTTTCATTTGATTCTATTAGCTATGTTTGACTTTCATTTGATTTAATTAGCTTGGTTTGACTTCATTTAACTTTAATTTGATTCAATTAGCTTTGTTTGACTTCATTTGACTTTAATTTGATTCAATTAGCTTTGTAGAATGCATTTGAGTTTCATTTGACTCAATTAGCTTTGTTGAATACATTTGAGTTTCATTTGATTCTATTAGCTATGTTTGACTTCATTTGACTTTCATTTGATTCAATTAGCTTTGTTTGACTTCATTTGACTTTCATTTGGTTCAATTAGCTTTGTTTAATGCATTTGACTTTAATTTGATTCAATTAGCTTTGTTTGACTTCATTTGACTTTAATTTGATTCAATTAGCTTTGTAGAATGCATTTGAGTTTTATTTGACTCAATTAGCTTTGTTGAATACATTTGAGTTTCATTTGATTCTATTAGCTATGTTTGACTTCATTTGACTTTCATTTGATTCAATTAGCTTTGTTTGACTTCATTTGACTTTAATTTGATTCAATTAGCTTTGTTGAATGCATTTTAAGTTTCATTTGATTCAATTAGCTTTGTTGATTGCATTTGAGTTTCATTTGATTCAATTAGCTATGTTTGACTTTATTTGACTTTCATTTGATTTCTATTAGCTTTGTTTGACTTCATTTGACTTTCATTTGATTCAATTAGCTTTGTTTGACTTCATTTGACTTTAATTTGATTCAATTAGCTTTGTAGAATGCATTTGAGTTTCATTTGACTCAATTAGCTTTGTTGAATACATTTGAGTTTCATTTGATTCTATTAGCTATGTTTGACTTCATTTGACTTTCATTTGATTCAATTAGCTTTGTTTGACTTCATTTGACTTTCATTTGGTTCAATTAGCTTTTTTTAATGCATTTGACTTTAATTTGATTCAATTAGCTTTGTTTGACTTCATTTGACTTTAATTTGATTCAATTAGCTTTGTTGAATGCATTTGAGTTTTATTTGATTCAATTAGCTTTGTTGAATACATTTGAGTTTCATTTGATTCAATTAGCTTTGTTTGACTTCATTTGACTTTCATTTGATTCAATTAGCTTTGTTTGACTTCATTTGACTTTAATTTGATTCAATTAGCTTTGTTGAATGCATTTGAGTTTCATTTGATTCACTTAGCTTTGTTGAATGCATTTGAGTTTCATTTGATTCTATTAGCTATGTTTGACTTTCATTTGATTTAATTAGCTTGGTTTGACTTCATTTAACTTTAATTTGATTCAATTAGCTTTGTTTGACTTCATTTGACTTTAATTTGATTCAATTAGCTTTGTAGAATGCATTTGAGTTTCATTTGACTCAATTAGCTTTGTTGAATACATTTGAGTTTCATTTGATTCAATTAGCTATGTTTGACTTCATTTGACTTTCATTTGATTCAATTAGCTTTGTTTGACTTCATTTGACTTTCATTTGGTTCAATTAGCTTTGTTTAATGCATTTGACTTTAATTTGATTCAATTAGCTTTGTTTGACTTCATTTGACTTTAATTTGATTCAATTAGCTTTGTAGAATGCATTTGAGTTTCATTTGATTCAATTAGCTTTGTTGAATACATTTGAGTTTCATTTGATTCAATTAGCTATGTTTGACTTCATTTGACTTTCATTTGATTCAATTAGCTTTGTTTGACTCTATTTGACTTTCATTTGATTCAATTTGCTTTGTAGAATGCATTTAGCTTTAATTTGATTCAATTAGCTTTGTTGAATGCATTTGAGTTTCATTTGATTCATTTAGCTATGTTTGACTTTATTTGACTTTCATTTGATTCAATTAGCTTTGTTTGACTTCATTTGACTTTAATTTGATTCAATTAGCTTTGTTGAATGCATTTGAGTTTCATTTGATTCAATTAGCTTTGTTGAATACATTTGAGTTTCATTTGATTCTATTAGCTATGTTTGACTTCATTTGACTTTCATTTGATTCAATTAGCTTTGTTTGACTTCATTTGACTTTAATTTGATTCAATTAGCTTTGTTGAATGCATTTGAGTTTCATTTGATTCATTTAGCTTTGTTGAATGCATTTGAGTTTCATTTGATTCAATTAGCTTTGTTTGACTTCATTTGACTTTCATTTGATTCAATTAGCTTTGTTTGAATTCATTTGACTTTAATTTGATTCAATTAGCTTTGTTTGACTTCATTTGACTTTAATTTGATTCAATTAGCTTTGTTTAATGCATTTGAGTTTTATTTGATTCAATTAGCTTCGTTGATACATTTGAGTTTCATTTGATTCTATTAGCTATGTTTGACTTCATTTGACTTTCTTTTGATTCAATTAGCTTTGTTTGACTTCATTTGACTTTAATTTGATTCAATTAGCTTTGTTGAATGCATTTGAGTTTCATTTGATTCACTTAGCTTTGTTGAATGCATTTGAGTTTCATTTGATTCTATTAGCTTTGTTTGACTTTCATTTGATTTAATTAGCTTGGTTTGACTTCATTTAACTTTAATTTGATTCAATTAGCTTTGTTTGACTTCATTTGACTTTCATTTGATTCAATTAGCTTTGTTTGACTTCATTTGACTTTCATTTGGTTCAATTAGCTTTGTTTAATGCATTTGACTTTCATTTGATTCAATTAGCTTTGTTTGACTTCATTTGACTTTAATTTGATTCAATTAGCTTTGTAGAATGCATTTGAGTTTTATTTGACTCAATTAGCTTTGTTGAATACATTTGAGTTTCATTTGATTCTATTAGCTATGTTTGACTTCATTTGACTTTCATTTGATTCAATTAGCTTTGTTTGACTTCATTTGACTTTAATTTGATTCAATTAGCTTTGTTGAATGCATTTGAATTTTAATATGATTCAATTAGCTTTGTTGAATGCATTTGATTTTCATTTGATTCATTTAGCTATGTTTGACTTTATTTGACTTTCATTTGATTCAATTAGCTTTGTTTGACTTCATTTGACTTTAATTTGATTCAATTAGCTTTGTTGAATGCATTTGAGTTTCATTTGACTCAATTAGCTTTGTTGAATACATTTGAGTTTCATTTGATTCTATTAGCTATGTTTGACTTTATTTGACTTTCATTTGATTCAATTAGCTTTGTTTGACTTCATTTGACTTTAATTTGATTCAATTAGCTTTGTTGAATGCATTTGAGTTTCATTTGATTCAATTAGCTTTGTTGAATACATTTGAGTTTCATTTGATTCAATTAGCTTTGTTTGACTTCATTTGACTTTCATTTGATTCAATTAGCTTTGTTTGACTTCATTTGACTTTAATTTGATTCAATTAGCTTTGTTTGACTTCATTTGACTTTAATTTGATTCAATTAGCTTTGTAGAATGCATTTGAGTTTCATTTGACTCAATTAGCTTTGTTGAATACATTTGAGTTTCATTTGATTCTATTAGCTATGTTTGACTTCATTTGACTTTCATTTGATTCAATTAGCTTTGTTTGACTTCATTTGACTTTCATTTGGTTCAATTAGCTTTGTTTAATGCATTTGAATTTTAATGTGATTCAATTAGCTTTGTTGAATGCATTTGATTTTCATTTGATTCATTTAGCTATGTTTGACTTTATTTGACTTTCATTTGATTCAATTAGCTTTGTTTGACTTCATTTGACTTTAATTTGATTCAATTAGCTTTGTTGAATGCATTTGAGTTTCATTTGACTCAATTAGCTTTGTTGAATACATTTGAGTTTCATTTGATTCTATTAGCTATGTTTGACTTTATTTGACTTTCATTTGATTCAATTAGCTTTGTTTGACTTCATTTTACTTTAATTTGATTCAATTAGCTTTGTTGAATGCATTTGAGTTTCATTTGATTCAATTAGCTTTATTGAATGCAATTGAGTTTCATTTGATTCAATAAGTTTAGTTTGACTTCATTTGACTTTAATTTGATTCAATTAGCTTTGTTGAATGCATTTGAGTTTCATTTGATTCAATTAGCTTTATTCTTAATTCAATTAGCTTTGTTTGACTTCATTTGACTTGAATTTGATTCAATTAGCTTTGTTGAATGCATTTGAGTTTCATTTGATTCAATTAGCTTTGTTGAATGCATTTGAGTTCCATTTGATTCAATTAGCTATGTTTGACTTCATTTGACTTTGATTTGATTCAATTAGCTTTGTTTAATGCATTTGAGTTTCATTTAATTCAATTAGCTTTGTTGAATGCATTTGAGTTTCATTTGATTCTATTAGCTATGTTTGACTTTCATTTGATTCAATTAGCTTTGTTTGACTTAATTTTACTTTAATTTGATTCAATTAGCTTTGTTGAATGCATTTGAGATTCATTTGATTCAATTAGCTTTGTTTAATGTATTTGAGTTTATTTGATTCAATTAGCTTTGTTGAATGTATTTGGTTTCATTTGATTCAATTAGCTTTATTGGACATCATTTGACTTTCATTTGATACAAGTAGCTTTGTTTGACTTCATTTGATTCAATTTGCTTTGTTTGACTTCATTTTACTTTAATTTGATTCAATTAGCTTTGTTGAATGCATTTGAGTTTCATTTGATTCAATTTAGCTTTGTTGAATGCATTTGAGTTTCATTTGATTCAATTAGCTTTGTTGAATGCATTTGAGTTTCATTTGATTTAATTAGCTTTATTTGACTTCATTTGACTTTCATTTGATACAATTAGCTTTGTTGAATGAATTAGAGTTCCATTTGATTCAATTAGCTATGTTTGACTTCATTTGACTTTTATTTGATTCAATTAGCTTTGTTGAATGCATTTAAGTTTCATTTGATTCTATGTTTGACTTTGTTTGACTTTCATTTGATTCAATTAGCTTTGTTGGACTTCATTTTACTTTAATTTGATTCAATTAGCTTTGTTGAATGCATTTGAGTTTCATTTGATTCAATTAGCTTTGTTGAATGCAAATGAATTTTATTTGATTCAATTAGCTTTGATAAATGCATTTGAGTTTCATTTGATTCAATTAGCTTTATTTGACTTCATTTGACTTTCATTTGATACAATTAGCTTTGATTGACTTCATTTGACTTTAATTTGATTCAATTAGCTTTATTGAATGCATTTGAGTTTCATTTGATTCACTTAGCTTTGTTGAATGCATTTGAGTTTCATTTGATTCTATTAGCTATGTTTGACTTTCATTTGATTTAATTAGCTTGGTTTGACTTCATTTAACTTTAATTTGATTCAATTAGCTTTGTTTGACTTCATTTGACTTTAATTTGATTCAATTAGCTTTGTAGAATGCATTTGAGTTTCATTTGACTCAATTAGCTTTGTTGAATACATTTGAGTTTCATTTGATTCTATTAGCTATGTTTGACTTCATTTGACTTTCATTTGATTCAATTAGCTTTGTTTGACTTCATTTGACTTTCATTTGGTTCAATTAGCTTTGTTTAATGCATTTGACTTTAATTTGATTCAATTAGCTTTGTTTGACTTCATTTGACTTTAATTTGATTAAATTAGCTTTGTTGAGTGCATTTGAGTTTAATTTGATTCAATTAGCTTTGTTGAATACATTTGAGTTTCATTTGATTCTATTAGCTATGTTTGACTTTGTTTGACTTTCATTTGATTCAATTAGCTTTGTTTGACTTCATTTGACTTTCATTTGATTCAATTAGCTTTGTTGAATGCATTTGAGTTTCATTTGATTTAATTAGCTTTGTTTGACTTTATTTGACTTTCATTTGATTCAATTAGCTTTGTTTGACTTCATTTGACTTTAATTTGATTCAATTAGCTTTGTTGAATGCATTTGAGTTTCATTTGATTCAATTAGCTTTGTTGAATACATTTGAGTTTCATTTGATTCAATTAGCTATGTTTGACTTCATTTGACTTTCATTTGATTCAATTAGCTTTGTTTGACTTCATTTGACTTTAATTTGATTCAATTAGCTTTGTTGAATGCATTTGAGTTTCATTTGATTCAATTAGCTTTGTTGAATACATTTGAGTTTCATTTGATTCAATTAGCTTTGTTTGACTTCATTTGACTTTAATTTGATTCAATTAGCTTTGTTGAATGCATTTGAGTTTCATTTGATTCAATTAGCTTTGTTGAATGCATTTGAGTTTCATTTGATTCAATTAGTTTTGTTTGACTTCATTTGACTTTCATTTGATTCAATTAGCTTTGTTGAATGCATTTGAGTTTCATTTGATTCAATTAGCTTTATTCTTAATTGATTAGCTTTGTTTGACTTCATTTTACTTTAATTTGATTCAATTAGCTTTGTTGAATGCATTTGAGTTTCATTTGATTCAATTAGCTTTGTTGAATGCATTTGAGTTTCATTTGATTCAATTAGCTATGTTTGACTTCATTTGACTTTCATTTGATTCAATTAGCTTTGTTTAATGCATTTGAGTTTCATTTGATTCAATTAGCTTTGTTGAATGCATTTGAGTTTCATTTGATTCTATTAGCTTATGTTTGACTTTCATTTGATTCAATTAGCTTTGTTTGACTTCATTTTACTTTAATTTGATTCAATTAGCTTTGTTGAATGCATTTGAGTTTCATTTGATTCAATTAGCTTTGTTTAATGTATTTGAATTTTATTTGATTCAATTAGCTTTGTTGAATGCATTTGGTTTCATTTGATTCAATTAGCTTTATTGGACTTCATTTGACTTTCATTTGTCTCAATTAGCTTTGTTTGACTTCATTTGATTCAATTTGCTTTGTTTGACTTCATTTTACTTTAATTTGATTCAATTAGCTTTGTTGAATGCATTTGAGTTTCATTTGATTCAATTTAGCTTTGTTGAATGCATTTGAGTTTCATTTGATTCAATTAGCTTTGTTGAATGCATTTGAGTTTCATTTGATTTAATTAGCTTTATTTGACTTCATTTGACTTTCATTTGATTCAATTAGCTTTGTTGAATGCATTTGAGTTTCATTTGATTCAATTAGCTTTGTTTGACTTCATTTGACTTTTATTTGATTCAATTAGCTTTGTTGAATGCATTTAAGTTTCATTTGATTCTTATTTGTTTGACTTCATTTGACTTTCATTTGATTCAATTAGCTTTGTTGAATGCATTTGAGTTTCATTTGATTCAATTAGCTTTGTTGAATGCATTTGAGTTTCATTTGATTCAATTAGCTTTGTTTGACTTCATTTGACTTTCATTTGATTCAATTAGCTTTGTTTGACTTCATTTTTACTTTAATTTGATTCAATTAGCTTTGTTGAATGCATTTGAGTTTCATTTGATTCAATTAGCTTTGTTGAATGCATTTGAGTTTCATTTGATTCAATTAGCTTTGTTTGACTTCATTTGAGTTTCATTTGATTCAATTAGCTTTGTTGAATGCATTTGAGTTTCATTTGATTCAATTAGCTTTGTTGAATGCATTTGAGTTTCATTTGATTCAATAAGTTTAGTTTGACTTCATTTGACTTTAATTTGATTCAATTAGCTTTGTTGAATGCATTTGAGTTTCATTTGATTCAATTAGCTTTATTCTTAATTCAATTAGCTTTGTTTGACTTCATTTGACTTTAATTTGATTCAATTAGCTTTGTTGAATGCATTTGAGTTTCATTTGATTCAATTAGCTTTGTTGAATGCATTTGAGTTCCATTTGATTCAATTAGCTATGTTTGACTTTATTTGACTTTAATTTGATTCAATTAGCTTTGTTTAATGCATTTGAGTTTCATTTAATTCAATTAGCTTTGTTGAATGCATTTGAGTTTCATTTGATTCTATTAGCTATGTTTGACTTTCATTTGATTCAATTAGCTTTGTTTGACTTAATTTTACTTTAATTTGATTCAATTAGCTTTGTTGAATGCATTTGAGTTTCATTTGATTCAATTAGCTTTGTTTAATGTATTTGAATTTTATTTGATTCAATTAGCTTTGTTGAATGTATTTGGTTTCATTTGTTTCAATTAGCTTTGTTGACTTCATTTGACTTTCATTTGATTCAATTAGCTTTGTTTGACTTCATTTGATTCAATTTGCTTTGTTTGACTTCATTTTACTTTAATTTGATTCAATTAGCTTTGTTGAATGCATTTGAGTTTCATTTGATTCAATTTAGCTTTGTTGAATGCATTTGAGTTTCATTTGATTCAATTAGCTTTGTTGAATGCATTTGAGTTTCATTTGATTCAATTAGCTTTATTTGACTTCATTTGACTTTCATTTGATACAATTAGCTTTGTTGAATGCATTTGAGTTTCATTTGATTCAATTAGCTATGTTTGACTTCATTTGACTTTTATTTGATTCAATTAGCTTTGTTGAATGCATTTGAGTTTCATTTGATTCTATGTTTGACTTCATTTGACTTTAATTTGATTCAATTAGCTTTGTTGAATGCATTTGAGTTTCATTTGATTCAATTAGCTTTGTTGAATACATTTGACTTTCATTTGATTCAATTAGCTTTGTTTGACTTTATTTGACTTTCATTTGATTCAATTAGCTTTGTTTGACTTCATTTTACTTTAATTTGATTCAATTAGCTTTGTTGAATGCATTTGAGTTTCATTTGATTCAATTAGCTTTATTGAATGCAATTGAGTTTCATTTGATTCAATAAGTTTAGTTTGACTTCATTTGACTTTAATTTGATTCAATTAGCTTTGTTGAATGCATTTGAGTTTCATTTGATTCATTAGCTTTATTCTTAATTCAATTAGCTTTGTTTGACTTCATTTGACTTTAATTTGATTCAATTAGCTTTGTTGAATGCATTTGAGTTTCATTTGATTCAATTAGCTTTGTTGAATGCATTTGAGTTTCATTTGATTCAATTAGCTATGTTTGACTTCATTTGACTTTAATTTGATTCAATTAGCTTTGTTTAATGCATTTGAGTTTCATTTAATTCAATTAGCTTTGTTGAATGCATTTGAGTTTCATTTGATTCTATTAGCTATGTTTGACTTTCATTTGATTCAATTAGCTTTGTTTGACTTAATTTTACTTTAATTTGATTCAATTAGCTTTGTTGAATGCATTTGAGTTTCATTTGATTCAATTAGCTTTGTTGAATGTATTTGAGTTTCATTTGATTCAATTAGCTTTGTTGAATGTATTTGGTTTCATTTGATTCAATTAGCTTTATTGGACTTCATTTGACTTTCATTTGATACAAGTAGCTTTGTTTGACTTCATTTGATTCAATTTGCTTTGTTTGACTTCATTTTACTTTAATTTGATTCAATTAGCTTTGTTGAATGCATTTGAGTTTCATTTGATTCAATTTAGCTTTGTTGAATGCATTTGAGTTTCATTTGATTCAATTAGCTTTGTTGAATGCATTTGAGTTTCATTTGATTTAATTAGCTTTATTTGACTTCATTTGACTTTCATTTGATTCAATTAGCTTTGTTGAATGCATTTGAGTTTCATTTGATTCAATTAGCTTTGTTTGACTTCATTTGACTTTCATTTGATTCAATTAGCTTTGTTGAATGCATTTGAGTTTCATTTGATTCTATGTTTGACTTTGTTTGACTTTCATTTGATTCAATTAGCTTTGTTTGACTTCATTTTACTTTAATTTGATTCAATTAGCTTTGTTGAATGCATTTGAGTTTCATTTGATTCAATTAGCTTTGTTGAATGCAAATGAATTTTATTTGATTCAATTAGCTTTGATAAATGCATTTGAGTTTCATTTGATTCAATTAGCTTTATTTGACTTCATTTGACTTTCATTTGATACAATTAGCTTTGTTTGACTTCATTTGACTTTAATTTGATTCAATTAGCTTTATTGAATGCATTTGAGTTTCATTTGATTCACTTAGCTTTGTTGAATGCATTTGAGTTTCATTTGATTCTATTAGCTATGTTTGACTTTCATTTGATTTAATTAGCTTGGTTTGACTTCATTTAACTTTAATTTGATTCAATTAGCTTTGTTTGACTTCATTTGACTTTAATTTGATTCAATTAGCTTTGTAGAATGCATTTGAGTTTCATTTGACTCAATTAGCTTTGTTGAATACATTTGAGTTTCATTTGATTCTATTAGCTATGTTTGACTTCATTTGACTTTCATTTGATTCAATTAGCTTTGTTTGACTTCATTTGACTTTCATTTGGTTCAATTAGCTTTGTTTAATGCATTTGACTTTAATTTGATTCAATTAGCTTTGTTTGACTTCATTTGACTTTAATTTGATTCAATTAGCTTTGTTGAATGCATTTGAGTTTCATTTGATTCAATTAGCTTCGTTGAATACATTTGAGTTTCATTTGATTCTATTAGCTATGTTTGACTTCATTTGACTTTCATTTAATTCAATTAGCTTTGTTTGACTTCATTTGACTTTCATTTGTTTCAATTAGCTTTGTTGAATGCATTTGAATTTTCATTTGATTCAATTAGCTTTGTTGAATGCATTTGAGTTTCATTTGATTCAATTAGCTTTGTTTGACTTCATTTGACTTTCATTTGATTCAATTAGCTTTGTTTGACTTCATTTGACTTTAATTTGATTCAATTAGCTTTGTTGAATGCATTTGAGTTTCATTTGATTCAATTAGCTTTGTTGAATACATTTGAGTTTCATTTGATTCTATTAGCTATGTTTGACTTCATTTGACTTTCATTTGATTCAATTAGCTTTGTTTGACTTCATTTGACTTTAATTTGATTCAATTAGCTTTGTTGAATGCATTTGAGTTTCATTTGATTCAATTAGCTTTGTTGAATACATTTGAGTTCCATTTAATTCAATTAGCTATGTTTGACTTCATTTGACTTTCATTTGATTCAATTAGCTTTGTTTGACTTCATTTGACTTTAATTTGATTCAATTAGCTTTGTTGAATGCATTTGAGTTTCATTTGATTCAATTAGCTTTGTTGAATACATTTGAGTTTCATTTGATTCAATTAGCTATGTTTGACTTCATTTGACTTTCATTTGATTCAATTAGCTTTGTTTGACTTCATTTGACTTTAATTTGATTCAATTAGCTTTGTTGAATGCATTTGAGTTTCATTTGATTCAATTAGCTTTGTTGAATGCATTTGAGTTTCATTTGATTCAATTAGCTTTGTTTGACTTCATTTGACTTTCATTTGATTCAATTAGCTTTGTTTGACTTCATTTGACTTTCATTTGATTCAATTAGCTTTGTTGAATGCATTTGAGTTTCATTTGATTCAATTAGCTTTGTTGAATACATTTGAGTTTCATTTGATTCAATTAGCTTTGTTTGACTTCATTTTACTTTAATTTGATTCAATTAGCTTTGTTGAATGCATTTGAGTTTCATTTGATTCAATTAGCTTTATTGAATGCAATTGAGTTTCATTTGATTCAATAAGTTTAGTTTGACTTCATTTGACTTTAATTTGATTCAATTAGCTTTGTTGAATGCATTTGAGTTTCATTTGATTCAATTAGCTTTATTCTTAATTCAATTAGCTTTGTTTGACTTCATTTGACTTGAATTTGATTCAATTAGCTTTGTTGAATGCATTTGAGTTTCATTTGATTCAATTAGCTTTGTTGAATGCATTTGAGTTCCATTTGATTCAATTAGCTATGTTTGACTTTATTTGACTTTGATTTGATTCAATTAGCTTTGTTTAATGCATTTGAGTTTCATTTAATTCAATTAGCTTTGTTGAATGCATTTGAGTTTCATTTGATTCTATTAGCTATGTTTGACTTTCATTTGATTCAATTAGCTTTGTTTGACTTAATTTTACTTTAATTTGATTCAATTAGCTTTGTTGAATGCATTTGAGATTCATTTGATTCAATGAGCTTTGTTTAATGTATTTGAGTTTATTTGATTCAATTAGCTTTGTTGAATGTATTTGGTTTCATTTGATTCAATTAGCTTTATTGGACATCATTTGACATTTATTTGATACAAGTAGCTTTGTTTGACTTCATTTGTTTCAATTTGCTTTATTTGACTTCATTTTACTTTAATTTGATTCAATTAGCTTTGTTGAATGCATTTGAGTTTCATTTGATTCAATTTAGCTTTGTTGAATGCATTTGAGTTTCATTTGATTCAATTAGCTTTGTTGAATGCATTTGAGTTTCATTTGATTCAATTAGCTTTATTTGACTTCATTTGACTTTCATTTGATTCAATTAGCTTTGTTGAATGCATTTGAGTTTCATTTGATTCAATTAGCTTTGTTTGACTTCATTTGACTTTTATTTGATTCAATTAGCTTTGTTGAATGCATTTAAGTTTCATTTGATTCTATGTTTGACTTTGTTTGACTTTCATTTGATTCAATTAGCTTTGTTTGACTTCATTTTACTTTAATTTGATTCAATTAGCTTTGTTGAATGCATTTGAGTTTCATTTGATTCAATTAGCTTTGTTGAATGCAAATGAATTTTATTTGATTCAATTAGCTTTGATAAATGCATTTGAGTTTCATTTGATTCAATTAGCTTTATTTGACTTCATTTGACTTTCATTTGATACAATTAGCTTTGATTGACTTCATTTGACTTTAATTTGATTCAATTAGCTTTATTGAATGCATTTGAGTTTCATTTGATTCACTTAGCTTTGTTGAATGCATTTGAGTTTCATTTGATTCTATTAGCTATGTTTGACTTTCATTTGATTTAATTAGCTTGGTTTGACTTCATTTAACTTTAATTTGATTCAATTAGCTTTGTTTGACTTCATTTGACTTTAATTTGATTCAATTAGCTTTGTAGAATGCATTTGAGTTTCATTTGACTCAATTAGCTTTGTTGAATACATTTGAGTTTCATTTGATTCTATTAGCTATGTTTGACTTCATTTGACTTTCATTTGATTCAATTAGCTTTGTTTGACTTCATTTGACTTTCATTTGGTTCAATTAGCTTTGTTTAATGCATTTGACTTTAATTTGATTCAATTAGCTTTGTTTGACTTCATTTGACTTTAATTTGATTCAAGTAGCTTTGTAGAATGCATTTGAGTTTTATTTGACTCAATTAGCTTCGTTGAATACATTTGAGTTTCATTTGATTCTATTAGCTATGTTTGACTTCATTTGACTTTCATTTGATTCAATTAGTTTTGTTTGACTTCATTTGACTTTAATTTGATTCAATTAGCTTTGTTGAATGCATTTGAATTTTAATGTGATTCAATTAGCTTTGTTGAATGCATTTGAGTTTCATTTGATTCATTTAGCTATGTTTGACTTTATTTGACTTTCATTTGATTCAATTAGCTTTGTTTGACTTCATTTGACTTTAATTTGATTCAATTAGCTTTGTTGAATGCATTTGAGTTTCATTTGACTCAATTAGCTTTGTTGAATACATTTGAGTTTCATTTGATTCTATTAGCTATGTTTGACTTCATTTGACTTTCATTTGATTCAATTAGCTTTGTTTGACTTCATTTGACTTTAATTTGATTCAATTAGCTTTGTTGAATGCATTTGAGTTTCATTTGATTCAATTAGCTTTGTTGAATGCATTTGAGTTTCATTTGATTCAATTAGCTTTGTTTGACTTCATTTGACTTTCATTTGATTCAATTAGCTTTGTTTGACTGCATTTGACTTTAATTTGATTCAATTAGCTTTGTTTGACTTCATTTGACTTTAATTTGATTCAATTAGCTTTGTAGAATGCATTTGAGTTTCATTTGACTCAATTAGCTTTGTTGAATACATTTGAGTTTCATTTGATTCTATTAGCTATGTTTGACTTCATTTGACTTTCATTTGATTCAATTAGTTTGTTTGACTTCATTTGACTTTAATTTGAATCAATTAGCTTTGTTGAATGCATTTGAATTTTTATGTGATTCATTTAGCTATGTTTGACTTTATTTGACTTTTATTAGATTCAATTAGCTTTGTTTGACTTCATTTGACTTTAATTTGATTCAATTAGCTTTGTTGAATGCATTTGAGTTTCATTTGACTCAATTAGCTTTGTTGAATACATTTGAGTTTCATTTGATTCTATTAGCTATGTTTGACTTCATTTGACTTTCATTTGATTCAATTAGCTTTGTTTGACTTCATTTTACTTTAATTTGATTCAATTAGCTTTGTTGAATGCATTTGAGTTTCATTTGATTCAATTAGCTTTGTTGAATGCATTTGAGTTTCATTTGATTCAATAAGTTTAGTTTGACTTCATTTGACTTTAATTTGATTCAATTAGCTTTGTTGAATGCATTTGAGTTTCATTTGATTCAATTAGCTTTAATCTTAATTCAATTAGCTTTGTTTGACTTCATTTGACTTTAATTTGATTCAATTAGCTTTGTTGAATGCATTTGAGTTTCATTTGATTCAATTAGCTTTGTTGAATGCATTTGAGTTCCATTTGATTCAATTAGCTATGTTTGACTTCATTTGACTTTAATTTGATTCAATTAGCTTTGTTTAATGCATTTGAGTTTCATTTGATTCAATTAGCTTTGTTGAATGCATTTGAGTTTCATTTGATTCTATTAGCTATGTTTGACTTTCATTTGATTCAATTAGCTTTGTTTGACTTCATTTTACTTTAATTTGATTCAATTAGCTTTGTTGAATGCATTTGAGTTTCATTTGATTCAATTAGCTTTGTTTAATGTATTTGAGTTTCATTTGATTCAATTAGCTTTGTTGAATGCATTTGAGTTTCATTTGATTCAATTAGCTTTATTTGACTTCATTTGACTTTCATTTGATATAAGTAGCTTTGTTTGACTTCATTTGACTTTAATTTGCTTTGTTTGACTTCATTTTACTTTAATTTGATTCAATTAGCTTTGTTGAATGCATTTGAGTTTCATTTGATTCAATTTAGCTTTGTTGAATGCATTTGAGTTTCATTTGATTCAATTAGCTTTGTTGAATGCATTTGAGTTTCATTTGATTTAATTAGCTTTATTTGACTTCATTTGACTTTCATTTGATTCAATTAGCTTTGTTGAATGCATTTGACTTTCATTTGATTCAATTAGCTTTGTTTGACTTCATTTGACTTTTATTTGATTCAATTTGCTTTGTTGAATGCATTTGAGTTTCATTTGATTTCAATTAGCTTTGTTGAATGCATTTGAGTTTCATTTGATTCAATTAGCTTTGTTTGACTTCATTTGACTTTCATTTGATTCAATTAGCTTTGTTTGACTTCATTTGACTTTAATTTGATTCAATTAGCTTTGTTGAATGCATTTGAGTTTCATTTGATTCAATTAGCTTTGTTGAATACATTTGACTTTCATTTGATTTGATTAGCTTTGTTTGACTTCATTTGACTTTAATTTGATTCAATTAGCTTTGTTGAATGCATTTGAGTTTCATTTGATTCAATTAGCTTTGTTGAATGCATTTGAGTTTCATTTGATTCTATTAGCTTTTAATGATTTGACTTTCATTTGATTTAATTAGCTTGGTTTGACTTCATTTAACTTTAATTTGATTCAATTAGCTTTGTTTGACTTCATTTGACTTTAATTTGATTCAATTAGCTTTGTTGAATGCATTTGAGTTTCATTTGACTCAATTAGCTTTGTTGAATACATTTGAGTTTCATTTGATTCTATTAGCTATGTTTGACTTCATTTGACTTTCATTTGATTCAATTAGCTTTGTTTGACTTCATTTTACTTTAATTTGATTCAATTAGCTTTGTTGAATGCATTTGAGTTTCATTTGATTCAATTAGCTTTGTTGAATGCATTTGAGTTTCATTTGATTCAATAAGTTTAGTTTGACTTCATTTGACTTTAATTTGATTCAATTAGCTTTGTTGAATGCATTTGAGTTTCATTTGATTCAATTAGCTTTAATCTTAATTCAATTAGCTTTAATCTTAATTCAATTAGCTTTGTTTGACTTCATTTGACTTGAATTTGATTCAATTAGCTTTGTTGAATGCATTTGAGTTTCATTTGATTCAATTAGCTTTGTTGAATGCATTTGAGTTCCATTTGATTCAATTAGCTATGTTTGACTTTATTTGACTTTGATTTGATTCAATTAGCTTTGTTTAATGCATTTGAGTTTCATTTAATTCAATTAGCTTTGTTGAATGCATTTGAGTTTCATTTGATTCTATTAGCTATGTTTGACTTTCATTTGATTCAATTAGCTTTGTTTGACTTAATTTTACTTTAATTTGATTCAATTAGCTTTGTTGAATGCATTTGAGATTCATTTGATTCAATTAGCTTTGTTTAATGTATTTGAGTTTATTTGATTCAATTAGCTTTGTTGAATGTATTTGGTTTCATTTGATTCAATTAGCTTTATTGGACATCATTTGACTTTCATTTGATACAAGTAGCTTTGTTTGACTTCATTTGATTCAATTTGCTTTGTTTGACTTCATTTTACTTTAATTTGATTCAATTAGCTTTGTTGAATGCATTTGAGTTTCATTTGATTCAATTTAGCTTTGTTGAATGCATTTGAGTTTCATTTGATTCAATTAGCTTTGTTGAATGCATTTGAGTTTCATTTGATTTAATTAGCTTTATTTGACTTCATTTGACTTTCATTTGATACAATTAGCTTTGTTGAATGAATTAGAGTTCCATTTGATTCAATTAGCTATGTTTGACTTCATTTGACTTTTATTTGATTCAATTAGCTTTGTTGAATGCATTTGAGTATCATTTATTTCAATTTGCTTTGTTGAATGCATTTAAGTTTCGTTTGATTCAATTAGTTTTGTTTGACTTCATTTGACTTTCATTTGATTCAATTAGCTTTGTTGGACTTCATTTTACATTAATTTGATTCAATTAGCTTTGTTGAATGCATTTGAGTTTCATTTGATTCAATTAGCTTTGTTGAATGCAAATGAATTTTATTTGATTCAATTAGCTTTGATAAATGCATTTGAGTTTCATTTGATTCAATTAGCTTTATTTGACTTCATTTGACTTTCATTTGATACAATTAGCTTTGATTGACTTCATTTGACTTTAATTTGATTCAATTAGCTTTATTGAATGCATTTGAGTTTCATTTGATTCACTTAGCTTTGTTGAATGCATTTGAGTTTCATTTGATTCACTTAGCTTTATTGAATGCATTTGAGTTTCATTTGATTCTATTAGCTATGTTTGACTTTCATTTGATTTAATTAGCTTGGTTTGACTTCATTTAACTTTAATTTGATTCAATTAGCTTTGTTTGACTTCATTTGACTTTAATTTGATTCAATTAGATTTGTAGAATGCATTTGAGTTTCATTTGACTCAATTAGCTTTGTTGAATACATTTGAGTTTCATTTGATTCTATTAGCTATGTTTGACTTCATTTGACTTTCATTTGATTCAATTAGCTTTGTTTGACTTCAATTGACTTTCATTTGGTTCAATTAGCTTTGTTTAATATATTTGACTTTAATTTGATTCAATTAGCTTTGTTTGACTTCATTTGACTTTAACTTGATTCAAGTAGCTTTGTAGAATGCATTTGAGTTTTATTTGACTCAATTAGCTTCGTTGAATACATTTGAGTTTCATTTGATTCTATTAGCTATGTTTGACTTCATTTGACTTTCTTTTGATTCAATTAGTTTTGTTTGACTTCATTTGACTTTAATTTGATTCAATTAGCTTTGTTGAATGCATTTGAGTTTCATTTGATTCACTTAGCTTTATTGAATGCATTTGAGTTTCATTTGATTCTATTAGCTATGTTTGACTTTCATTTGATTTAATTAGCTTGGTTTGACTTCATTTAACTTTAATTTGATTCAATTAGCTTTGTTTGACTTCATTTGACTTTAATTTGATTCAATTAGCTTTGTAGAATGCATTTGAGTTTCATTTGACTCAATTAGCTTTGTTGAATACATTTGAGTTTCATTTGATTCTATTAGCTATGTTTGACTTCATTTGACTTTCATTTGATTCAATTAGCTTTGTTTGACTTCATTTGACTTTCATTTGGTTCAATTAGCTTTGTTTAATGCATTTGACTTTAATTTGATTCAATTAGCTTTGTTTGACTTCATTTGACTTTAATTTGATTCAATTAGCTTTGTAGAATGCATTTGAGTTTTATTTGACTCAATTAGCTTTGTTGAATACATTTGAGTTTCATTTGATTCTATTAGCTATGTTTGACTTCATTTGACTTTCATTTGATTCAATTAGTTTTGTTTGACTTCATTTGACTTTAATTTGATTCAATTAGCTTTATTGAATGCATTTGAATTTTCATTTGATTCAATTAGCTTTGTTGAATGCATTTGATTTTCATTTGATTCTTTTAGCTATGTTTGACTTTATTTGACTTTCATTTGATTCAATTAGCTTTGTTTGACTTCATTTGACTTTAATTTGATTCAATTAGCTTTGTTGAATGCATTTGAGTTTCATTTGATCAATTAGCTTTGTTGAATACATTTGAGTTTCATTTGATTCAATTAGCTATGTTTGACTTTATTTGACTTTCATTTGATTCAATTAGCTTTGTTTGAATGCATTTGAGTTTCATTTGATTCAATTAGCTTTGTTGAATGCATTTGAGTTTCATTTGATTCAATTAGCTTTGTTTGACTTCATTTGACTTTCATTTGATTCAATTAGCTTTGTTTAATGCATTTGAGTTTCATTTGATTCAATTAGCTTTGTTTGACTTCATTTGACTTTAATTTGATTCAATTAGCTTTGTTGAATGCATTTGAGTTTCATTTGATTCAATTAGCTTTGTTGAATGCATTTGAGTTTCATTTGATTCTATTAGCTATGTTTGACTTTCATTTGATTTAATTAGCTTGGTTTGACTTCATTTAACTTTCATTTGATTCAATTAGCTTTGTTTGACTTCATTTGACTTTAATTTGATTCAATTAGCTTTGTTGAATGCATTTGAGTTTCATTTGATTCAATTAGCTTTGTTGAATGCATTTGAGTTTCATTTGATTCAATTAGCTATGTTTGACTTCATTTGACTTTCATTTGATTCAATTAGCTTTGTTTGACTTCATTTGACTTTCATTTGATTCAATTAGCTTTGTTGAATGTATTTGACTTTAATTTGATTCAATTAGCTTTGTTTGACTTCATTTGACTTTAATTTGATTCAATTAGCTTTGTAGAATGCATTTGAGTTTCATTTGACTTCAATTAGCTTTGTTGAATACATTTGAGTTTCATTTGATTCTATTAGCTATGTTTGACTTCATTTGACTTTCATTTGATTCAATTAGCTTTGTTTGACTTCATTTGACTTTAATTTTGAATCATTTGTTTCATTATTAGCTTTGTTGAATGCATTTGAATTTTCATTTGATTCAATTAGCTTTGTTGAATGCATTTGATTTTCATTTGATTCAATTAGCTTTGTTTGACTTTATTTGACTTTCATTTGATTCAATTAGCTTTGTTTGATTTCATTTTACTTTAATTTGATTCAATTAGCTTTGTTGAATGCATTTGAGTTTCATTTGATTCAATTAGCTTTGTTGAATACATTTGAGTTTCATTTGATTCAATTAGCTATGTTTGACTTCATTTGACTTTCATTTGATTCAATTAGCTTTGTTTGACTTCATTTGACTTTAATTTGATTCAATTAGCTTTGTTGAATGCATTTGAGTTTCATTTGATTCAATTAGCTTTGTTGAATACATTTGAGTTTCATTTGATTCAATTAGCTTTGTTTGACTTCATTTGACTTTAATTTGATTCAATTAGTGTTGTTTGAATGTATTTGAGTTTCATTTGATTCAATTAGCTTTGTTTGACTTCATTTGACTTTAATTTGATTCAATTAGCTTTGTTGAATGCATTTGAGTTTCATTTGATTCAATTAGCTTTGTTGAATACATTTGAGTTTCATTTGATTCAATTAGCTATGTTTGACTTCATTTGACTTTCATTTGATTCAATTAGCTTTGTTTGACTTCATTTGACTTTCATTTGATTCAATTAGCTTTGTTGAATGCATTTGAGTTTTCATTTGATTCATTTAGCTTTGTTTGACTTTGTTTGACTTTCATTTGATTCAATTAGCTTTGTTTGACTTCATTTGACTTTAATTTGATTCAATTAGCTTTGTTGAATGCATTTGAGTTTCATTTGATTCAATTAGCTTTGTTGAATGCATTTGAGTTTCATTTGATTCTATTAGCTTTGTTTGACTTCATTTGACTTTTATTTGATTCAATTAGCTTTGTTTGACTTCATTTTACTTTAATTTGATTCAATTAGCTTTGTTGAATGCATTTGAGTTTCATTTGATTCAATTAGCTTTGTTGAATGCATTTGAGTTTCATTTGATTCAATAAGTTTTGTTTGACTTCATTTGACTTTAATTTGATTCAATTAGCTTTGTTGAATGCATTTGAGTTTCATTTGATTCAATTAGCTTTAATCTTAATTGATTAGCTTTGTTTGACTTCATTTGACTTTAATTTGATTCAATTAGCTTTGTTGAATGCATTTGAGTTTCATTTGATTCAATTAGCTTTGTTGAATGCATTTGAGTTTCATTTGATTCAATTAGCTATGTTTGACTTCATTTGACTTTCATTTGATTCAATTAGCTTTGTTTAATGCATTTGAGTTTCATTTAATTCAATTAGCTTTGTTGAATGCATTTGAGTTTCATTTGATTCTATTAGCTTATGTTTGACTTTCATTTGATTCAATTAGCTTTGTTTGACTTAATTTTACTTTAATTTGATTCAATTAGCTTTGTTGAATGCATTTGAGTTTCATTTGATTCAATTAGCTTTGTTTAATGCATTTGAGTTTCATTTGATTCAATTAGCTTTGTTGAATGCATTTGAGTTTCATTTGATTTAATTAGCTTTATTGGACTTCATTTGACTTTCATTTGATAAAAGTAGCATTGTTTGACTTCATTTGATTAAATTTGCTTTGTTTGACTTCATTTTACTTTAATTTGATTCAATCAGCTTTGTTGAATGCATTTGAGTTTCATTTGATTCAATTTAGCTTTGTTGAATGCATTTGAGTTTCATTTGATTCAATTAGCTTTGTTGAATGCATTTGACTTTCATTTGATTTAATTAGCTTTATTTGACTTCATTTGACTTTCATTTGATTCAATTAGCTTTGTTTGAATGCATTTGAGTTTCATTTGATTCAATTAGCTTTGTTTGAATGCATTTGAGTTTCATTTGATTCAATTAGCTTTGTTGAATGCATTTGAGTTTCATTTATTTCAATTAGCTTTGTTGAATGCATTTAAGTTTCATTTGATTCAATTAGCTTTGTTTGACTTCATTTGACTTTCATTTGATTCAATTAGCTTTGTTTGACTTCATTTGACTTTCATTTGATTCAATTAGCTTTGTTGAATGCATTTGAGTTTCATTTGATTCAATTAGCTTTGTTGAATACATTTGACTTTCATTTGATTCAATTAGCTTTGTTTGACTTCATTTGACTTTAATTTGATTCAATTAGCTTTGTTGAATGCATTTGAGTTTCATTTGATTCAATTAGCTTTGTTGAATGCATTTGAGTTTCATTTGATTCTATTAGCTATGTTTGACTTTCATTTGATATTGGTTTGACTTCATTTGATTTTCAATTAGCTTTGTTTGACTGCATTTGACTTTAATTTGATTCAATTAGCTTTGTTGAATGCATTTGAGTTTCATTTGATTCAATTAGCTTTGTTGAATACATTTGAGTTTCATTTGATTCTATTAGCTATGTTTGACTTCATTTGACTTTCATTTGATTCAATTAGCTTTGTTTGACTTCATTTTACTTTAATTTGATTCAATTAGCTTTGTTGAATGCATTTGAGTTTCATTTGATTCAATAAGTTTTGTTTGACTTCATTTGACTTTCATTTGATTCAATTAGCTTTGTTGAATGCATTTGAGTTTCATTTGATTCAATTAGCTTTAATCTTAATTCAATTAGCTTTAATCTTAATTCAATTAGCTTTGTTTGACTTCATTTGACATGAATTTGATTCAATTAGCTTTGTTGAATGCATTTGAGTTTCATTTGATTCAATTAGTTTTGTTGAATGCATTTTGACTTCCATTTGATTCAATTAGCTTTGTTTGACTTCATTTGACTTTAATTTGATTCAATTAGCTTTGTTGAATGCATTTGAGTTTCATTTGATTCAATTAGCTTTGTTGAATGCATTTGAGTTTCATTTGATTCTATTAGCTATGTTTGACTTTCATTTGATTCAATTAGCTTTGTTTGACTTCATTTTACTTTAATTTGATTCAATTAGCTTTGTTGAATGCATTTGAGTTTCATTTGATTCAATTAGCTTTGTTTAATGCATTTGAGTTTCATTTGATTCAATTAGCTTTGTTGAATGTATTTGGTTTCATTTGATTCAATTAGCTTTATTGGACTTCATTTGACTTTCATTTGATAAATAAAAGTAGCTTTGTTTGACTTCATTTGATTCAATTTGCTTTGTTTGACTTCATTTGACTTTAATTTGATTCAATTAGCTTTGTTGAATGCATTTGAGTTTCATTTGATTCAATTTAGCTTTGTTGAATGCATTTGAGTTTCATTTGATTCAATTAGCTTTGTTGAATGCATTTGACTTTCATTTGATTTAATTAGCTTTGTTTGACTTCATTTGACTTTCATTTGATTCAATTAGCTTTGTTGAATGCATTTGAGTTCCATTTGATTCAATTAGCTATGTTTGACTTCATTTGACTTTTATTTGATTCAATTAGCTTTGTTGAATGCATTTGAGTATCATTTATTTCAATTAGCTTTGTTGAATGCATTTAAGTTTCATTTGATTCAATTAGCTTTGTTTGACTTCATTTGACTTTCATTTGATTCAATTAGCTTTGTTTGACTTCATTTGACTTTAATTTGATTCAATTAGCTTTGTTGAATGCATTTGAGTTTCATTTGATTCAATTAGCTTTGTTGAATGCATTTGAGTTTTATTTGATTCAATTAGCTTTGTTAAATGCATTTGAGTTTCATTTGATTAATTAGCTTTGTTTGACTTCATTTGACTTTCATTTGATTCAATTAGCTTTGTTTGACTTCATTTGACTTTAATTTGATTCAATTAGCTTTGTTGAATGCATTTGAGTTTCATTTGATTCAATTAGCTTTGTTGAATGCATTTGAGTTTCATTTGATTCAATTAGCTTTGTTGAATGCATTTGAGTTTCATTTGATTCAATTAGCTTATGTTTGACTTTCATTTGATTCAATTAGCTTTGTTTGACTTCATTTAACTTTCATTTGATTCAATTAGCTTTGTTTGACTTCATTTGACTTTAATTTGATTCAATTAGCTTTGTAGAATGCATTTGAGTTTCATTTGATTCAATTAGCTTTGTTGAATACATTTGAGTTTCATTTGATTGTATTAGCTATGTTTGACTTCATTTGACTTTCATTTGATTCAATTAGCTTTGTTTGACTTCAATTGACTTTCATTTGGTTCAATTAGCTTTGTTTAATATATTTGACTTTAATTTGATTCAATTAGCTTTGTTTGACTTTATTTGACTTTAACTTGATTCAAGTAGCTTTGTAGAATGCATTTGAGTTTTATTTGACTCAATTAGCTTCGTGGAATACATTTGAGTTTCATTTGATTCTATTAGCTATGTTTGACTTCATTTGACTTTCTTTTGATTCAATTAGTTTTGTTTTACTTCATTTGACTTTAATTTGATTCAATTAGCTTTATTGAATGCATTTGAGTTTCATTTGATTCACTTAGCTTTGTTGAATGCATTTGAGTTTCATTTGATTCTATTAGCTATGTTTGACTTTCATTTGATTTAATTAGCTTGGTTTGACTTCATTTAACTTTAAGTTGATTCAATTAGCTTTGTTTGACTTCATTTGACTTTAATTTGATTCAATTAGCTTAGTAGAATGCATTTGAGTTTCATTTGACTCAATTAGCTTTGTTGAATACATTTGAGTTTCATTTGATTCAATTAGCTATGTTTGACTTGCATTTGATTCAATTAGCTTTGTTTGACTTCATTTGACTTTTATTTGGTTCAATTAGCTTTGTTTAATGCAATTGACTTTAATTTGATTCAATTAGCTTTGTTTGACTTCATTTGACTTTAATTTGATTTAATTAGCTTTGTAGAATGCATTTGAGTTTTATTTGACTCAATTAGCTTCGTTGAATACATTTGAGTTTCATTTGATTCTATTAGCTATGTTTGACTTCATTTGACTTTCATTTGATTCAATTAGTTTTGTTTGACTTCATTTGACTTTAATTTGAATCAATTAGCTTTGTTGAATGCATTTGAATTTTAATGTGATTCAATTAGCTTTGTTGAATGCATTTGATTTTCATTTGATTCTTTTGGCTATGTTTGACTTTATTTGACTTTCATTTGATTCAATTAACTTTGTTTGACTTCATTTGACTTTAATTTGATTCAATTAGCTTTGTTGAATGCATTTGAGTTTCATTTGACTCAATTAGCTTTGTTGAATACATTTAAGTTTCATTTGATTCTATTAGCTATGTTTGACTTTATTTGACTTTCATTTGATTCAATTAGCTTTGTAGAATGCATTTGAGTTTTATTTAACTCAATTAGCTTTGTTGAATACATTTGAGTTTCATTTGATTCAATTAGCTTTGTTTGACTTCATTTGACTTTCATTTGGTTCAATTAGCTTTGTTTAATGCATTTGACATTAATTTGATTCAATTAGCTTTGTTTGACTTCATTTGACTTTAACTTGATTCAAGTAGCTTTGTAGAATGCATTTGAGTTTTATTTGACTCAATTAGCTTCGTTGAATACATTTGAGTTTCATTTGATTCTATTAGCTATGTTTGACTTTCATTTGATTTAATTAGCTTGGTTTGACTTCATTTAACTTTCATTTGATTCAATTAGCTTTGTTTGACTTCATTTGACTTTAATTTGATTCAATTAGATTTGTAAAATGCATTTGAGTTTCATTTGACTTAATTAGCTTTGTTGAATACATTTGAGTTTCATTTGATTCTATAGGCTATGTTTGACTTCATTTGACTTTCATTTGATTCAATTAGCTTTGTTTGACTTCAATTGACTTTCATTTGATTCAATTAGCTTTGTTTAATATATTTAACTTTAATTTGATTCAATTAGCTTTGTTTGACTTTATTTGACTTTAACTTGATTCAAGTAGCTTTGTAGAATGCATTTGAGTTTTATTTGACTCAATTAGCTTCGTGGAATACATTTGAGTTTCATTTGATTGTATTAGCTATGTTTGACTTCATTTGACTTTCATTTGATTCAATTAGCTTTGTTTGACTTCAATTGACTTTCATTTGGTTCAATTAGCTTTGTTTAATATATTTGACTTTAATTTGATTCAATTAGCTTTGTTTGACTTTATTTGACTTTAACTTGATTCAAGTAGCTTTGTAGAATGCATTTGAGTTTTATTTGACTCAATTAGCTTCGTGGAATACATTTGAGTTTCATTTGATTCTATTAGCTATGTTTGACTTCATTTGACTTTCTTTTGATTCAATTAGTTTTGTTTGACTTCATTTGACTTTAATTTGATTCAATTAGCTTTATTGAATGCATTTGAGTTTCATTTGATTCACTTAGCTTTGTTGAATGCATTTGAGTTTCATTTGATTCTATTAGCTATGTTTGACTTTCATTTGATTTAATTAGCTTGGTTTGACTTCATTTAACTTTAATTTGATTCAATTAGCTTTGTTTGACTTCATTTGACTTTAATTTGATTCAATTAGCTTAGTAGAATGCATTTGAGTTTCATTTGACTCAATTAGCTTTGTTGAATACATTTGAGTTTCATTTGATTCAATTAGCTATGTTTGACTTGCATTTGATTCAATTAGCTTTGTTTGACTTCATTTGACTTTTATTTGGTTCAATTAGCTTTGTTTAATGCAATTGACTTTAATTTGATTCAATTAGCTTTGTTTGACTTCATTTGACTTTAATTTGATTTAATTAGCTTTGTAGAATGCATTTGAGTTTTATTTGACTTAATTAGCTTCGTTGAATACATTTGAGTTTCATTTGATTTATTAGCTATGTTTGACTTCATTTGACTTTCATTTGATTCAATTAGTTTTGTTTGACTTCATTTGACTTTAATTTGATTCGATTAGCTTTGTTGAATGCATTTGAGTTTCATTTGATTCAATTAGCTTTAATTTAATTCATTTGAGCTTTCATTTTGATTCAATTAGCTTTGTTTGACTTCATTTTGACTTTAATTTGATTCAATTAGCTTTGTTGAATGCATTTGAGTTTCATTTGATTCGATTAGCTTTGTTGAATGCATTTGAGTTTCATTTGATTCAATTAGCTATGTTTGACTTTATTTGACTTTGATTTGATTCAATTAGCTTTGTTGAATGCATTTGAGTTTCATTTAATTCAATTAGCTTTGTTGAATGCATTTGAGTTTCATTTGATTCAATTAGCTATGTTTGACTTTCATTTGATTCAATTAGCTTTGTTTGACTTCATTTTACTTTAATTTGATTCAATTAGCTTTGTTGAATGCATTTGAGTTTCATTTGATTCAATTAGCTTTGTTGAATGCATTTGAGTTTCATTTGATTCAATTAGCTTTGTTGAATGCATTTGAGTTTCATTTGATTCAATTAGCTTTATTTGACTTTCATTTGACTTTCATTTGATAAAATTAGCTTTGTTTGACTTTCATTTGATTAATTAGCTTTGTTTGACTTCATTTGACTTTAATTTGATTCAATTAGCTTTGTTGAATGCATTTGAGTTTCATTTGATTTAATTAGCTTTGTTGAATGCATTTGAGTTTCATTTGATTCATTAGCTTTGTTGAATGCATTTGAGTTTCATTTGATTTAATTAGCTTTATTTGACTTAATTTGACTTTCATTTGATTGATTAGCTTTGTTGAATGCATTTGACTTTCATTTGATTAATTTAGCTTTGTTTGACTTCATTTGACTTTAATTTGATTCAATTAGCTTTGTAGAATGCATTTGAGTTTCATTTATTTCAATTAGCTTTGTTGAATGCATTTAAGTTTCATTTGATTGATTAGCTTTGTTTGACTTCATTTGACTTTCATTTGATTCAATTAGCTTTGTTTGACTTCATTTTACTTTAATTTGATTCAATTAGCTTTGTTGAATGCATTTGAGTTTCATTTGATTCAATTAGCTTTGTTGAATGCAATTGAATTTCATTTGATTCAATTAGCTTTGATAAATGCATTTGAGTTTCATTTGATTAATTAGCTTTGTTTGACTTCATTTGACTTTCATTTGTTCGATTAGCTTTGTTTGACTTCATTTGACTTTAATTTGATTATTAGCTTTGTTGAATGCATTTGAGTTTCATTTGATTGATTAGCTTTGTTAAATGCATTTGAGTTTCATTTGATTGATTAGCTTTATTGAATGCATTTGAGTTTCATTTGATTCTGTTAGCTTGTATGTTTGACTTTCATTTGATTTAATTAGCTTGGTTTGACTTCATTTAACTTTCATTTGATTCAATTAGCTTTGTTTGACTTCATTTGACTTTAATTTGATTCAATTAGCTTTGTAGAATGCATTTGAGTTTCATTTGATTCGATTAGCTTTGTTGAATACATTTGAGTTTCATTTGATTGTATTAGCTATGTTTGACTTCATTTGACTTTCATTTGATTGATTAGCTTTGTTTGACTTCATTTGACTTTCATTTGGTTCAATTAGCTTTGTTGAATACATTTTGACTTTCATTTGATTCGATTAGCTTTGTTTGACTTTATTTTGACTTTAATTTGATTCAAGTAGCTTTGTAGAATGCATTTGAGTTTTATTTGATTCGATTAGCTTTGTTGAATACATTTGAGTTTCATTTGATTCTATTAGCTATGTTTGACTTCATTTGACTTTCTTTTGATTAATTAGTTTTGTTTGACTTCATTTGACTTTAATTTGATTCAATTAGCTTTGTTGAATGCATTTGAGTTTCATTTGATTCATTTAGCTTTGTTGAATGCATTTGAGTTTCATTTGATTGATTAGCTAATGTTTGACTTTCATTTGATTTAATTAGTTGTTTTGACTTCATTTAACTTTAATTTGATTCAATTAGCTTTGTTTGAATTCATTTGACTTTAATTTGATTCAATTAGCTTTGTAGAATGCATTTGAGTTTCATTTGATTCGATTAGCTTTGTTGAATGCATTTGAGTTTCATTTGATTCAATTAGCTATGTTTGACTTTCATTTGATTCGATTAGCTTTGTTTGACTTCATTTGACTTTTATTTGAATTAGCTTTGTTGAATGCATTTGAGTTTAATTTGATTCAATTAGCTTTGTTTGACTGCATTTGACTTTCATTTGATTCAATTAGCTTTGTTGAATGCATTTGAGTTTTATTTGATTCGATTAGCTTTGTTGAATACATTTGAGTTTCATTTGATTCAATTAGCTTTGTTTGACTTCATTTGACTTTCATTTGATTCGATTAGTTTTGTTTGACTTCATTTGACTTTAATTTGATTCGATTAGCTTTGTTGAATGCATTTGAATTTTCATTTGATTCGATTAGCTTTGTTGAATGCATTTGAGTTTCATTTGATTCAATTAGTTTTGTTTGATGTATTTGACTTTCATTTGATTGATTAGCTTTGTTTGACTTCATTTGACTTTCATTTGATTCAATTAGCTTTGTTGAATGCATTCGAGTTTCATTTGATTCAATTAGCTTTGTTGAATGCATTTGAGTTTCATTTGATTCAATTAGCTTTGTTTAACTTTATTTGAATTTTATTTGATTCAATTAGCTTTGTTGAATGCATTTGAGTTTCATTTGATTCAATTAGCTTTGTTGAATACATTTGAGTTTCATTTGATTCAATTAGCTTTGTTTGACTTCATTTGACTTTAATTTGATTCAATTAGCTTTGTTGAATGCATTTGATTTCATTTGATTCAATTAGCTTTGTTTGACTTCGATTTGACTTTCATTTGATTCAATTAGCTTTGTTGAATGCATTTGAGTTTCATTTGATTCGATTAGCTTTGTTGAATACATTTGAGTTTCATTTGATTCTATTAGCTTTGATGTTTGACTTTCATTTGATTTAATTAGCTTTGTTTGACTTCATTTAACTTTCATTTGATTGATTAGCTTTGTTTGACTTCATTTGACTTTTAATTTGATTCAATTAGCTTTGTTGAATGCATTTGAGTTTCATTTGATTAATTAGCTTTGTTGAATACATTTGAGTTTCATTTGATTCAATAGGCTTTGTTGACTTCATTTGACTTTCATTTGATTAATTAGCTTTGTTTGACTTCATTTGACTTTCATTTGATTGATTAGCTTTGTTGAATGCATTTGAGTTTCATTTGATTCAATTAGCTTTGTTTGACTTCATTTGACTTTAATTTGATTCAATTAGCTTTGTTGAATGCATTTGAGTTTCATTTGATTGATTAGCTTTGTTGAATGCATTTAAGTTTCATTTGATTCGATTAGCTTTGTTTGACTTCATTTGACTTTCATTTGATTCAATTAGCTTTGTTGATTTTGAGTTTCATTTGATTTTCTTTCATTTGGTTTCATATTAGCTTTGTTTGAATACATTTGACTTTAATTTGATTCGATTAGCTTTGTTTGACTTCATTTGACTTTAATTTGATTCAATTAGCTTTGTTGAATGCATTTGAGTTTCATTTGATTCAATTAGCTTTGTTGAATACATTTGAGTTTCATTTGATTCGATTAGCTTTGTTTGACTTCATTTGACTTTCATTTGATTCAATTAGCTTTGTTTGACTTCATTTGACTTTAATTTGATTCAATTAGCTTTGTTGAATGCATTTGAGTTTCATTTGATTCAATTAGCTTTGTTGAATGCATTTGAGTTTCATTTGATTCATTAGCTTTATGTTTGACTTTCATTTGATTTAATTAGCTTGGTTTGACTTCATTTAACTTTAATTTGATTGATTAGCTTTGTTTGACTTCATTTGACTTTAATTTGATTCAATTAGCTTTGTAGAATGCATTTGAGTTTCATTTGATTCGATTAGCTTTGTTGAATACATTTGAGTTTCATTTGATTCAATTAGCTATGTTTGACTTGCATTTGACTTTCATTTGATTCATTAGTTTTTTGATTAACTTTGTTTGAAGCATTGACTTTCATTTGATTCCGATTAGCTTTGTTTGACTTCATTTGACTTTCATTTGATTAATTAGCTTTGTTGAATGCATTTGAGTTTCATTTGATTCAATTAGCTTTGTTGAATACATTTGAGTTTCATTTGATTCAATTAGCTTTGTTTGACTTCATTTGACTTTCATTTGATTCGATTAGTTTTGTTTGACTTCATTTGACTTTAATTTGATTCAATTAGCTTTGTTGAATGCATTTGATTTTCATTTGATTCAATTAGCTTTGTTGAATGCATTTGATTTTCATTTGATTCGTTTAGCTATGTTTGACTTTATTTGACTTTCATTTGATTAATTAGCTTTGTTTGACTTCATTTGACTTTCATTTGATTCAATTAGCTTTGTTGAATGCATTTGAGTTTCATTTGATTCAATTAGCTTTGTTTGAATACATTTGAGTTTCATTTGATTCATTAGCTTTGTTTGACTTCATTTGACTTTCATTTGATTCAATTAGCTTTGTTGAATGCATTTGAGTTTCATTTGATTCAGATTAGCTTTGTTGAATACATTTGAGTTTCATTTGATTCAATTAGCTTTGTTTGACTTCATTTGACTTTCATTTGATTCAATTAGCTTTGTTTGAATGCATTTGACTTTCATTTGATTCAATTAGCTTTGTTGAATGCATTTGAGTTTTCATTTGATTGATTAGCTTTGTTGAATACATTTGAGTTTTTTTCATTTTGATTTAATTAGCTTTGTTTGATTTCATTTAATTTTCATTTGATTGATTAGCTTTGTTTGACTTCATTTGACTTTCATTTGATTCAATTAGCTTTGTTAAATGCATTTGAGTTTCATTTGATTTTATTAACTTTGTTGAATGCATTTGAGTTTCATTTGATTCTATTTGCTATGTTTGATTTCATTTGACTTTAATTTGATTCAATTAGCTTTGTTTGACTTCATTTGACTTTTATTTGATTCATTAGCTTTGTTGAATGCATTTGAGTTTCATTTGATTCGATTAGCTTTGTTTGACTTTTATTTGACTTTCATTTGATTAATTAGCTTTGTTGAATGCATTTGAGTTTCATTTGATTCGATTAGCTTTGTTGAATGCATTTGAGTTTCATTTGATTGATTAGCTTTGTTTGACTTCATTTGACTTTCATTTGATTCGATTAGCTTTGTTTGACTTCATTTGACTTTCATTTGATTCAATTAGCTTTGTTGAATGCATTTGAGTTTCATTTGATTCAATTAGCTTTGTTTGAATGCATTTGAGTTTCATTTGATTCGATTAGCTTTGTTGAATGCATTTGAGTTTCATTTGATTCGATTAGCTTTGTTGAATGCATTTGAGTTTCATTTGATTCAATTAGCTTTGTTTGACTGCATTTGACTTTCATTTGATTGATTAGCTTTGTTTGAATGCATTTGACTTTCATTTGATTCAATTAGCTTTGTTGAATGCATTTGAGTTTCATTTGATTCAATTAGCTTTGTTGAATGCATTTGAGTTTCATTTGATTCGATTAGCTTTGTTTTTTTTGAATGCATTTGACTTTCATTTGATTATTGATTAGCTTTGTTTGACTTCATTTGACTTTTAATTTGATTCGATTAGCTTTGTTGAATGCATTTGAGTTTCATTTGATTCGATTAGCTTTGTTGAATGCATTTGAGTTTCATTTGATTCAATTAGCTTTGTTGAATGCATTTGAGTTTCATTTGATTAATTAGCTTTGTTTGACATTTTTGAGTTTTTTGTGCATTTAATTTAATTTGATTCAATTAGCTTTGTTTGACTGCATTTGACTTTCATTTGATTCAATTAGCTTTGTTGAATGCATTTGAGTTTCATTTGATTCGATTAGCTTTGTTGAATGCATTTGAGTTTCATTTGATTGATTAGCTTTGTTTGAATGCATTTGAGTTTCATTTGATTCGATTAGCTTTGTTTGACTTCATTTGACTTTCATTTGATTCAATTAGCTTTGTTGAATGCATTTGAGTTTCATTTGATTGATTAGCTTTGTTGAATGCATTTGAGTTTCATTTGATTCGATTAGCTTTGTTTGACTGCATTTGACTTTCATTTGATTCAATTAGCTTTGTTTGACTGCATTTGACTTTCATTTGATTGATTAGCTTTGTTGAATGCATTTGAGTTTCATTTGATTATTAGCTTTTGTTGAATGCATTTGAGTTTCATTTGATTCAATTAGCTTTGTTGAATGCATTTGAGTTTCATTTGATTCAATTAGCTTTGTTGAATGCATTTGAGTTTCATTTGATTCGATTAGCTTTGTTGAATGCATTTGAGTTTCATTTGATTCAATTAGCTTTGTTTGAATACATTTGAGTTTCATTTGATTGATTAGCTTTGTTGAATGCATTTGAGTTTCATTTGATTAGATTAGCTTTGTTGAATGCATTTGAGTTTCATTTGATTCGATTAGCTTTGTTGAATGCATTTGAGTTTCATTTGATTCGATTAGCTTTGTTGAATGCATTTGAGTTTCATTTGATTCAATTAGCTTTGTTGAATGCATTTGACTTTCATTTGATTCAATTAGCTTTGTTTGAATGCATTTGAGTTTCATTTGATTCAATTAGCTTTGTTTGAATGCATTTGAGTTTCATTTGATTCAATTAGCTTTGTTGAATGCATTTGAGTTTCATTTGATTCGATTAGCTTTGTTGAATGCATTTGAGTTTCATTTGATTCGATTAGCTTTGTTTGAATGCATTTGACTTTCATTTGATTTAATTTGTTTGAATGCTTTGAGTTTCATTTGATTCAATTAGCTTTGTTGAATGCATTTGAGTTTCATTTGATTCGATTAGCTTTGTTTGACTGCATTTGAGTTTTATTTGATTAGCTTTGTTGAATGCATTTGAGTTTCATTTGATTCGATTAGCTTTGTTGACTTCATTTGAGTTTCATTTGATTCAATTAGCTTTGTTTGATTGCATTTGAGTTTCATTTGATTCAATTAGCTTTGTTTGACTTCATTTGACTTTCATTTGATTGATTAGCTTTGTTGAATGCATTTGAGTTTCATTTGATTCAATTAGCTTTGTTGAATGCATTTGAGTTTCATTTGATTGATTAGCTTTGTTTGACTGCATTTGAGTTTCATTTGATTCAATTAGCTTTGTTGAATGCATTTGAGTTTCATTTGATTCAATTAGCTTTGTTTGACTTCATTTGAGTTTCATTTGATTGATTAGCTTTGTTTGACTTCATTTGACTTTCATTTGATTAATTAGCTTTGTTGAATGCATTTGAGTTTCATTTGATTGATTAGCTTTGTTGAATGCATTTGAGTTTCATTTGATTCAATTAGCTTTGTGATTTGACTTTCATTTGATTCAATTAGCTTTGTTGACTGCATTTGACTTTCATTTGATTCAATTAGCTTTGTTGAATGCATTTGACTTTCATTTGATTCAATTAGCTTTGTTGAATTCATTTGAGTTTCATTTGATTCGATTAGCTTTGTTGAATGCATTTGAGTTTCATTTGATTTGATTAGCTTTGTTTGAATGCATTTGAGTTTCATTTGATTCAATTAGCTTTGTTGAATGCATTTGAGTTTCATTTGATTCAATTAGCTTTGTTGAATGCATTTGAGTTTCATTTGATTCGATTAGCTTTGTTGAATGCATTTGAGTTTCATTTGATTCAATTAGCTTTGTTGAATGCATTTGAGTTTCATTTGATTGATTAGCTTTGTTTGAATGCATTTGAGTTTCATTTGATTCGATTAGCTTTGTTTGACTTTCATTTGACTTTCATTTGATTCGATTAGCTTTGTTTGACTTCATTTGAGTTTCATTTGATTCGATTAGCTTTGTTGAATGCATTTGAGTTTCATTTGATTCAATTAGCTTTGTTGAATGCATTTGAGTTTCATTTGATTCAATTAGCTTTGTTTGAATGTATTTGAGTTTCATTTGATTCAATTAGCTTTGTTTGATTCATTTGACTTTCATTTGATTCAATTAGCTTTGTTGAATGCATTTGAGTTTCATTTGATTAATTAGCTTTGTTGAATACATTTGAGTTTCATTTGATTCAATTAGTTGCTTTGTTGAATGCATTTGAGTTTCATTTGATTAATTAGCTTTGTTGAATGCATTTGAGTTTCATTTGATTCGATTAGCTTTGTTGAATGCATTTGAGTTTCATTTGATTCGATTAGTTTTGTTGACTGCATTTGAGTTTCATTTGATTGATTAGCTTTGTTGAATGCATTTGAGTTTCATTTGATTCGATTAGCTTTGTTTGACTGCATTTGACTTTCATTTGATTCGATTAGCTTTGTTGAATGCATTTGAGTTTCATTTGATTAATTAGCTTTGTTGAATGCATTTGAGTTTCATTTGATTGATTAGCTTTGTTTGACTTTCATTTGATTGATTAGCTTTGTTGAATGCATTTGAGTTTCATTTGATTCAATTAGCTTTGTTTGATTTCATTTGACTTTCATTTGATTGATTAGCTTTGTTGAATGCATTTGAGTTTCATTTGATTCAATTAGCTTTGTTGAATACATTTGAGTTTCATTTGATTCAATTAGCTTTGTTTGAATGCATTTGACTTTCATTTGATTGATTAGCTTTGTTGAATGCATTTGAGTTTCATTTGATTCGATTAGCTTTGTTTGACTTCATTTGACTTTCATTTGATTTAATTAGCTTTGTTGAATGCATTTGAGTTTCATTTGATTCAATTAGCTTTGTTGAATGCATTTGAGTTTCATTTGATTAATTAGCTTTGTTTGAATGCATTTGAGTTTCATTTGATTCAATTAGCTTTGTTTGACTTCATTTGACTTTCATTTGATTCGATTAGCTTTGTTGAATGCATTTGAGTTTTCATTTGATTTCGATTAGCTTTGTTGAATGCATTTGAGTTTCATTTGATTAAATTAGCTTTGTTTGAGTTTCATTTGATTGAATTAGCTTTGTTTGACTTCATTTGAGTTTCATTTGATTGATTAGCTTTGTTGAATGCATTTGAGTTTCATTTGATTGATTAGCTTTGTTGAATGCATTTGAGTTTCATTTGATTCGATTAGCTTTGTTGAATGCATTTGAGTTTCATTTGATTAATTAGCTTTGTTTGAATGCATTTGAGTTTCATTTGATTCGATTAGCTTTGTTTGAATTTGGCTTTCATTTGATTCGATTAGCTTTGTTGAATGCATTTGAGTTTCATTTGATTGATTAGCTTTGTTGAATGCATTTTTGAGTTTCATTTGATTGATTAGCTTTGTTGAATGCATTTGAGTTTCATTTGATTAATTAGCTTTGTTGAATGCATTTGAGTTTCATTTGATTCAATTAGCTTTGTTTGATTGCATTTGAGTTTCATTTGATTCAATTAGCTTTGTTTGAATGCATTTGACTTTCATTTGATTCAATTAGCTTTGTTGAATGCATTTGAGTTTCATTTGATTAATTAGCTTTGTTTGACTGCATTTGAGTTTCATTTGATTGATTAGCTTTGTTGAATGCATTTGAGTTTCATTTGATTGATTAGCTTTGTTGAATGCATTTGAGTTTCATTTGATTCGATTAGCTTTGTTGAATGCATTTGAGTTTCATTTGATTGATTAGCTTTGTTGAATGCATTTGAGTTTCATTTGATTAATTAGCTTTGTTGAACTGCATTTGAGTTTCATTTGATTCGATTAGCTTTGTTGAATGCATTTGAGTTTCATTTGATTCAATTAGCTTTGTTTGACTTCATTTGACTTTCATTTGATTCGATTAGCTTTGTTGAATGCATTTGAGTTTCATTTGATTCGATTAGCTTTGTTTGAATGCATTTGAGTTTCATTTGATTCGATTAGCTTTGTTTGAATGCATTTGAGTTTCATTTGATTCAATTAGCTTTGTTGAATGCATTTGAGTTTCATTTGATTAAATTAGCTTTGTTGAATGCATTTGAGTTTTCATTTGATTCGATTAGCTTTGTTTGAATGCATTTGACTTTCATTTGATTCGATTAGCTTTGTTGAATGCATTTGAGTTTCATTTGATTCGATTAGCTTTGTTGAATGCATTTGAGTTTCATTTGATTCGATTAGCTTTGTTGAATGCATTTGACTTTCATTTGATTCGATTAGCTTTGTTGAATGCATTTGAGTTTCATTTGATTGATTAGCTTTGTTGAATGCATTTGAGTTTCATTTGATTCAATTAGCTTTGTTGAATGCATTTGACTTTCATTTGATTAATTAGCTTTGTTGAATGCATTTGAGTTTCATTTGATTCAATTAGCTTTGTTGAATGCATTTGAGTTTCATTTGATTGATTAGCTTTGTTGAATGCATTTGAGTTTCATTTGATTCAATTAGCTTTGTTTGACTGCATTTGACTTTCATTTGATTCGATTAGCTTTGTTGAATGCATTTGATTTTCATTTGATTCGATTAGCTTTGTTGAATGCATTTGAGTTTCATTTGATTCGATTAGCTTTGTTGACTGCATTTGACTTTCATTTGATTCGATTAGCTTTGTTTGACTGCATTTGAGTTTCATTTGATTCGATTAGCTTTGTTGAATGCATTTGAGTTTCATTTGATTCAATTAGCTTTGTTGAATGCATTTGAGTTTCATTTGATTCGATTAGCTTTGTTGAATGCATTTGAGTTTCATTTGATTGATTAGCTTTGTTTGAATGCATTTGACTTTCATTTGATTCGATTAGCTTTGTTGAATGCATTTGAGTTTCATTTGATTCGATTAGCTTTGTTTGACTTCATTTGACTTTCATTTGATTCGATTAGCTTTGTTGAATGCATTTGAGTTTCATTTGATTCGATTAGCTTTGTTGAATGCATTTGAGTTTCATTTGATTGATTAGCTTTGTTTGAATGCATTTGAGTTTCATTTGATTTGATTAGCTTTGTTTGACTGCATTTGAGTTTCATTTGATTCGATTAGCTTTGTTGAATGCATTTGAGTTTCATTTGATTCAATTAGCTTTGTTTGAATGCATTTGAGTTTCATTTGATTCAATTAGCTTTGTTGAATGCATTTGAGTTTCATTTGATTCTTAATTAGCTTTGTTGAATGCATTTGAGTTTCATTTGATTGATTAGCTTTGTTTGAATGCATTTGACTTTCATTTGATTCGATTAGCTTTGTTGAATGCATTTTGAGTTTCATTTGATTAATTAGCTTTGTTGAATGCATTTGAGTTTCATTTGATTCAATTAGCTTTGTTTGACTGCATTTGAGTTTCATTTGATTGATTAGCTTTGTTGAATGCATTTGAGTTTCATTTGATTCAATTAGCTTTGTTGAATGCATTTGAGTTTCATTTGATTCGATTAGCTTTGTTTGAATGCATTTGACTTTCATTTGATTCGATTAGCTTTGTTGAATGCATTTGAGTTTCATTTGATTCGATTAGCTTTGTTGAATGCATTTGAGTTTCATTTGATTCGATTAGCTTTGTTTGAATGCATTTGAGTTTCATTTGATTGATTAGCTTTGTTGAATGCATTTGAGTTTCATTTGATTCAATTAGCTTTGTTTGAATGCATTTGAGTTTCATTTGATTCGATTAGCTTTGTTGAATGCATTTGAGTTTCATTTGATTCGATTAGCTTTGTTGAATGCATTTGAGTTTCATTTGATTCAATTAGCTTTGTTGAATGCATTTGAGTTTCATTTGATTCAATTAGCTTTGTTTGACTGCATTTGAGTTTCATTTGATTCGATTAGCTTTGTTGAATGCGTTTGAGTTTCATTTGATTGATTAGCTTTGTTTGAATGCATTTGAGTTTCATTTGATTCAATTAGCTTTGTTGAATGCATTTGAGTTTCATTTGATTCGATTAGCTTTGTTGAATGCATTTGAGTTTCATTTGATTGATTAGCTTTGTTTGACTGCATTTGACTTTCATTTGATTCAATTAGCTTTGTTTGAATGCATTTGAGTTTCATTTGATTAATTAGCTTTGTTGAATGCATTTTGAGTTTCATTTGATTGATTAGCTTTGTTGAATTCATTTGATTTTATTTGATTGTTAGCTTTGTTGACTGCATTTGACTTTCATTTGATTAATTAGCTTTGTTGAATGCATTTGAGTTTCATTTGATTCGATTAGCTTTGTTGAATGCATTTGAGTTTCATTTGATTCGATTAGCTTTGTTTGAATTGATTTGAGTTTCATTTGATTCGATTAGCTTTGTTGAATGCATTTGAGTTTTCATTTGATTCGATTAGCTTTGTTTGAATGCATTTGAGTTTCATTTGATTCAATTAGCTTTGTTGAATGCATTTGAGTTTCATTTGATTGATTAGCTTTGTTTGACTGCATTTGACTTTCATTTGATTGATTAGCTTTGTTGAATGCATTTGAGTTTCATTTGATTGATTAGCTTTGTTGAATGCATTTGAGTTTCATTTGATTCAATTAGCTTTGTTGAATGCATTTGAGTTTCATTTGATTCAATTAGCTTTGTTGAATGCATTTGAGTTTCATTTGATTTAATTAGCTTTGTTTGAATTTGCATTTGAGTTTCATTTGATTCGATTAGCTTTTTTGATGTCGTTTGAGTTTCATTTGATTCGATTAGCTTTGTTGAATGCATTTGAGTTTCATTTGATTCAATTAGCTTTGTTGAATGCATTTGAGTTTCATTTGATTCAATTAGCTTTGTTGAATGCATTTGAGTTTCATTTGATTCAATTAGCTTTTTGTTGAATGCATTTGAGTTTCATTTGATTGATTAGCTTTGTTTGATTGCATTTGAGTTTCATTTGATTCGATTAGCTTTGTTGAATGCATTTGAGTTTCATTTGATTGATTAGCTTTGTTGAATGCATTTGAGTTTCATTTGATTGATTAGCTTTGTTGAATGCATTTGAGTTTCATTTGATTAATTAGCTTTGTTGAATGCATTTGAGTTTCATTTGATTCGATTAGCTTTGTTGAATGCATTTGACTTTCATTTGATTCGATTAGCTTTGTTGAATGCGTTTGAGTTTCATTTGATTCAATTAGCTTTGTTGAATGCATTTGAGTTTCATTTGATTGATTAGCTTTGTTGAATGCCTTTTTGACTTTCATTTGATTCGATTAGCTTTGTTTGACTGCATTTGAGTTTCATTTGATTCGATTAGCTTTTGTTGAATGCATTTGAGTTTCATTTGATTCAATTAGCTTTGTTGAATGCATTTGAGTTTCATTTGATTGATTAGCTTTGTTGAATGCATTTGAGTTTCATTTGATTGGATTAGCTTTGTTGTGCCTTTTTGAGTTTCATTTGATTCGATTAGCTTTGTTGAATGCATTTGAGTTTCATTTGATTGATTAGCTTTGTTGAATGCATTTGAGTTTCATTTGATTCAATTAGCTTTGTTGAATGCATTTGAGTTTCATTTGATTCGATTAGCTTTGTTTGAATGCATTTGAGTTTCATTTGATTCGATTAGCTTTGTTTGAATGCATTTGAGTTTCATTTGATTCAATTAGCTTTTGAATTGATTTGATGTTTCATTTGATTCAATTAGCTTTGTTGAATGCATTTGAGTTTCATTTGATTCAATTAGCTTTGTTTGAATGCATTTGACTTTCATTTGATTCGATTAGCTTTGTTGAATGCATTTGAGTTTCATTTGATTCGATTAGCTTTGTTTGAATGCATTTGAGTTTCATTTGATTGATTAGCTTTGTTGAATGCATTTGAGTTTCATTTGATTAATTAGCTTTGTTTGAATGCATTTTGAGTTTCATTTGATTCGATTAGCTTTGTTGAATGCATTTGAGTTTCATTTGATTCGATTAGCTTTGTTGAATGCATTTGAGTTTCATTTGATTCGATTAGCTTTGTTGAATGCATTTGAGTTTCATTTGATTTGATTAGCTTTGTTGAATGCATTTGAGTTTCATTTGATTAATTAGCTTTGTTTGACTGCATTTGACTTTCATTTGATTCGATTAGCTTTGTTGAATGCATTTGAGTTTCATTTGATTCGATTAGCTTTGTTGAATGCATTTGAGTTTCATTTGATTAATTAGCTTTGTTTGAATGCATTTGAGTTTCATTGATTTTTTTATTTTTTGATTTTCATTTGATTGATTAGCTTTGTTGAATGCATTTGAGTTTCATTTGATTCAATTAGCTTTGTTTGACTGCATTTGACTTTCATTTGATTGATTAGCTTTGTTGAATGCATTTGAGTTTCATTTGATTCGATTAGCTTTGTTGAATGCATTTGAGTTTCATTTGATTCGATTAGCTTTGTTGAATGCATTTGAGTTTCATTTGATTCAATTAGCTTTGTTGACTGCATTTGAGTTTCATTTGATTCAATTAGCTTTGTTGAATGCATTTGAGTTTCATTTGATTGATTAGCTTTGTTGAATGCATTTGAGTTTCATTTGATTCGATTAGCTTTGTTTGAATGCATTTGACTTTCATTTGATTCGATTAGCTTTGTTGAATGCATTTGAGTTTCATTTGATTCAATTAGCTTTGTTGAATGCATTTGAGTTTCATTTGATTCGATTAGCTTTGTTTGACTTTATTTGACTTTCATTTGATTCAATTAGCTTTGTTGAATGCATTTGAGTTTCATTTGATTCGATTAGCTTTGTTGAATGCATTTGAGTTTCATTTGATTCGATTAGCTTTGTTTAATGCATTTGAGTTTCATTTGATTGATTAGCTTTGTTGAATGCATTTGAGTTTCATTTGATTCGATTAGCTTTGTTTGACTTCATTTGAGTTTCATTTGATTGATTAGCTTTGTTGAATGCATTTGAGTTTCATTTGATTGATTAGCTTTGTTGAATGCATTTGAGTTTCATTTGATTCGATTAGCTTTGTTGAATGCATTTGAGTTTCATTTGATTGATTAGCTTTGTTGAATGCATTTGAGTTTCATTTGATTGATTAGCTTTGTTTGACTTCATTTGAGTTTCATTTGATTCAATTAGCTTTGTTGAATGCATTTGAGTTTCATTTGATTCAATTAGCTTTGTTGAATGCATTTGAGTTTCATTTGATTAATTAGCTTTGTTGAATGCATTTGAGTTTCATTTGATTCGATTAGCTTTGTTTGAATGCATTTGAGTTTCATTTGATTGATTAGCTTTGTTGAATGCATTTGAGTTTCATTTGATTCAATTAGCTTTGTTTGAATGCATTTGAGTTTCATTTGATTCAATTAGCTTTGTTGAATGCATTTGAGTTTCATTTGATTTCAATTAGCTTTGTTGAATGCATTTAAGTTTCATTTGATTCAATTAGCTTTGTTTGACTTCATTTGAGTTTCATTTGATTCGATTAGCTTTGTTGAATGCATTTGAGTTTCATTTGATTCAATTAGCTTTGTTGAATGCATTTGAGTTTCATTTGATTCGATTAGCTTTGTTGAATGCATTTGAGTTTCATTTGATTGATTAGCTTTGTTGACTGCATTTGAGTTTCATTTGATTCGATTAGCTTTGTTGAATGCATTTGAGTTTCATTTGATTCAATTAGCTTTGTTGAATGCATTTGAGTTTCATTTGATTCGATTAGCTTTGTTGAATGCATTTGAGTTTCATTTGATTGATTAGCTTTGTTGAATGCATTTGAGTTTCATTTGATTGATTAGCTTTGTTTGACTGCATTTGAGTTTCATTTGATTCAATTAGCTTTGTTGAATGCATTTGAGTTTCATTTGATTCGATTAGCTTTGTTGAATGCATTTGACTTTCATTTGATTCAATTAGCTTTGTTGAATGCATTTGAGTTTCATTTGATTCAATTAGCTTTGTTGAATGTATTTGAGTTTCATTTGATTCAATTAGCTTTGTTGAATGCATTTGAGTTTCATTTGATTGAATTAGCTTTGTTTGACTTCATTTGAGTTTCATTTGATTTGATTAGCTTTGTTTGACTGCATTTGAGTTTCATTTGATTCAATTAGCTTTGTTGAATGCATTTGAGTTTCATTTGATTGATTAGCTTTGTTGAATGCATTTGAGTTTCATTTGATTCAATTAGCTTTGTTGATTGCATTTGAGTTTCATTTGATTAATTAGCTTTGTTGAATGCATTTGAGTTTCATTTGATTCGATTAGCTTTGTTTGACTTCATTTGAGTTTCATTTGATTGATTAGCTTTGTTTGAATTCATTTGACTTTCATTTGATTCAATTAGCTTTGTTGAATGCATTTGAGTTTCATTTGATTCAATTAGCTTTGTTGAATGCATTTGAGTTTCATTTGATTGATTAGTTTTGTTGAATGCATTTGAGTTTCATTTGATTTGATTAGCTTTGTTTGATTTCATTTGAGTTTCATTTGATTCGATTAGCTTTGTTTGAATGCATTTGAGTTTCATTTGATTAATTAGCTTTGTTGAATGCATTTGAGTTTCATTTGATTTAATTAGCTTTGTTGAATGCATTTGAGTTTCATTTGATTCAATTAGCTTTGTTGAATGCATTTGAGTTTCATTTGATTCGATTAGCTTTGTTTGATTGCATTTGAGTTTCATTTGATTCAATTAGCTTTGTTGAATGCATTTGAGTTTCATTTGATTGATTAGCTTTGTTTGACTTGCTTTGACTTTTCATTTGATTCGATTAGCTTTGTTGAATGCATTTGAGTTTCATTTGATTCGATTAGCTTTTGTTGAATGCATTTGAGTTTCATTTGATTCGATTAGCTTTGTTGAATGCATTTGAGTTTCATTTGATTAATTAGCTTTGTTGAATGCATTTGAGTTTCATTTGATTCAATTAGCTTTGTTGAATGCATTTGAGTTTCATTTGATTAATTAGCTTTGTTGAATGCATTTTGAGTTTCATTTGATTGAATTAGCTTTGTTGAATGCATTTGAGTTTCATTTGATTCAATTAGCTTTGTTGAATGCATTTGAGTTTCATTTGATTCAATTAGCTTTGTTGAATGCATTTGAGTTTCATTTGATTCGATTAGCTTTGTTGAATGCATTTGAGTTTCATTTGATTCGATTAGCTTTGTTTGATTGCATTTGACTTTCATTTGATTCAATTAGCTTTGTTGAATGCATTTGAGTTTCATTTGATTGATTAGCTTTGTTGAATGCATTTGAGTTTCATTTGATTAAATTAGCTTTGTTTGAATGCATTTGAGTTTCATTTGATTCGATTAGCTTTGTTGAATGCATTTGAGTTTCATTTGATTCAATTAGCTTTGATTGAATGCATTTGAGTTTCATTTGATTCGATTAGCTTTGTTGAATGCATTTGAGTTTCATTTGATTCAATTAGCTTTGTTGAATGCATTTGAGTTTCATTTGATTCGATTAGCTTTGTTTGACTTGCATTTGAGTTTCATTTTTTTGTTGAATGCATTTGGTTTCATTTGATTGATTAGCTTTGTTGAATGCATTTTGAGTTTCATTTGATTCGATTAGCTTTGTTGAATGCATTTGAGTTTCATTTGATTGATTAGCTTTGTTTGACTACATTTGACTTTCATTTGATTCGATTAGCTTTGTTGAATGCATTTGAGTTTCATTTGATTCGATTAGCTTTGTTTGACTTCATTTGACTTTCATTTGATTGATTAGCTTTGTTGAATGCATTTGAGTTTCATTTGATTCAATTAGCTTTGTTTGATTGCATTTGATTTTCATTTGATTTGATTAGCTTTGTTGAATGCATTTGAGTTTCATTTGATTCGATTAGCTTTGTTGAATGCATTTGAGTTTCATTTGATTGATTAGCTTTGTTGAGTGCATTTGAGTTTCATTTGATTCGATTAGCTTTGTTGATTGCATTTTGAGTTTCATTTGATTCGATTAGCTTTGTTGAATGCATTTGAGTTTCATTTGATTGATTAGCTTTGTTGACTGCATTTGATTTTCATTTGATTCAATTAGCTTTGTTTGATTACATTTGAGTTTCATTTGATTCGATTAGCTTTGTTGAATGCATTTGAGTTTCATTTGATTCATTAGCTTTGTTGAATGCATTTGAGTTTCATTTGATTGATTAGCTTTGTTGAATGCATTTTGAGTTTCATTTGATTCAATTAGCTTTGTTGAATGCATTTGAGTTTCATGTTGATTAAATTAGCTTTGTTGAATGCATTTGAGTTTCATTTGATTCGATTAGCTAATGTTTGAGTTTCATTTGTTTCAGTTAGCTTTGTTGAATGCATTTGAGTTTCATTTGATTTGATTAGCTTTGTTGATTGCATTTGAGTTTTCATTTGATTGATTAGCTTTGTTGAATTCATTTGAGTTTCCTTTGATTCAATTAGCTTTGTTGAATGTATTTTTGAGTTTCATTTGATTTAATTAGCTTTGTTTGACTGCATTTTGACTTTCATTTGATTCAGTTAGCTTTGTTGAATGCATTTGAGTTTCATTTGATTCAATTAGCTTTGTTGAATGCATTTGAGTTTCATTTGATTTAATTAGATTTGTTGAATGCTTTTGAGTTTCATTTGATTCGATTAGCCTTGTTGAATCATTTGAGTTTCATTTGATTGATTAGCTTTGTTGAATGCATTTGAGTTTCATTTGATTAATTAGCTTTGTTGACTTCATTTGACTTTCATTTGATTCGATTAGCTTTGTTTAAGCATTTGACTTTCATTTGATTTGATTAGCTTTGTTGAATGCATTTGAGTTTCATTTGATTTGATTAGCTTTGTTTAATGCATTTTGAGTTTCATTTGATTGAATTAGCTTTGTTGAATGCATTTGAATTTCATTTGATTGATTAGCTTTGTTGATTACATTTGATTTCATTTGATTCAATTAGCTTTGTTGAATGCATTTGAGTTTCATTTGATTCAATTAGCTTTGTTGACTTCATTTGATTTTCATTTGATTAAATTAAGCTTTGTTGAATGCATTTGAGTTTCATTTGATTCAATTAGCTTTGTTGAATGCATTTTGAGTTTCATTTGATTCAATTAGCCTTTGTTGAATGCATTTGAGTTTCATTTGATTCAATTAGCTTTGTTTGAATGCATTTGAGTTTCATTTGATTGATTAGCTTTGTTGAATGCATTTGAGTTTCATTTGATTTAATTAGCTTTGTTTGACTTCATTTGACTTTCATTTGATTTGATTGGCTTTGTTAAATGCATTTGAGTTTTCATTTGATTGATTAGCTTTGTTGAATGCATTTGATTTCATTTGATTCGATTAGCTTTGTTTGATTCATTTGAGTTTCATTTGATTCGATTAGCTTTTTGAATGCATTTGAGTTTCATTTGATTGATTAGCTTTGTTGAATGCATTTGAGTTTCATTTGATTTGATTAGCTTTGTTGAATGCATTTTGAGTTTCATTTGATTAATTAGCTTTGTTTGAATCATTTGAGTTTCATTGATTCGTATTAGCTTTGTTGAATGCATTTGAGTTTCATTTGATTAATTAGCTTTGTTTGACTTCATTTGACTTTCATTTGATTTGATTAGCTTTTGTTTGACTTCATTTGACTTTCATTTGATTCAATTAGCTTTGTTGAATGCATTTGAGTTTCGTTTGATTAGATTAGCTTTGTTGAATGCATTTTAGTTTCATTTGATTCAATTAGCTTTGTTGAATGCATTTGAGTTTCATTTGATTGATTAGCTTTGTTGAATGCATTTGAGTTTCATTTGATTAGATTAGCTTTGTTGAATGCATTTGAGTTTCATTTGATTAATTGGCCTTTTGATTGCATTTGGGTTTTCGTTGATTTCGATTAGGTTTGTTTGACTTCTTTTGAGTTTCATTTGATTAATTAGCTTTGTTGAATGCGTTTTGTAGTTTCATTTGATTGATAGCTTTGTTTGACTGCAGTTGAGCTTCGTTTCATTTGATTAGCTTTATTTGACTGCATTGGAGTACCGTTTAATTCTATTAGCTTTGATTCAGTTACATTTGACTTTCATTTGATTTCAATTAGCTTCATTGTATGTATTTGAGTTTCATTTGATTAAATTAGCTTTGTTTGAATGCATTTGCCTTTCAGTTGATTTAATTCGCTTTGTTGAATGCATTTGATTTTCATTTGATTTAATTAGCTTTATTTAGATGCATTTTAGTTTCATTTGATTCGATTAGCTTTCTTTGAATGCATTTGAGTTTCATTTGATTCAATTAGTTTTGTTGAATGCATTTGAGTTTCATTTGATTGATTAACAGTGTTGCCTGCATTTTGAGTTTCATTTTAGTTGATTAGCTTTTGTTGAATGCTTTGAGTTTTATTTATTCATTAGCTTTTTTGTTTGGCTTCATTTGACTGTTCAGTTAGTTCGATTTGTTTTGTTAATGCCCCTCCCATTTGGGTTTCATTTGATTGATTAGCTTTGTTGAATGGTTTTGAGTTTCATTTGATTATTAGCTTTGTTGATTGCATTTGAGTTTCTTTTGATTCAAATAGCTTTGTTGAATGCATTTGACTTTCATTTGATTAGCTTTTATGATGCATTTGAGATTCATTTATTGATTAGTTTTGTTGAATTCATTTGAGTTTCTTTTGATTCAATTGGGTACGTTGAATGCATTTGAGTTTCATTTGATTGATTTAGGCTTTGTTGCCTGCATTTTGAGTTTCTTTTGATTTAAATTGGCTTTGTTGATTGCATTTGACTTTTCATTTGATTCAATTAGCTTTTATTGAATGCATTTTAGTTTGCATTTAGTTAAATTAGCTTTGTTGATTGCATTTGAATTTCATTTAATTCTATTAGAACAGTTGACTGCATTTGCACTTTCATTTGATTTAATTAACTTTGTTTGGCTCATTTGAGTTTAATTTGATTCAATTAGCTTTATTAGATAATTTTGATTTTCATTTGATTCCATTAGCTTTGTTAATCTTTTGAGTTTCATTTCATTTGATTGGGTTTGATAGAATACGTTTGAGTTTGATTTGATTGAAGTAGCTTTGTTAACTGCATTTGAGTTTCATTTGATTCGATTAGCTTTGTTTGACTGCATCCGAATTTCATTTGATTGATTAGCTTTGTTGAATGCATTTTGAGTTTCGTTTGATTCGATTAGGCTTTGTTGAATGTATTTGAGTTTCATTTGATTCGATTAGCTTTGTTTTACTGCATTTGACTTTCATTTGATTTGATTAGCTTTGTTAGATTCATTTGCTTACGTTTGGTTGATTAGCTTTGTTTGACTTCATTTGCGCTTTCATTTGATTCGGATAGCTTAGTTTGTTTGACTGCATTTGTCTTTCGTTTGATTCAATTAGCTTTCTTAAAATAGATTTGAGTTTCATTTGATTCATTAGCTTTGTTTGAATGCATTTGACTTTCATTTGATTGATTAGCTTTATTTGAATACATTTGGTTTCATTTGATTCGATTAGCTTTGATCTAGATGCATTTGGTTTCATTTGATTCATTAGCTTTGTTGAATTCATTTGGGTTTCATTTGATTAGATTAGCTTTGTTGATTGCATTTGAGTTTCATTTGATTGATTAGGTTTGTTTGACTTCATTTGACCTTTCCTTTAATTGATTAGCTTTGTTGAATGCATTTCAGTTTCATTTGATTCAATTAGCTTTGTATGACTGCGTTTGAGTTTCATTTGATTGATTAGTTTTGTTGAATGCATTTGAGTTTCATTTGATTCAATTAGCTTTGTTGAATACATTTGAGTTTCATTTGATTCGATTAGCTTTGTTGAATCACTTGAACCGGTTTCATTTGATTCATTAGCTTTGTTGAATGCCTTTTTGAGTTTCATTTGATTGATTAGCTTTGTTTAAATGCATTTGAGTTTCATTAAATTGAATTGCTTTGTTTGCAGCTTGCCAGTTGACTTTACATTTGATTCAATTAGCTTTGTTAAAGCGACAGTTTCATTTGATTATTTGTTTTGTTTGGCTATCCCTTTCATTTGATTTAATTAACTTTGTTAGACTTCATTTGAGTTTCATGATTCAATTAGCTTTGTTGAAAGCTTATTTGATTTCATTTGATTCGGTTAGCTTTTAACTTTGAATGCATTTGATTTTCATTTGATTTAATTGGCTTTATTGAATGCATTTTGAGTTTTATTTGATTGATTAGGCTTTTTGTTTAAGACGTTTGAGCACCGTTTGGGTCCGATTAGTTTTTGTTGAATGTATTTTGGGTTTGATTTTGTTTCATTAGCTTTGTTTGCCATCCATTTTAGGTTTTGTTTTGATTCAATTAGCTTTGTTGATTGCATTTGAGTTTCATTTGATTCGATTAGCTTTGTTGAATGCATTTGAGTTTCATTTGATTTGATTGCTTTGTTGAATGCATTTGAGTTTCATTTGAGTTAATTAGCTTTGTTTGAATACGTTTGACTTTCATTTGATTCAATTAGCTTTGTTTGAATGCATTTGAGTTTCATTTGATTCGATTAGCTTTGTTGAATGCATTTAGTTTCATTTGATTCGATTAGCTTTGTTTGAATGCATTTGAGTTTCATTTGATTTGATTAGCTTTGTTGAATGCGTTTGAGTTTCATTTGATTGATTAGCTTTGTTGAATGCATTTGAGTTTCATTTGATTGATTAGCTTTGTTGAATGCATTTGAGTTTCATTTGATTCAATTAGCTTTGTTGAATGCATTTGAGTTTCATTTGATTAATTAGCTTTGTTGAATGCATTTGAGTTTCATTTGATTCGATTAGCTTTGTTGAATGCATTTGAGTTTCATTTGATTGATTAGCTTTGTTGAATGCATTTGAGTTTCATTTGATTCAATTAGCTTTGTTGAATGCATTTGAGTTTCATTTGATTCAATTAGCTTTGTTGAATGCATTTGAGTTTCATTTGATTCGATTAGCTTTGTTTGAATGCATTTGAGTTTCATTTGATTCGATTAGCTTTGTTGAATGCATTTGAGTTTCATTTGATTGATTAGCTTTGTTGAATGCATTTGAGTTTCATTTGATTCGATTAGCTTTGTTGAATGCATTTGAGTTTCATTTGATTAATTAGCTTTGTTGAATGCATTTGAGTTTCATTTGATTGATTAGCTTTGTTGAATGCATTTGAGTTTCATTTGATTCGATTAGCTTTGTTGAATGCATTTGAGTTTCATTTGATTTGATTAGCTTTGTTTGACGTCATTTGAGTTTAATTTGATTCGATTAGCTTTGTTGAATGCATTTGAGTTTCATTTGATTCGATTAGCTTTGTTGAATGCATTTGAGTTTCATTTGATTTAATTAGCTTTGTTGAATGCATTTGAGTTTCATTTGATTCGATTAGCTTTGTTTGAATGCATTTGAGTTTCATTTGATTCAATTAGCTTTGTTGAATGCATTTGAGTTTCATTTGATTAATTAGCTTTGTTGAATGCATTTGAGTTTCATTTGATTGATTAGCTTTGTTGAATGCATTTGAGTTTCATTTGATTAATTAGCTTTGTTGAATGCATTTGAGTTTCATTTTTGTTATGTTTTGTTTGATCATTTGAGTTTCATTTGATTCGATTAGTTTTGTTGAATGCATTTGAGTTTCATTTGATTCGATTAGCTTTGTTGAATGCATTTGAGTTTCATTTGATTGATTAGCTTTGTTGAATGCATTTGAGTTTCATTTGATTCAATTAGCTTTGTTGAATGCATTTGAGTTTCATTTGATTCAATTAGCTTTGTTGAATGCATTTGAGTTTCATTTGATTCAATTAGCTTTGTTGAATGCATTTGAGTTTCATTTGATTCGATTAGCTTTGTTGAATGCATTTGAGTTTCATTTGATTCAATTAGCTTTGTTGAATGCATTTGAGTTTCATTTGATTGATTAGCTTTGTTTGAATGCATTTGAGTTTCATTTGATTCGATTAGCTTTGTTGAATACATTTGAGTTTCATTTGATTCGATTAGCTTTGTTGAATGCATTTGAGTTTCATTTGATTCAATTAGCTTTGTTGAATGCATTTGAGTTTCATTTGATTCGATTAGCTTTGTTGAATGCATTTGAGTTTCATTTGATTCGATTAGCTTTGTTGAATGCATTTGAGTTTCATTTGATTGATTAGCTTTGTTTGAATGCATTTGAGTTTCATTTGATTCAATTAGCTTTGTTGAATGCATTTGAGTTTCATTTGATTCGATTAGCTTTGTTGAATGCATTTGAGTTTCATTTGATTCGATTAGCTTTGTTGAATGCATTTGAGTTTCATTTGATTCGATTAGCTTTGTTGAATGCATTTGAGTTTCATTTGATTAATTAGCTTTGTTGAATGCATTTGAGTTTCATTTGATTGATTAGCTTTGTTGAATGCGTTTGAGTTTCATTTGATTGATTAGCTTTGTTGAATGCATTTGAGTTTCATTTGATTCAATTAGCTTTGTTGAATGCATTTGAGTTTCATTTGATTCAATTAGCTTTGTTGAATGCATTTGAGTTTCATTTGATTGATTAGCTTTGTTGAATGCATTTGAGTTTCATTTGATTGATTAGCTTTGTTGAATGCATTTGAGTTTCATTTGATTCGATTAGCTTTGTTGAATGCATTTGAGTTTCATTTGATTCAATTAGCTTTGTTGAATGCATTTGAGTTTCATTTGATTCGATTAGCTTTGTTGAATGCATTTGAGTTTCATTTGATTCAATTAGCTTTGTTGAATGCATTTGAGTTTCATTTGATTCGATTAGCTTTGTTGAATGCATTTGAGTTTCATTTGATTGATTAGCTTTGTTGAATGCATTTGAGTTTCATTTGATTCAATTAGCTTTGTTGAATGCATTTGAGTTTCATTTGATTGATTAGCTTTGTTTGAATGCATTTGAGTTTCATTTGATTCAATTAGCTTTGTTGAATGCATTTGAGTTTCATTTGATTGATTAGCTTTGTTGAATGCATTTGAGTTTCATTTGATTAATTAGCTTTGTTGAATGCATTTGAGTTTCATTTGATTAATTAGCTTTGTTGAATGCATTTGAGTTTCATTTGATTGATTAGCTTTGTTGAATGCATTTGAGTTTCATTTGATTCAATTAGCTTTGTTGAATGCATTTGAGTTTCATTTGATTCAATTAGCTTTGTTGAATGCATTTGAGTTTCATTTGATTCGATTAGCTTTGTTTGAATGCATTTGAGTTTCATTTGATTCAATTAGCTTTGTTGAATGCATTTGAGTTTCATTTGATTCAATTAGCTTTGTTGAATGCATTTGAGTTTCATTTGATTGATTAGCTTTGTTTGAATGCATTTGAGTTTCATTTGATTAAGTTTAGCTTTGTGAATGCATTTGAGTTTCATTTGATTCGATTAGCTTTGTTGAATGCATTTGAGTTTCATTTGATTCGATTAGCTTTGTTGAATGCATTTGAGTTTCATTTGATTGATTAGCTTTGTTGAATGCATTTGAGTTTCATTTGATTCAATTAGCTTTGTTGAATGCATTTGAGTTTCATTTGATTGATTAGCTTTGTTTGAATGCATTTGAGTTTCATTTGATTAATTAGCTTTGTTTGACTGCATTTGAGTTTCATTTGATTCGATTAGCTTTGTTGAATGCATTTGAGTTTCATTTGATTGATTAGCTTTGTTGAATGCATTTGAGTTTCATTTGATTGATTAGCTTTGTTGAATGCATTTGAGTTTCATTTGATTCGATTAGCTTTGTTGAATGCATTTGAGTTTCATTTGATTAATTAGCTTTGTTGAATGCATTTGAGTTTCATTTGATTCGATTAGCTTTGTTGAATGCATTTGAGTTTCATTTGATTGATTAGCTTTGTTGAATGCATTTGAGTTTCATTTGATTCAATTAGCTTTGTTGAATGCATTTGAGTTTCATTTGATTGAATTAGCTTTGTTGAATGCATTTGAGTTTCATTTGATTGATTAGCTTTTGTTGAATGCATTTGAGTTTCATTTGATTCAATTAGCTTTGTTGAATGCATTTGAGTTTCATTTGATTCGATTAGCTTTGTTGAATGCATTTGAGTTTCATTTGATTGATTAGCTTTGTTGAATGCATTTGAGTTTCATTTGATTCAATTAGCTTTGTTGAATGCATTTGAGTTTCATTTGATTCGATTAGCTTTGTTGAATGCATTTGAGTTTCATTTGATTGATTAGCTTTGTTGAATGCATTTGAGTTTCATTTGATTAATTAGCTTTGTTGAATGCATTTGAGTTTCATTTGATTCGATTAGCTTTGTTGAATGCATTTGAGTTTCATTTGATTCGATTAGCTTTGTTTGAATGCATTTGAGTTTCATTTGATTGATTAGCTTTGTTGAATGCATTTGAGTTTCATTTGATTCAATTAGCTTTGTTGAATGCATTTGAGTTTCATTTGATTCGATTAGCTTTGTTGAATGCATTTGAGTTTCATTTGATTCAATTAGCTTTGTTGAATGCATTTGAGTTTCATTTGATTCAATTAGCTTTGTTTGAATGCATTTGAGTTTCATTTGATTGATTAGCTTTGTTGAATGCATTTGAGTTTCATTTGATTCAATTAGCTTTGTTGAATGCATTTGAGTTTCATTTGATTCAATTAGCTTTGTTGAATGCATTTGAGTTTCATTTGATTGATTAGCTTTGTTTGACTGCATTTGAGTTTCATTTGATTGATTAGCTTTGTTGAATGCATTTGAGTTTCATTTGATTCGATTAGCTTTGTTGAATGCATTTGAGTTTCATTTGATTCAATTAGCTTTGTTGAATGCATTTGAGTTTCATTTGATTGAATTAGCTTTGTTTGAATGCATTTGAGTTTCATTTGATTGATTAGCTTTGTTTGAATGCATTTGTTTTTGTTTCATTTGATTCAATTAGCTTTGTTGAATGCATTTGAGTTTCATTTGATTCGATTAGCTTTGTTGAATGCATTTGAGTTTCATTTGATTGATTAGCTTTGTTGAATGCATTTGAGTTTCATTTGATTGATTAGCTTTGTTGAATGCATTTGAGTTTTCATTTGATTCGATTAGCTTTGTTGAATGCATTTGAGTTTCATTTGATTCGATTAGCTTTGTTGAATGCATTTGAGTTTCATTTGATTCAATTAGCTTTGTTGAATGCATTTGAGTTTCATTTGATTCGATTAGCTTTGTTTGAATGCATTTGAGTTTCATTTGATTGATTAGCTTTGTTGAATGCATTTGAGTTTCATTTGATTCGATTAGCTTTGTTGAATGCATTTGAGTTTCATTTGATTGATTAGCTTTGTTGAATGCATTTGAGTTTCATTTGATTCAATTAGCTTTGTTGAATGCATTTGAGTTTCATTTGATTCGATTAGCTTTGTTGAATGCATTTGAGTTTCATTTGATTCGATTAGCTTTGTTGAATGCATTTGATGTTTCATTTGATTCGATTAGCTTTGTTGAATGCATTTGAGTTTCATTTGATTCGATTAGCTTTGTTGAATGCATTTGAGTTTCATTTGATTGATTAGCTTTGTTGAATGCATTTGAGTTTCATTTGATTAATTAGCTTTGTTTGACTGCATTTGAGTTTCATTTGATTCGATTAGCTTTGTTGAATGCATTTGAGTTTCATTTGATTCGATTAGCTTTGTTGAATGCATTTGAGTTTCATTTGATTCGATTAGCTTTGTTGAATGCATTTGAGTTTCATTTGATTTGATTAGCTTTGTTTGAATGCATTTGAGTTTCATTTGATTCGATTAGCTTTGTTGAATGCATTTGAGTTTCATTTGATTCAATTAGCTTTGTTGAATGCATTTGAGTTTCATTTGATTGATTAGCTTTGTTGAATGCATTTGAGTTTCATTTGATTCGATTAGCTTTGTTTGAATGCATTTGAGTTTCATTTGATTCAATTAGCTTTGTTGAATGCATTTGAGTTTCATTTGATTGATTAGCTTTGTTGAATGCATTTGAGTTTCATTTGATTGATTAGCTTTGTTGAATGCATTTGAGTTTCATTTGATTCGATTAGCTTTGTTGAATGCATTTGAGTTTCATTTTTGATTCAATTAGCTTTGTTGAATGCATTTGAGTTTCATTTGATTCAATTAGCTTTGTTGAATGCATTTGAGTTTCATTTGATTCAATTAGCTTTGTTGAATGCATTTGAGTTTCATTTGATTCGATTAGCTTTGTTGACTGCATTTGAGTTTCATTTGATTGATTAGCTTTGTTGAATGCATTTGAGTTTCATTTGATTAATTAGCTTTGTTGAATGCATTTGAGTTTCATTTGATTCGATTAGCTTTGTTGAATGCATTTGAGTTTCATTTGATTCGATTAGCTTTGTTGAATGCATTTGAGTTTCATTTGATTCGATTAGCTTTGTTGAATGCATTTGAGTTTCATTTGATTCGATTAGCTTTGTTGAATGCATTTGAGTTTCATTTGATTCAATTAGCTTTGTTGAATGCATTTGAGTTTCATTTGATTCGATTAGCTTTGTTTGAATGCATTTGAGTTTCATTTGATTCAATTAGCTTTGTTGAATGCATTTGAGTTTCATTTGATTCGATTAGCTTTGTTGAATGCATTTGAGTTTCATTTGATTCAATTAGCTTTGTTTTTGAATGCATTTGAGTTTCATTTGATTCGATTAGCTTTGTTGAATGCATTTGAGTTTCATTTGATTCAATTAGCTTTGTTGAATGCATTTGAGTTTCATTTGATTGATTAGCTTTGTTGAATGCATTTGAGTTTCATTTGATTCAATTAGCTTTGTTGAATGCATTTGAGTTTCATTTGATTCGATTAGCTTTGTTTGAATGCATTTGAGTTTCATTTGATTCAATTAGCTTTGTTGAATGCATTTGAGTTTCATTTGATTCGATTAGCTTTGTTGAATGCATTTGAGTTTCATTTGATTCGATTAGCTTTGTTGAATGCATTTGAGTTTTCATTTGATTCGATTAGCTTTGTTTGAATGCATTTGAGTTTCATTTGATTCGATTAGCTTTGTTTGAATGCATTTGAGTTTCATTTGATTCGATTAGCTTTGTTGAATGCATTTGAGTTTCATTTGATTCGATTAGCTTTGTTGAATGCATTTGAGTTTCATTTGATTCGATTAGCTTTGTTTGAATGCATTTGAGTTTCATTTGATTCAATTAGCTTTGTTTGACTGCATTTGAGTTTCATTTGATTGATTAGCTTTGTTGAATGCATTTGAGTTTCATTTGATTCGATTAGCTTTGTTGAATGCATTTGAGTTTCATTTGATTCGATTAGCTTTGTTGAATGCATTTGAGTTTCATTTGATTGATTAGCTTTGTTGAATGCATTTGAGTTTCATTTGATTCGATTAGCTTTGTTGAATGCATTTGAGTTTCATTTGATTCGATTAGCTTTGTTGAATGCATTTGAGTTTCATTTGATTCAATTAGCTTTGTTGAATGCATTTGAGTTTCATTTGATTGATTAGCTTTGTTGAATGCATTTGAGTTTCATTTGATTGATTAGCTTTGTTTGAATGCATTTGACTTTCATTTGATTCGATTAGCTTTGTTGAATGCATTTGAGTTTCATTTGATTGATTAGCTTTGTTGAATGCATTTGAGTTTCATTTGATTCGATTAGCTTTGTTGAATGCATTTGAGTTTCATTTGATTGATTAGCTTTGTTGAATGCATTTGAGTTTCATTTGATTCGATTAGCTTTGTTTGAATGCATTTGAGTTTCATTTGATTCGATTAGCTTTGTTGAATGCATTTGAGTTTCATTTGATTCGATTAGCTTTGTTGAATGCATTTGAGTTTCATTTGATTCGATTAGCTTTGTTGAATGCATTTGAGTTTCATTTGATTCAATTAGCTTTGTTGAATGCATTTGAGTTTCATTTGATTTGATTAGCTTTGTTTGAATGCATTTGAGTTTCATTTGTTTATTTGTTGATTAGCTTTGTTGAATGCATTTGAGTTTCATTTGATTCAATTAGCTTTGTTGAATGCATTTGAGTTTCATTTGATTCATTAGCTTTGTTGAATGCATTTGAGTTTCATTTGATTCGATTAGCTTTGTTGAATGCATTTGAGTTTCATTTGATTCGATTAGCTTTGTTGAATGCATTTGAGTTTCATTTGATTCAATTAGCTTTGTTGAATGCATTTGAGTTTCATTTGATTCGATTAGCTTTGTTGAATGCATTTGAGTTTCATTTGATTCGATTAGCTTTGTTGAATGCATTTGAGTTTCATTTGATTCGATTAGCTTTTTTTGAATGCATTTGAGTTTCATTTGATTAATTAGCTTTGTTTGAATGCATTTGAGTTTTCATTTGATTCGATTAGCTTTGTTGAATGCATTTGAGTTTCATTTGATTCGATTAGCTTTGTTGAATGCATTTGAGTTTCATTTGATTCGATTAGCTTTGTTGAATGCATTTGAGTTTCATTTGATTCGATTAGCTTTGTTGAATGCATTTGAGTTTCATTTGATTTGATTAGCTTTGTTGAATGCATTTGAGTTTCATTTGATTCAATTAGCTTTGTTTGAATGCATTTGAGTTTCATTTGATTCGATTAGCTTTGTTGAATGCATTTGAGTTTCATTTGATTCAATTAGCTTTGTTGAATGCATTTGAGTTTCATTTGATTCGATTAGCTTTGTTGAATGCATTTGAGTTTCATTTGATTCGATTAGCTTTGTTGAATGCATTTGAGTTTCATTTGATTCAATTAGCTTTGTTGAATGCATTTGAGTTTCATTTGATTCGATTAGCTTTGTTTGAATGCATTTGAGTTTCATTTGATTCGATTAGCTTTGTTGAATGCATTTGAGTTTCATTTGATTCGATTAGCTTTGTTGAATGCATTTGAGTTTCATTTGATTCGATTAGCTTTGTTGAATGCATTTGAGTTTCATTTGATTCAATTAGCTTTGTTTGAATGCATTTGAGTTTCATTTGATTGATTAGCTTTGTTGAATGCATTTGAGTTTCATTTGATTCAATTAGCTTTGTTGAATGCATTTGAGTTTCATTTGATTCAATTAGCTTTGTTGAATGCATTTGAGTTTCATTTGATTCAATTAGCTTTGTTGAATGCATTTGAGTTTCATTTGATTCGATTAGCTTTGTTGAATGCATTTGAGTTTCATTTGATTCGATTAGTTTTGTTGAATGCATTTGAGTTTTTTATTTGATTCGATTAGCTTTGTTGAATGCATTTGAGTTTCATTTGATTCAATTAGCTTTGTTGAATGCATTTGAGTTTCATTTGATTCGATTAGCTTTGTTGAATGCATTTGAGTTTCATTTGATTCGATTAGCTTTGTTGAATGCATTTGAGTTTCATTTGATTCGATTAGCTTTGTTGAATGCATTTGAGTTTCATTTGATTCGATTAGCTTTGTTGAATGCATTTGAGTTTCATTTGATTCAATTAGCTTTGTTGAATGCATTTGAGTTTCATTTGATTGATTAGCTTTGTTGAATGCATTTGAGTTTCATTTGATTCGATTAGCTTTGTTGAATGCATTTGAGTTTCATTTGATTGATTAGCTTTGTTTGAATGCATTTGAGTTTCATTTGATTCGATTAGCTTTGTTGAATGCATTTGAGTTTCATTTGATTCAATTAGCTTTGTTGAATGCATTTGAGTTTCATTTGATTCAATTAGCTTTGTTGAATGCATTTGAGTTTCATTTGATTGATTAGCTTTGTTGAATGCATTTGAGTTTCATTTGATTGATTAGCTTTGTTGAATGCATTTGAGTTTCATTTGATTCGATTAGCTTTGTTTGACTGCATTTGAGTTTCATTTGATTGATTAGCTTTGTTGAATGCATTTGAGTTTCATTTGATTCGATTAGCTTTGTTGAATGCATTTGAGTTTCATTTGATTCGATTAGCTTTGTTGAATGCATTTGAGTTTCATTTGATTGAATTAGCTTTGTTGAATGCATTTGAGTTTCATTTGATTCAATTAGCTTTGTTGAATGCATTTGAGTTTCATTTGATTCGATTAGCTTTGTTGAATGCATTTGAGTTTCATTTGATTCGATTAGCTTTGTTGAATGCATTTGAGTTTCATTTGATTCAATTAGCTTTGTTGAATGCATTTGAGTTTCATTTGATTCAATTAGCTTTGTTGAATGCATTTGAGTTTCATTTGATTCAATTAGCTTTGTTGAATGCATTTGAGTTTCATTTGATTCGATTAGCTTTGTTGAATGCATTTGAGTTTCATTTGATTGATTAGCTTTGTTGAATGCATTTGAGTTTCATTTGATTGATTAGCTTTGTTTGAATGCATTTGAGTTTCATTTGATTCGATTAGCTTTGTTTGAATGCATTTGAGTTTCATTTGATTCGATTAGCTTTGTTGAATGCATTTGAGTTTCATTTGATTCGATTAGCTTTGTTGAATGCATTTGAGTTTCATTTGATTCAATTAGCTTTGTTGAATGCATTTGAGTTTCATTTGATTCAATTAGCTTTGTTGAATGCATTTGAGTTTCATTTGATTCGATTAGCTTTGTTGAATGCATTTGAGTTTCATTTGATTGATTAGCTTTGTTGAATGCATTTGAGTTTCATTTGATTCAATTAGCTTTGTTGAATGCATTTGAGTTTCATTTGATTCGATTAGCTTTGTTGAATGCATTTGAGTTTCATTTGATTCGATTAGCTTTGTTGAATGCATTTGAGTTTCATTTGATTCGATTAGCTTTGTTGAATGCATTTGAGTTTCATTTGATTCGATTAGCTTTGTTGAATGCATTTGAGTTTCATTTGATTCGATTAGCTTTGTTTGAATGCATTTGAGTTTCATTTGATTCGATTAGCTTTGTTGAATGCATTTGAGTTTCATTTGATTCGATTAGCTTTGTTGAATGCATTTGAGTTTCATTTGATTCAATTAGCTTTGTTGAATGCATTTGAGTTTCATTTGATTCGATTAGCTTTGTTGAATGCATTTGAGTTTCATTTGATTGATTAGCTTTGTTTGACTGCTTTGACTTTCATTTGATTCAATTAGCTTTGTTGAATGCATTTGAGTTTCATTTGATTCGATTAGCTTTGTTGAATGCATTTGAGTTTCATTTGATTCAATTAGCTTTGTTGAATGCATTTGAGTTTCATTTGATTCAATTAGCTTTGTTTGAATGCATTTGAGTTTCATTTGATTCGATTAGCTTTGTTGAATGCATTTGAGTTTCATTTGATTGATTAGCTTTGTTGAATGCATTTGAGTTTCATTTGATTCGATTAGCTTTGTTGAATGCATTTGAGTTTCATTTGATTCAATTAGCTTTGTTGAATGCATTTGAGTTTCATTTGATTCGATTAGCTTTGTTGAATGCATTTGAGTTTCATTTGATTCGATTAGCTTTGTTGAATGCATTTGAGTTTCATTTGATTGATTAGCTTTGTTGAATGCATTTGAGTTTTCATTTGATTCGATTAGCTTTGTTTGACTGCATTTGAGTTTCATTTGATTCGATTAGCTTTGTTGAATGCATTTGAGTTTCATTTGATTCGATTAGCTTTGTTGAATGCATTTGACTTTCATTTGATTCAATTAGCTTTGTTGAATGCATTTGAGTTTCATTTGATTCGATTAGCTTTGTTGAATGCATTTGAGTTTCATTTGATTCGATTAGCTTTGTTTGAATGCATTTGAGTTTCATTTGATTCGATTAGCTTTGTTGAATGCATTTGAGTTTCATTTGATTCGATTAGCTTTGTTGAATGCATTTGAGTTTCATTTGATTCGATTAGCTTTGTTGAATGCATTTGAGTTTCATTTGATTGATTAGCTTTGTTGAATGCATTTGAGTTTCATTTGATTGATTAGCTTTGTTTGTTTTTTGATTGATTAGCTTTGTTTGATGCATTTGAGTTTCATTTGATTGATTAGCTTTGTTGAATGCATTTGAGTTTCATTTGATTCGATTAGCTTTGTTGAATGCATTTGAGTTTCATTTGATTCGATTAGCTTTGTTGAATGCATTTGAGTTTCATTTGATTGATTAGCTTTGTTGAATGCATTTGAGTTTCATTTGATTCGATTAGCTTTGTTGAATGCATTTGAGTTTCATTTGATTCGATTAGCTTTGTTGAATGCATTTGAGTTTCATTTGATTCGATTAGCTTTGTTGAATGCATTTGAGTTTCATTTGATTCGATTAGCTTTGTTGAATGCATTTGAGTTTCATTTGATTCGATTAGCTTTGTTTGAATGCATTTGAGTTTCATTTGATTAATTAGCTTTGTTGAATGCATTTGAGTTTCATTTGATTCGATTAGCTTTGTTGAATGCATTTGAGTTTCATTTGATTCGATTAGCTTTGTTGAATGCATTTGAGTTTCATTTGATTCAATTAGCTTTGTTGAATGCATTTGAGTTTCATTTGATTCGATTAGCTTTGTTGCTTTTCATTTGATTCGATTAGCTTTGTTTGAATGCATTTGAGTTTCATTTGATTCGATTAGCTTTGTTGAATGCATTTGAGTTTCATTTGATTGATTAGCTTTGTTGAATGCATTTGAGTTTCATTTGATTCAATTAGCTTTGTTGAATGCATTTGAGTTTCATTTGATTCGATTAGCTTTGTTTGAATGCATTTGAGTTTCATTTGATTCGATTAGCTTTGTTGAATGCGTTTGAGTTTCATTTGATTGATTAGCTTTGTTGAATGCATTTGAGTTTCATTTGATTGATTTAGCTTTGTTGAATGCATTTGAGTTTCATTTGATTGATTAGCTTTGTTTGAATGCATTTGACTTTCATTTGATTCAATTAGCTTTGTTGAATGCATTTGAGTTTCATTTGATTCGATTAGCTTTGTTGAATGCATTTGAGTTTCATTTGATTCGATTAGCTTTGTTGAATGCATTTGAGTTTCATTTGATTGATTAGCTTTGTTGAATGCATTTGAGTTTCATTTGATTGATTAGCTTTGTTTGACTGCATTTGACTTTCATTTGATTGATTAGCTTTGTTGAATGCATTTGAGTTTCATTTGATTCAATTAGCTTTGTTGAATGCATTTGAGTTTCATTTGATTCGATTAGCTTTGTTGAATGCATTTGAGTTTCATTTGATTCGATTAGCTTTGTTGAATGCATTTGAGTTTCATTTGATTCAATTAGCTTTTGTTGAATGCATTTGAGTTTCATTTGATTCGATTAGCTTTGTTGAATGCATTTGAGTTTCATTTGATTCGATTAGCTTTGTTGAATGCATTTGAGTTTCATTTGATTCGATTAGCTTTGTTGAATGCATTTGAGTTTCATTTGATTCGATTAGCTTTGTTGAATGCGTTTGAGTTTCATTTGATTGATTAGCTTTGTTGAATGCATTTGAGTTTCATTTGATTCGATTAGCTTTGTTGAATGCATTTGAGTTTCATTTGATTGATTAGCTTTGTTGAATGCATTTGAGTTTCATTTGATTCGATTAGCTTTGTTGAATGCATTTGAGTTTCATTTGATTCGATTAGCTTTGTTGAATGCATTTGAGTTTTCATTTGATTGATTAGCTTTGTTGAATGCATTTGAGTTTCATTTGATTCGATTAGCTTTGTTGAATGCATTTGAGTTTCATTTGATTCGATTAGCTTTGTTGAATGCATTTGAGTTTCATTTGATTAGATTAGCTTTGTTTGAATGCATTTGAGTTTCATTTGATTCGATTAGCTTTGTTTGAATGCATTTGAGTTTCATTTGATTCGATTAGCTTTGTTGAATGCATTTGAGTTTCATTTGATTGATTAGCTTTGTTGAATGCATTTGAGTTTCATTTGATTCGATTAGCTTTGTTGAATGCATTTGAGTTTCATTTGATTCAATTAGCTTTGTTGAATGCATTTGAGTTTCATTTGATTCGATTAGTTTTTTGTTTGATGCATTTGAGTTTCATTTGTTTTTATTAGCTTTGTTGAATGCATTTGAGTTTCATTTGATTCGATTAGCTTTGTTTGAATGCATTTGAGTTTCATTTGATTCGATTAGCTTTGTTTGAATGCATTTGAGTTTCATTTGATTCGATTAGCTTTGTTGAATGCATTTGAGTTTCATTTGATTCGATTAGCTTTGTTGAATGCATTTGAGTTTCATTTGATTCAATTAGCTTTGTTGAATGCATTTGAGTTTCATTTGATTCAATTAGCTTTGTTGAATGCATTTGAGTTTCATTTGATTCAATTAGCTTTTGTTGAATGCATTTGAGTTTCATTTGATTGATTAGTTTTTGTTGAATGCATTTGAGTTTCATTTGATTCGATTAGCTTTGTTTGACTGCATTTGACTTTCATTTGATTCAATTAGCTTTGTTGAATGCATTTGAGTTTCATTTGATTCGATTAGCTTTGTTGAATGCATTTGAGTTTCATTTGATTCGATTAGCTTTGTTGAATGCATTTGAGTTTCATTTGATTCGATTAGCTTTGTTGAATGCATTTGAGTTTCATTTGATTCGATTAGCTTTGTTGAATGCATTTGAGTTTCATTTGATTCGATTAGCTTTGTTGAATGCATTTGAGTTTCATTTGATTCAATTAGCTTTGTTGAATGCATTTGAGTTTCATTTGATTCGATTAGCTTTGTTGAATGCATTTGAGTTTCATTTGATTCGATTAGCTTTGTTGAATGCATTTGAGTTTCATTTGATTCGATTAGCTTTGTTGAATGCATTTGAGTTTCATTTGATTCGATTAGCTTTGTTGAATGCATTTGAGTTTCATTTGATTCGATTAGCTTTGTTGAATGCATTTGAGTTTCATTTGATTCGATTAGCTTTTGTTTGAATGCATTTGACTTTCATTTGATTTGATTAGCTTTGTTGAATGCATTTGAGTTTCATTTGATTCAATTAGCTTTGTTGAATGCATTTGAGTTTCATTTGATTCGATTAGCTTTGTTGAATGCATTTGAGTTTCATTTGATTCGATTAGCTTTGTTGAATGCATTTGAGTTTCATTTGATTCGATTAGCTTTGTTGAATGCATTTGAGTTTCATTTGATTCGATTAGCTTTGTTGAATGCATTTGAGTTTCATTTGATTCGATTAGCTTTGTTTGAATGCATTTGAGTTTCATTTGATTGATTAGGCTTTGTTGAATGCATTTGAGTTTCATTTGATTCAATTAGCTTTGTTGAATGCATTTGAGTTTCATTTGATTCGATTAGCTTTGTTGAATGCATTTGAGTTTCATTTGATTCGATTAGCTTTGTTGAATGCATTTGAGTTTCATTTGATTCGATTAGCTTTGTTTGAATGCATTTGACTTTCATTTGATTCGATTAGCTTTGTTTGAATGCATTTGAGTTTCATTTGATTCAATTAGCTTTGTTGAATGCATTTGAGTTTCATTTGATTCGATTAGCTTTGTTGAATGCATTTGAGTTTCATTTGATTCGATTAGCTTTGTTTGAATGCATTTGAGTTTCATTTGATTCAATTAGCTTTGTTGAATGCATTTGAGTTTCATTTGATTCGATTAGCTTTGTTGAATGCATTTGAGTTTCATTTGATTCAATTAGCTTTGTTGAATGCATTTGAGTTTCATTTGATTCAATTAGCTTTGTTGAATGCATTTGAGTTTCATTTGATTCGATTAGCTTTGTTTGAATGCATTTGACTTTCATTTGATTCGATTAGCTTTGTTTGAATGCATTTGAGTTTCGTTTGATTCGATTAGCTTTGTTGAATGCATTTGAGTTTCATTTGATTCGATTAGCTTTGTTGAATGCATTTGAGTTTCATTTGATTCGATTAGCTTTGTTGAATGCATTTGAGTTTCATTTGATTCGATTAGCTTTGTTGAATGCATTTGAGTTTCATTTGATTCGATTAGCTTTGTTGAATGCATTTGAGTTTCATTTGATTCGATTAGCTTTGTTGAATGCATTTGAGTTTCATTTGATTCGATTAGCTTTGTTGAATGCGTTTGAGTTTCATTTGATTGATTAGCTTTGTTGAATGCATTTGAGTTTCATTTGATTCGATTAGCTTTGTTGAATGCATTTGAGTTTCATTTGATTCAATTAGCTTTGTTGAATGCATTTGAGTTTCATTTGATTTGATTAGCTTTGTTGAATGCATTTGAGTTTCATTTGATTCGATTAGCTTTGTTGAATGCATTTGAGTTTCATTTGATTCGATTAGCTTTGTTGAATGCATTTGAGTTTCATTTGATTCGATTAGCTTTGTTGAATGCATTTGAGTTTCATTTGATTCAATTAGCTTTGTTTGACTGCATTTGACTTTCATTTGATTGATTAGCTTTGTTGAATGCATTTGAGTTTCATTTGATTCGATTAGCTTTGTTGAATGCATTTGAGTTTCATTTGATTCGATTAGCTTTGTTGAATGCATTTGAGTTTCATTTGATTCGATTAGCTTTGTTGAATGCATTTGAGTTTCATTTGATTAATTAGCTTTGTTGAATGCATTTGAGTTTCATTTGATTCGATTAGCTTTGTTGAATGCATTTGAGTTTCATTTGATTGAATTAGCTTTGTTGAATGCATTTGAGTTTCATTTGATTTTGTTTGTTTGTTATTTGATTCGATTAGCTTTGTTGAATGCATTTGAGTTTCATTTGATTCGATTAGCTTTGTTGAATGCATTTGAGTTTCATTTGATTCGATTAGCTTTTGTTGAATGCATTTGAGTTTCATTTGATTCGATTAGCTTTGTTGAATGCATTTGAGTTTCATTTGATTCGATTAGCTTTGTTTGACTGCATTTGACTTTCATTTGATTCGATTAGCTTTGTTGAATGCATTTGAGTTTCATTTGATTCGATTAGCTTTTTGTTGAATGTTCGTTTGAGTTTCATTTGTTATTATTTAGCTTTGTTGAATGCATTTGAGTTTCATTTGATTTAATTAGCTTTGTTGAATGCATTTGAGTTTCATTTGATTCGATTAGCTTTGTTGAATGCATTTGAGTTTCATTTGATTCGATTAGCTTTGTTGAATGCATTTGAGTTTCATTTGATTCGATTAGCTTTGTTGAATGCATTTGAGTTTCATTTGATTCAATTAGCTTTGTTTGAATGCATTTGAGTTTCATTTGATTCGATTAGCTTTGTTGAATGCATTTGAGTTTCATTTGATTCGATTAGCTTTGTTGAATGCATTTGAGTTTCATTTGATTCGATTAGCTTTGTTGAATGCATTTGAGTTTCATTTGATTGATTAGCTTTGTTGAATGCATTTGAGTTTCATTTGATTCGATTAGCTTTGTTTGACTGCATTTGAGTTTCATTTGATTCGATTAGCTTTGTTGAATGCATTTGAGTTTCATTTGATTCGATTAGCTTTGTTGAATGCATTTGAGTTTCATTTGATTCGATTAGCTTTGTTGAATGCATTTGAGTTTCATTTGATTCGATTAGCTTTGTTTGAATGCATTTGAGTTTCATTTGATTCGATTAGCTTTGTTGAATGCATTTGAGTTTCATTTGATTATTAGGCTTTGTTGAATGCATTTGAGTTTCATTTGATTCGATTAGCTTTGTTTGAATGCATTTGAGTTTCATTTGATTCGATTAGCTTTGTTGAATGCATTTGAGTTTCATTTGATTCGATTAGCTTTGTTGAATGCATTTGAGTTTCATTTGATTCGATTAGCTTTGTTGAATGCATTTGAGTTTCATTTGATTCGATTAGCTTTGTTGAATGCATTTGAGTTTCATTTGATTGAATTAGCTTTGTTGAATGCATTTGAGTTTCATTTGATTCGATTAGCTTTGTTGAATGCATTTGAGTTTCATTTGATTCAATTAGCTTTGTTGAATGCATTTGAGTTTCATTTGATTTGATTAGCTTTGTTGAATGCATTTGAGTTTCATTTGATTCGATTAGCTTTGTTTGAATGCATTTGAGTTTCATTTGATTCGATTAGCTTTGTTTGAATGCATTTGAGTTTCATTTGATTCGATTAGCTTTGTTGAATGCATTTGAGTTTCATTTGATTCGATTAGCTTTGTTTGAATGCATTTGACTTTCATTTGATTTGATTAGCTTTGTTGAATGCATTTGAGTTTCGTTTGATTCAATTAGCTTTGTTGAATGCATTTGAGTTTCATTTGATTCGATTAGCTTTGTTGAATGCATTTGAGTTTCATTTGATTCGATTAGCTTTGTTGAATGCATTTGAGTTTCATTTGATTCAATTAGCTTTGTTGAATGCATTTGAGTTTTCATTTGATTCGATTAGCTTTGTTGAATGCATTTGAGTTTTCATTTGATTCGATTAGCTTTGTTGAATGCATTTGAGTTTCATTTGATTCGATTAGCTTTGTTGAATGCATTTGAGTTTCATTTGATTCGATTAGCTTTGTTTGAATGCATTTGAGTTTCATTTGATTCGATTAGCTTTGTTTGAATGCATTTGAGTTTCATTTGATTCGATTAGCTTTGTTGAATGCATTTGAGTTTCATTTGATTCGATTAGCTTTGTTGAATGCATTTGAGTTTCATTTGATTCGATTAGCTTTGTTGAATGCATTTGAGTTTCATTTGATTCGATTAGCTTTGTTTGAATGCATTTGAGTTTCATTTGATTCGATTAGCTTTGTTGAATGCATTTGAGTTTCATTTGATTCAATTAGCTTTGTTGAATGCATTTGAGTTTCATTTGATTGATTAGCTTTGTTGAATGCATTTGAGTTTCATTTGATTCGATTAGCTTTGTTTGAATGCATTTGAGTTTCATTTGATTCGATTAGCTTTGTTGAATGCATTTGAGTTTCATTTGATTCAATTAGCTTTGTTGAATGCATTTGAGTTTCATTTGATTCGATTAGCTTTGTTTGACTGCATTTGACTTTCATTTGATTCGATTAGCTTTGTTGAATGCATTTGAGTTTCATTTGATTCGATTAGCTTTGTTGAATGCATTTGAGTTTCATTTGATTCAATTAGCTTTGTTGAATGCATTTGAGTTTCATTTGATTCGATTAGCTTTGTTGAATGCATTTGAGTTTCATTTGATTCGATTAGCTTTGTTGAATGCATTTGAGTTTCATTTGATTCATTAGCTTTGTTTGAATGCATTTGAGTTTCATTTGATTCGATTAGCTTTGTTGAATGCATTTGAGTTTCATTTGATTCGATTAGCTTTGTTGAATGCATTTGAGTTTCATTTGATTCGATTAGCTTTGTTGAATGCATTTGAGTTTCATTTGATTCGATTAGCTTTGTTGAATGCATTTGAGTTTCATTTGATTCAATTAGCTTTGTTGAATGCATTTGAGTTTCATTTGATTCGATTAGCTTTGTTGAATGCATTTGAGTTTCATTTGATTCGATTAGCTTTGTTGAATGCATTTGAGTTTCATTTGATTCGATTAGCTTTGTTGAATGCATTTGAGTTTCATTTGATTCGATTAGCTTTGTTTGATGCATTTGACTGTTTCATTTGATTGATTAGCTTTGTTGAATGCATTTGAGTTTCATTTGATTCGATTAGCTTTGTTGAATGCTTTTGAGTTTCATTTGATTCAATTAGCTTTGTTGAATGCATTTGAGTTTCATTTGATTCGATTAGCTTTGTTGAATGCATTTGAGTTTCATTTGATTCGATTAGCTTTGTTGAATGCATTTGAGTTTCATTTGATTCAATTAGCTTTGTTGAATCCATTTGAGTTTCATTTGATTCGATTAGCTTTGTTGAATGCATTTGAGTTTCATTTGATTCGATTAGCTTTGTTGAATGCATTTGAGTTTCATTTGATTCGATTAGCTTTGTTTGAATGCATTTGAGTTTCATTTGATTCGATTAGCTTTGTTGAATGCATTTGAGTTTCATTTGATTCGATTAGCTTTGTTGAATGCATTTGAGTTTCATTTGATTCGATTAGCTTTGTTTGAATGCATTTGAGTTTCATTTGATTCGATTAGCTTTGTTGAATGCATTTGAGTTTCATTTGATTCAATTAGCTTTGTTGAATGCATTTGAGTTTCATTTGATTCGATTAGCTTTGTTGAATGCATTTGAGTTTCATTTGATTCGATTAGCTTTGTTTGACTGCATTTGACTTTCATTTGATTCGATTAGCTTTGTTTGAATGCATTTGAGTTTCATTTGATTCAATTAGCTTTGTTGAATGCATTTGAGTTTCATTTGATTGATTAGCTTTGTTGAATGCATTTGAGTTTCATTTGATTCGATTAGCTTTGTTGAATGCATTTGAGTTTCATTTGATTCGATTAGCTTTGTTGAATGCATTTGAGTTTCATTTGATTCGATTATTTGTTGATGCGTTGGTTTCATTTGATTGATTAGCTTTGTTGAATGCATTTGAGTTTCATTTGATTCGATTAGCTTTGTTTGACTGCATTTGACTTTCATTTGATTCGATTAGCTTTGTTGAATGCATTTGAGTTTCATTTGATTCAATTAGCTTTGTTGAATGCATTTGAGTTTCATTTGATTCGATTAGCTTTGTTGAATGCATTTGAGTTTCATTTGATTCAATTAGCTTTGTTTGAATGCATTTGAGTTTCATTTGATTTGATTAGCTTTGTTGAATGCATTTGAGTTTCATTTGATTCGATTAGCTTTGTTGAATGCATTTTGAGTTTCATTTGATTGTTAATTAGCTTTGTTGAATGCATTTGAGTTTCATTTGATTCGATTAGCTTTTGTTGAATGCATTTGAGTTTCATTTGATTGAATTAGCTTTTTTGAATGCATTTGACTTTCATTTGATTCGATTAGCTTTGTTGAATGCATTTGAGTTTCATTTGATTCGATTAGCTTTGTTTGAATGCATTTGAGTTTCATTTGATTCAATTAGCTTTGTTGAATGCATTTGAGTTTCATTTGATTCGATTAGCTTTGTTGAATGCATTTGACTTTCATTTGATTGATTAGCTTTGTTGAATGCATTTGAGTTTCGTTTGATTCGATTAGCTTTGTTGAATGCATTTTGAGTTTCATTTGATTCGATTAGCTTTGTTGAATGCATTTGAGTTTCATTTGATTCGATTAGCTTTGTTTGAATGCATTTGAGTTTCATTTGATTCGATTAGCTTTGTTGAATGCGTTTGAGTTTCGTTTGATTGATTAGCTTTGTTGAATGCATTTGAGTTTCATTTGATTGAATTAGCTTTGTTTGAATGCATTTGAGTTTCATTTGATTCGATTAGCTTTGTTGAATGCATTTGAGTTTCATTTGATTCAATTAGCTTTGTTGAATGCATTTGAGTTTCATTTGATTCGATTAGCTTTGTTGAATGCATTTGAGTTTCATTTGATTCGATTAGCTTTGTTGAATGCATTTGAGTTTCATTTGATTCGATTAGCTTTGTTTGAATGCATTTGACTTTCATTTGATTTGATTAGCTTTGTTGAATGCATTTGAGTTTCATTTGATTCGATTAGCTTTGTTGAATGCATTTGAGTTTCATTTGATTCGATTAGCTTTGTTGAATGCATTTGAGTTTCATTTGATTCGATTAGCTTTGTTGAATGCATTTGAGTTTCATTTGATTCGATTAGCTTTGTTTGAATGCATTTGAGTTTCATTTGATTCGATTAGCTTTGTTGAATGCGTTTGAGTTTCATTTGATTCGATTAGCTTTGTTGAATGCATTTGAGTTTCATTTGATTCGATTAGCTTTGTTGAATGCATTTGAGTTTCATTTGATTCGATTAGCTTTGTTGAATGCATTTGAGTTTCATTTGATTCAATTAGCTTTGTTGAATGCATTTGAGTTTCATTTGATTCGATTAGCTTTGTTGACTGCATTTGAGTTTCATTTGATTCGATTAGCTTTGTTGAATGCATTTGAGTTTCATTTGATTCGATTAGCTTTGTTTGAATGCATTTGAGTTTCATTTGATTCGATTAGCTTTGTTGAATGCATTTGAGTTTCATTTGATTCGATTAGCTTTGTTGAATGCATTTGAGTTTCATTTGATTCGATTAGCTTTGTTGAATGCATTTTGAGTTTCATTTGATTGATTAGCTTTGTTGAATGCATTTGAGTTTCATTTGATTCGATTAGCTTTGTTATGCGTTTGGTTTCATTTGATTGATTGTTGTTGAATGCATTTGAGGTTTCATTTGATTCGATTAGCTTTGTTGAATGCATTTGAGTTTCATTTGATTCGATTAGCTTTGTTGAATGCATTTGAGTTTCATTTGATTCGATTAGCTTTGTTTGACTGCATTTGACTTTCATTTGATTCAATTAGCTTTGTTGAATGCATTTGAGTTTCATTTGATTCGATTAGCTTTGTTGAATGCATTTGAGTTTCATTTGATTCGATTAGCTTTGTTGAATGCATTTGAGTTTCATTTGATTCGATTAGCTTTGTTGAATGCATTTGAGTTTCATTTGATTCGATTAGCTTTGTTGAATGCATTTGAGTTTCATTTGATTCGATTAGCTTTGTTGAATGCATTTGAGTTTCATTTGATTCGATTAGCTTTGTTGAATGCATTTGAGTTTCATTTGATTCGATTAGCTTTGTTGAATGCATTTGAGTTTCATTTGATTCGATTAGCTTTGTTTGACTGCATTTGACTTTCATTTGATTCGATTAGCTTTGTTGAATGCATTTGAGTTTCATTTGATTCGATTAGCTTTGTTGAATGCATTTGAGTTTCATTTGATTCGATTAGCTTTGTTGAATGCATTTGAGTTTCATTTGATTCGATTAGCTTTGTTGAATGCATTTGAGTTTCATTTGATTCGATTAGCTTTGTTGAATGCATTTGAGTTTCATTTGATTCGATTAGCTTTGTTGAATGCATTTGAGTTTCATTTGATTCGATTAGCTTTGTTTGAATGCATTTGAGTTTCATTTGATTTAATTAGCTTTGTTGAATGCATTTGAGTTTCATTTGATTCGATTAGCTTTGTTGAATGCATTTGAGTTTCATTTGATTCAATTAGCTTTGTTGAACGTCATTTGACTTTCATTTGATTGAATTAGCTTTGTTGAATGCATTTGAGTTTTCATTTGATTCGATTAGCTTTGTTGAATGCATTTGAGTTTCATTTGATTCGATTAGCTTTGTTGAATGCATTTGAGTTTCATTTGATTCGATTAGCTTTGTTTGAATGCATTTGAGTTTCATTTGATTCGATTAGCTTTGTTGAATGCATTTGAGTTTTCATTTGATTCAATTAGCTTTGTTGAATGCATTTGAGTTTCATTTGATTTAATTAGCTTTGTTGAATGCATTTGAGTTTCATTTGATTCGATTAGCTTTGTTTGAATGCATTTGACTTTCATTTGATTCGATTAGCTTTGTTGAATGCATTTGAGTTTCATTTGATTCGATTAGCTTTGTTGAATGCATTTGAGTTTCATTTGATTCGATTAGCTTTGTTTGAATGCGTTTGAGTTTCGTTTGATTTGTTTTTGTTTGTTATTTATTGTTTTTTGTTAGTTTCATTTGTTCGATTAGCTTTGTTGACTGCATTTGAGTTTCATTTGATTCGATTAGCTTTGTTGAATGCATTTGAGTTTCATTTGATTCGAATTAGCTTTGTTTGAATGCATTTGAGTTTCATTTGATTCGATTAGCTTTGTTTGACTGCATTTGACTTTCATTTGATTCGATTAGCTTTGTTGAATGCATTTGAGTTTCATTTGATTCGATTAGCTTTGTTGAATGCATTTGAGTTTCATTTGATTCGATTAGCTTTGTTGAATGCATTTGAGTTTCATTTGATTCGATTAGCTTTGTTTGAATGCATTTGGTTTTTTGATTGATTGGCTTTGTTGACTGCATTTGACTTTCATTTGATTCAATTAGCTTTGTTGAATGCATTTGAGTTTCATTTGATTCATTAGCTTTGTTGAATGCATTTGAGTTTCATTTGATTCGATTAGCTTTGTTGAATGCATTTGAGTTTCATTTGATTCGATTAGCTTTGTTTGACTGCATTTGACTTTCATTTGATTCGATTAGCTTTGTTTGAATGCATTTGACTTTCATTTGATTCAATTAGCTTTGTTGAATGCATTTGAGTTTCATTTGATTTGATTAGCTTTGTTGAATGCATTTGAGTTTCATTTGATTCGATTAGCTTTGTTTGACTGCATTTGAGTTTCATTTGATTCGATTAGCTTTGTTGAATGCATTTGACTTTCATTTGATTCGATTAGCTTTGTTGAATGCATTTGAGTTTCATTTGATTGATTAGCTTTGTTGAATGCATTTGAGTTTCATTTGATTCGATTAGCTTTGTTGAATGCATTTGAGTTTCATTTGATTCGATTAGCTTTGTTTGAATGCATTTGAGTTTCATTTGATTCGATTAGCTTTGTTTGACTGCATTTGACTTTCATTTGATTCGATTAGCTTTGTTGAATGCATTTGAGTTTCATTTGATTGATTAGCTTTGTTGAATGCATTTGAGTTTCATTTGATTCGATTAGCTTTGTTGAATGCATTTGAGTTTCATTTGATTCAATTAGCTTTGTTTGAATGCATTTGAGTTTCATTTGATTCGATTAGCTTTGTTGAATGCATTTGAGTTTCATTTGATTCGATTAGCTTTGTTTGACTGCATTTGACTTTCATTTGATTCGATTAGCTTTGTTGAATGCATTTGAGTTTTCATTTGATTCGATTAGCTTTGTTGAATGCATTTGAGTTTCATTTGATTCTATTAGCTTTGTTGAATGCATTTGAGTTTCATTTGATTCATTAGCTTTGTTTGACTGCATTTGAGTTTCATTTGATTCAATTAGCTTTGTTGAATGCATTTGACTTTCATTTGATTCAATTAGCTTTGTTGAATGCATTTGAGTTTCATTTGATTCGATTAGCTTTGTTGAATGCATTTGAGTTTCATTTGATTCGATTAGCTTTGTTGAATGCATTTGAGTTTCATTTGATTTTGATTAGCTTTGTTTGAATGCATTTGACTTTCATTTGATTCAATTAGCTTTGTTTGAATGCATTTGAGTTTCATTTGATTCGATTAGCTTTGTTGAATGCATTTGAGTTTCATTTTGATTCGATTAGCTTTGTTGAATGCATTTGAGTTTCATTTGATTCGATTAGCTTTGTTTGAATGCATTTGAGTTTCATTTGATTCGATTAGCTTTGTTGAATGCATTTGAGTTTCATTTGATTGATTAGCTTTATTAATGCATTTGAGTTTCATTTGATTTGATTAGCTTTGTTGAATGCATTTGAGTTTTCATTTGATTAATTTAGTTTGTTGACTGCATTTGGCTTTCATTTGATTGATTAGCTTTGTTTGAATGCATTTGAGTTTCATTTGATTCGATTAGCTTTGTTGAATGCATTTGAGTTTCATTTGATTGATTAGCTTTGTTGAATGCATTTGAGTTTCATTTGATTCGATTAGCTTTGTTGAATGCATTTGAGTTTCATTTGATTCGATTAGCTTTGTTGAATGCATTTGAGTTTCATTTGATTCGATTAGCTTTGTTTGAATGCATTTGAGTTTCATTTGATTCGATTAGCTTTGTTTGACTGCATTTGAGTTTCATTTGATTCAATTAGCTTTGTTGAATGCATTTGAGTTTCATTTGATTCGATTAGCTTTGTTGAATGCATTTGAGTTTCATTTGATTCAATTAGCTTTGTTTGAGTTTCATTTGATTCGATTAGCTTTGTTTGACTGCATTTGACTTTCATTTGATTCGATTAGCTTTGTTTGAATGCATTTGAGTTTCATTTGATTCGATTAGCTTTGTTGAATGCATTTGAGTTTCATTTGATTCGATTAGCTTTGTTGAATGCATTTGAGTTTCATTTGATTCGATTAGCTTTGTTGGATGCATTTGAGTTTCATTTGATTCGATTAGCTTTGTTTGAATGCATTTGAGTTTCATTTGATTCGATTAGCTTTTGTTGAATGCATTTGAGTTTCATTTGATTCGATTAGCTTTGTTGAATGCATTTGAGTTTCATTTGATTCGATTAGCTTTGTTGAATGCATTTGAGTTTCATTTGATTCGATTAGCTTTGTTTGAATGCATTTGAGTTTCATTTGATTGATTAGCTTTGTTTGACTGCATTTGACTTTCATTTGATTCAATTAGCTTTGTTGAATGCATTTGAGTTTCATTTGATTCGATTAGCTTTGTTTGAATGCATTTGAGTTTCATTTGATTGATTAGCTTTGTTGAATGCATTTGAGTTTCATTTTGATTGATTAGCTTTGTTTGAATGCATTTGAGTTTCATTTGATTCGATTAGCTTTGTTTGACTGCATTTTGACTTTCATTTGATTCGATTAGCTTTGTTTGAATGCATTTGAGTTTCATTTGATTCAATTAGCTTTGTTGAATGCATTTGAGTTTCATTTGATTCAATTAGCTTTGTTGAATGCATTTGAGTTTCATTTGATTCAATTAGCTTTGTTGAATGCATTTGAGTTTCATTTGATTCGATTAGCTTTGTTTGACTGCATTTGAGTTTCATTTGATTGAATTAGCTTTGTTTGAATGCATTTGAGTTTCATTTGATTCGATTAGCTTTGTTGAATGCATTTGAGTTTCATTTGATTCGATTAGCTTTGTTTGAATGCATTTGAGTTTCATTTGATTCAATTAGCTTTGTTGAATGCATTTGAGTTTCATTTGATTCGATTAGCTTTGTTTGAATGCATTTGAGTTTCATTTGATTCGATTAGCTTTGTTGAATGCATTTTGAGTTTCATTTGATTCGATTAGCTTTGTTGAATGCATTTGAGTTTCATTTGATTCAATTAGCTTTGTTTGACTGCATTTGACTTTCATTTGATTCGATTAGCTTTGTTGAATGCATTTGAGTTTCATTTGATTCAATTAGCTTTGTTTGAATGCATTTGAGTTTCATTTGATTCGATTAGCTTTGTTGAATGCATTTGAGTTTCATTTGATTCGATTAGCTTTGTTGAATGCATTTGAGTTTCATTTGATTCGATTAGCTTTGTTGAATGCATTTGAGTTTCATTTGATTCGATTAGCTTTGTTTGACTGCATTTGACTTTCATTTGATTGATTAGCTTTGTTTGACTGCATTTGACTTTCATTTGATTCAATTAGCTTTGTTGAATGCATTTGAGTTTCATTTGATTCAATTAGCTTTGTTGAATGCATTTGAGTTTCATTTGATTTAATTAGCTTTGTTGAATGCATTTTGAGTTTTCATTTGATTTAATTAGCTTTGTTTGAATGCATTTGAGTTTCATTTGATTCAATTAGCTTTGTTTGACTGCATTTGACTTTCATTTGATTCGATTAGCTTTGTTGAATGCATTTGAGTTTCATTTGATTCGATTAGCTTTGTTGAATGCATTTGAGTTTCATTTGATTCAATTGCTTTTTGATGTATTTGAGTTTCTTTGATTGATTTAGCTTTGTTTGACTGCATTTGACTTTCATTTGTTTGATTAGCTTTGTTGAATGCATTTTGAGTTTCATTTGATTCAATTAGCTTTGTTGAATGCATTTTGAGTTTCATTTGATTCAATTAGCTTTGTTGAATGCATTTGAGTTTCATTTGATTCAATTAGCTTTGTTGAATGCATTTGAGTTTCATTTGATTCGATTAGCTTTGTTTGAATGCATTTGACTTTCATTTGATTCGATTAGCTTTGTTTGACTGCATTTGACTTTCATTTGATTCGATTAGCTTTGTTGAATGCATTTTGAGTTTCATTTGATTCAATTAGCTTTGTTGAATGCATTTGAGTTTCATTTGATTGATTAGCTTTGTTGAATGCATTTGAGTTTCATTTGATTTGATTAGCTTTGTTTGAATGCATTTGAGTTTCATTTGATTCGATTAGCTTTGTTGAATGCATTTGAGTTTCATTTGATTCGATTAGCTTTTGTTGAATGCATTTGAGTTTCATTTGATTCGATTAGCTTTGTTGAATGCATTTGAGTTTCATTTGATTCGATTAGCTTTGTTTGAATGCATTTGAGTTTCATTTGATTCGATTAGCTTTGTTTGACTGCATTTGAGTTTCATTTGATTCGATTAGCTTTGTTGAATGCATTTGAGTTTCATTTGATTCAATTAGCTTTGTTGAATGCATTTGAGTTTCATTTGATTCGATTAGCTTTGTTTGAATGCATTTGAGTTTCATTTGATTCGATTAGCTTTGTTGAATGCATTTGAGTTTCATTTGATTGATTAGCTTTGTTTGACTGCATTTTGACTTTCATTTGATTCAATTAGCTTTGTTGAATGCATTTGAGTTTCATTTGATTCGATTAGCTTTGTTGAATGCATTTGAGTTTCATTTGATTCGATTAGCTTTTTTTAATGCATTTGACTTTCATTTGATTCGATTAGCTTTGTTGAATGCATTTGAGTTTCATTTGATTCGATTAGCTTTGTTGAATGCATTTGAGTTTCATTTGATTCATTTAGCTTTGTTGAATGCATTTGAGTTTCATTTGATTCGATTAGCTTTGTTGAATGCATTTGAGTTTCATTTGATTTGATTAGCTTTGTTTGAATGCATTTGAGTTTCATTTGATTCAATTAGCTTTGTTGAATGCATTTGAGTTTCATTTGATTCGATTAGCTTTGTTTGAATGCATTTGACGTTTCATTTGATTCAATTAGCTTTGTTGAATGCATTTGAGTTTCATTTGATTCAGTTAGCTTTGTTGAATGCATTTGAGTTTCATTTGATTCTTGTTTGCTTTGTTTGAGTTTCATTTGATTGATTAGCTTTGTTTGAATGCATTTGACTTTCATTTGATTGATTAGCTTTGTTTGACTGCATTTGACTTTCATTTGATTTGATTAGCTTTGTTGAATGCATTTGAGTTTCATTTGATTCGATTAGCTTTGTTGAATTGCATTTGAGTTTCATTTGATTCGATTAGCTTTGTTGAATGCATTTGAGTTTCATTTGATTTGATTAGCTTTGTTTGACTTCATTTGAGTTTCATTTGATTGATTAGCTTTGTTTGACTGCATTTGACTTTCATTTGATTCAATTGGCTTTGTTGAATGCATTTTGAGTTTCATTTGATTCAATTAGCTTTGTTGAATGCATTTGAGTTTCATTTGATTGATTGGCTTTGTTGAATGCATTTGGCTTTCATTTGATTTAATTAGCTTTGGTTTGAATGCATTTGACTTTCATTTGATTTGATTAGCTTTGTTTGAATGCATTTGAGTTTCATTTGATTCGATTAGCTTTGTTGAATGCATTTTGGGTTTCGTTTGATTCGATTAGCTTTGTTGAATGCATTTGAGTTTCATTTGATTCGATTAGCTTTGTTTTGAATGCATTTGACTTTCATTTGATTCATTAGCTTTGTTGATGGCTTATTTGACTTTCATTTGAATTGATTAGCTTTGTTGAATGCATTTGAGTTTCATTTGATTCGATTAGCTTTGTTTGACTGCATTTGACTTTCATTTGATTCGATTAGCTTTGTTGAATGCATTTGAGTTTTCATTTGATTCAATTAGCTTTGTTGAATGCGTTTGAGTTTTATTTGATTGATTAGCTTTGTTGAATGCATTTGAGTTTCATTTGATTTGATTAGCTTTGTTTGACTGCATTTGACTTTCATTTGATTCGATTAGCTTTGTTTGACTGCATTTGACTTTCATTTGATTCGATTAGCTTTGTTGAATGCATTTGAGTTTCATTTGATTCGATTAGCTTTGTTGAATGCATTTGAGTTTCATTTGATTCAATTAGTTTTGTTTGACTTTCATTTGATTTGATTAGCTTTGTTTGACTGCATTTGACTTTCATTTGATTCGATTAGCTTTGTTTGACTGCATTTGAGTTTCATTTGATTCAATTAGCTTTGTTGAATGCATTTTGAGTTTCATTTGATTCGATTAGCTTTGTTGAATGCATTTGAGTTTCATTTGATTCGATTAGCTTTGTTTGACTGCATTTGACTTTCATTTGATTCAATTAGCTTTGTTTGACTGCATTTGACTTTCATTTGATTTCAATTAGCTTTGTTTAATGCATTTTGGTTTTCATTTGATTCGATTAGCTTTGTATGGCATTTGAGTTTCATTTGATTCGATTAGCTTTGTTTGAATGCATTTGAGTTTCATTTGATTCAATTAGCTTTGTTTGACTGCATTTGACTTTCATTTGATTCTGATTAGCTTTGTTGAATGCATTTGAGTTTCATTTGATTCGATTAGCTTTGTTGAATTTGCATTTGAGTTTCATTTGATTTGATTAGCTTTGTTGAATGCATTTGAGTTTCATTTGATTCGATTAGCTTTGTTGAATGCATTTGAGTTTTCATTTGATTCGATTAGCTTTGTTGGAATGCATTTGACTTTCATTTTGATTCGATTAGCTTTGTTTGAATGCATTTGACTTTCATTTGATTCGATTAGCTTTGTTTGAATGCATTTGAGTTTCATTTGATTCGATTAGCTTTGTTGAATGCATTTGAGTTTCATTTGATTCGATTGGCTTTGTTGAATGCATTTGAGTTTCATTTGATTCGATTAGCTTTGTTTGACTGCATTTGACTTTCATTTGATTCGATTAGCTTTGTTTGACTGCATTTGAGTTTCATTTGATTCATTTAGCTTTGTTTGACTGCATTTGAGTTTCATTTGATTCGATTAGCTTTGTTGAATGCATTTGAGTTTCATTTGATTCAGATTAGCTGTTTTGAATGCATTTGAGTTTTATTTGATTGATTAGCTTTGTTGAATGCATTTGAGTTTCATTTGATTCAATTAGCTTTGTTGAATGCATTTGAGTTTCATTTGATTCGATTAGCTTTGTTGAATGCATTTGAGTTTCATTTGATTCGATTAGCTTTGTTGAATGCATTTGAGTTTCATTTGATTCGATTAGCTTTGTTTGAATGCATTTGGGTTTCATTTGATTCATTAGCTTTGGTTGAATGCATTTGAGTTTCATTTGATTCGATTAGCTTTGTTGAATGCATTTGAGTTTCATTTGATTTCAATTAGCTTTGTTGAATGCATTTGAGTTTCATTTGATTCAATTAGCTTTGTTGAATGCATTTGAGTTTCATTTGATTCGATTAGCTTTGTTTGACTTTGCTATTTGAGTTTCATTTGATTGATTAGCTTTTGTTGAATGCATTTGAGTTTCATTTGATTCGATTAGCTTTGTTTGACTTCATTTGACTTTCATTTGATTCGATTAGCTTTGTTGAATGCATTTGAGTTTCATTTGATTCGATTAGCTTTGTTGAATGCATTTGAGTTTCATTTGATTCTGTTTATTTAGTTTTGTTTTGCTTTGTTTTTTGTTGATTAGCTTTGTTGAATGCATTTGAGTTTCATTTGATTGATTAGCTTTGTTGAATGCATTTGACTTTCATTTGATTCAATTAGCTTTGTTGAATGCATTTGAGTTTCATTTGATTCGATTAGCTTTGTTGAATGCATTTGAGTTTCATTTGATTCAATTAGCTTTGTTGAATGCATTTGAGTTTCATTTGATTCAATTAGCTTTGTTGAATGCATTTGAGTTTCATTTGATTCAATTAGCTTTGTTTGAATGCATTTGACTTTCATTTGATTCGATTAGCTTTGTTTGACTTGCATTTGACTTTCATTTTGATTCGATTAGCTTTGTTGATGCATTTGAGTTTCATTTGATTCGATTAGCTTTGTTGAATGCATTTGAGTTTCATTTGATTTGATTAGCTTTGTTTGACTGCATTTGACTTTCATTTGATTCAATTAGCTTTGTTGAATGCATTTGAGTTTCATTTGATTGATTAGCTTTGTTGAATGCATTTGAGTTTCATTTGATTGATTAGCTTTGTTGAATGCATTTGAGTTTCATTTGATTCGATTAGCTTTGTTTGATATGCATTTGAGTTTCATTTGATTCGATTAGCTTTGTTGAGTTATGCATTTGACTTTCATTTGATTTCTGATTAGCTTTTTGTTGAATGCATTTGAGTTTCATTTGATTCGATTAGCTTTGTTTGAATGCATTTGACTTTCATTTGATTCGATTAGCTTTGTTGAATGCATTTGAGTTTCATTTGATTGATTAGCTTTGTTGAATGCATTTGAGTTTCATTTGATTCGATTAGCTTTGTGCGTTTGAGTTTCTTTTGATTCGATTAGCTTTGTTTGACTATGCATTTGAGTTTCATTTGATTCGATTAGCTTTGTTGAATGCATTTGAGTTTCATTTGATTTATTGCTTTGTTTGATTTCTTTGATTGATTAGCTTTGTTGAATGCATTTGAGTTTCATTTGATTCAATTAGCTTTGTTTGCATTTGACTTTCATTTTGATTGATTATTGTTTGTTCGTTTTGATGTTTTGTTTTTTTTTTGATTGATTAGCTTTGTTGAATGCATTTGAGTTTCATTTGATTCATTATTAGCTTTGTTGAATGCATTTGAGTTTCATTTGATTCGATTAGCTTTGTTGAATGCATTTGAGTTTCATTTGATTCGATTAGCTTTGTTGAATGCATTTGAGTTTCATTTGATTGATTAGCTTTGTTGAATGCATTTGAGTTTCGTTTGATTCAATTAGCTTTGTTTGACTGCATTTGACTTTCATTTGATTCGATTAGCTTTGTTGAATGCATTTGAGTTTCATTTGATTCGATTAGCTTTGTTGAATGCATTTGAGTTTTATTTGATTCGATTAGCTTTGTTGAATGCATTTGGGTTTCATTTGATTCAATTAGCTTTGTTGAATGCATTTGAGTTTCATTTGATTTGATTAGCTTTGTTGAATGCATTTGAGTTTCATTTGATTCGATTAGCTTTGTTGAATGCATTTGACTTTCATTTGATTCGATTAGCTTTGTTGAATGCATTTGAGTTTCGTTTGATTCGATTAGCTTTGTTGAATGCATTTGAGTTTCATTTGATTCAATTAGCTTTGTTTGAATGCATTTGAGTTTCATTTGATTGATTAGCTTTGTTGAATGCATTTGAGTTTCATTTGATTCGATTAGCTTTGTTGAATGCATTTGAGTTTCATTTGATTCAATTAGCTTTGTTGAATGCATTTGAGTTTCATTTGATTCGATTAGCTTTGTTGAATGCATTTGAGTTTCATTTGATTCGATTAGCTTTGTTGAATGCATTTGAGTTTCATTTGATTCGATTAGCTTTGTTTGACTGCATTTGACTTTCATTTGATTCGATTAGCTTTGTTTGAATGCATTTGAGTTTCATTTGATTCGATTAGCTTTGTTGAATGCATTTGAGTTTCATTTGATTCGATTAGCTTTGTTGAATGCGTTTGAGTTTCATTTGATTCATTATTTTTGCTTTTTTGTTTTGATTAGCTTTGTTGAATGCATTTGAGTTTCATTTGATTCAATTAGCTTTGTTGAATGCATTTGAGTTTCATTTGATTCGATTAGCTTTGTTGAATGCATTTGAGTTTCATTTGATTCGATTAGCTTTGTTGAATGCATTTGAGTTTCATTTGATTCGATTAGCTTTGTTTGACTGCATTTGATTGTTTCATTTGATTCGATTAGCTTTGTTTGACTGCATTTGACTTTCATTTGATTGATTAGCTTTGTTGAATGCATTTGAGTTTCATTTGATTCGATTAGCTTTGTTGAATGCATTTGAGTTTCATTTGATTCAATTAGCTTTGTTTGAATGCATTTGACTTTCATTTGATTCGATTAGCTTTGTTGAATGCATTTGAGTTTCATTTGATTCAATTAGCTTTGTTTGAATGCATTTGAGTTTCATTTGATTCGATTAGCTTTGTTTGAATGCATTTGAGTTTCATTTGATTCGATTAGCTTTGTTTGAATGCATTTGAGTTTCATTTGATTCGATTAGCTTTGTTGAATGCATTTGAGTTTCATTTGATTCGATTAGCTTTGTTGAATGCATTTGAGTTTCATTTGATTGATTAGTTTGTTTGAATGCATTTGAGTTTCATTTGATTCGATTAGCTTTGTTGAATGCATTTGAGTTTCATTTGATTCAATTAGCTTTTGTTGAATGCATTTGAGTTTCATTTGATTCAATTAGCTTTGTTGAATGCATTTGAGTTTCATTTGATTCGATTAGCTTTGTTGAATGCATTTGAGTTTCATTTGATTCGATTAGCTTTGTTTGAATGCATTTGAGTTTCATTTGATTCGATTAGCTTTGTTGAATGCATTTGAGTTTCATTTGATTCGATTAGCTTTGTTGAATGCATTTGAGTTTCATTTGATTCGATTAGCTTTGTTTGAATGCATTTGAGTTTCATTTGATTCGATTAGCTTTGTTGAATGCATTTGAGTTTCATTTGATTCGATTAGCTTTGTTGAATGCATTTGACTTTCATTTGATTCAATTAGCTTTGTTGAATGCATTTGAGTTTCATTTGATTCGATTAGCTTTGTTGAATGCATTTGAGTTTCATTTGATTCGATTAGCTTTGTTGAATGCATTTGAGTTTCATTTGATTCGATTAGCTTTGTTGAATGCATTTGAGTTTCATTTGATTCAATTAGCTTTGTTTGACTGCATTTGACTTTCATTTGATTCAATTAGCTTTGTTGAATGCATTTGAGTTTCATTTGATTCGATTAGCTTTGTTGAATGCTTTTGAGTTTCATTTGATTCGATTAGCTTTGTTTGAATGCATTTGAGTTTCATTTGATTCGATTAGCTTTGTTGAATGCATTTGACTTTCATTTGATTCGATTAGCTTTGTTGAATGCATTTGAGTTTCATTTGATTCGATTAGCTTTGTTGAATGCATTTGAGTTTCATTTGATTCGATTAGCTTTGTTGAATGCATTTGAGTTTCATTTGATTCGATTAGCTTTGTTTGACGTCATTTGACTTTCATTTGATTCGATTAGCTTTGTTGAATGCATTTGAGTTTCATTTGATTCGATTAGCTTTGTTGAATGCATTTGAGTTTCATTTGATTCGATTAGCTTTGTTGAATGTTATTTGACTTTGTTTGATTCTTTTTTTGATTGATTAGCTTTGTTGAATGCATTTGAGTTTCATTTGATTCAATTAGCTTTGTTGAATGCATTTGAGTTTCATTTGATTCAATTAGCTTTGTTTGAATGCATTTGAGTTTCATTTGATTCAATTAGCTTTGTTGAATGCATTTGAGTTTCATTTGATTCGATTAGCTTTGTTGAATGCATTTGAGTTTCATTTGATTCAATTAGCTTTGTTGAATGCATTTGAGTTTCATTTGATTCGATTAGCTTTGTTGAATGCATTTGAGTTTCATTTGATTCGATTAGCTTTGTTTGACTGCATTTGACTTTCATTTGATTCGATTAGCTTTGTTGAATGCATTTGAGTTTCATTTGATTCGATTAGCTTTGTTGAATGCATTTGAGTTTCATTTGATTCGAATTAGCTTTGTTGAATGCATTTGAGTTTCATTTGATTCGATTAGCTTTGTTTGACTGCATTTGACTTTCATTTGATTCGATTAGCTTTGTTTGACTGCATTTGACTTTCATTTGATTCGATTAGCTTTGTTGAATGCATTTGAGTTTCATTTGATTCGATTAGCTTTGTTGAATGCATTTGAGTTTCATTTGATTCAGTTAGCTTTGTTGAATGCATTTGAGTTTTCATTTGATTCGATTAGCTTTGTTGAATGCATTTGGTTTCGTTTGATTGATTAGCTTTGTTTGAATGCATTTGACTTTCATTTGATTCGATTAGCTTTGTTGAATGCATTTGAGTTTCATTTGATTCGATTAGCTTTGTTGAATGCATTTGAGTTTCATTTGATTCGATTAGCTTTGTTGAATGCATTTGAGTTTCATTTGATTCAATTAGCTTTGTTGAATGCATTTGAGTTTCATTTGATTCAATTAGCTTTGTTGAATGCATTTGAGTTTCATTTGATTCGATTAGCTTTGTTTGACTGCATTTGACTTTCATTTGATTCGATTAGCTTTGTTGAATGCATTTGAGTTTCATTTGATTCGATTAGCTTTGTTGAATGCATTTGAGTTTCATTTGATTCGATTAGCTTTGTTGAATGCATTTGAGTTTCATTTGATTCGATTAGCTTTGTTGAATGCATTTGAGTTTCATTTGATTCGATTAGCTTTGTTTGAATGCATTTGAGTTTCATTTGATTTTTGTTAATTAGCTTTGTTGAATGCATTTGAGTTTCATTTTGATTCAATTAGCTTTGTTGAATGCATTTGAGTTTCATTTGATTTGATTAGCTTTGTTGATATGCATTTGAGTTTCATTTGATTCGATTAGCTTTTTTGAATGCATTTGAGTTTCATTTGATTCGATTAGCTTTGTTTGACTGCATTTGACTTTCATTTGATTCAATTAGCTTTGTTGAATGCATTTGAGTTTCATTTGATTCAATTAGCTTTGTTGAATGCATTTGAGTTTCATTTGATTCGATTAGCTTTTGTTGAATGCATTTGAGTTTCATTTGATTTGATTAGCTTTGTTTGACTTCATTTGACTTTCATTTGATTGATTAGCTTTGTTTGAATGCATTTTGAGTTTCATTTGATTTGAATTAGCTTTGTTGAATGCATTTGAGTTTCATTTGATTCGATTAGCTTTGTTGAATGCATTTGAGTTTCATTTGATTCAATTAGCTTTGTTGAATGCATTTGAGTTTCATTTGATTCGATTAGCTTTGTTTGAATGCATTTGACTTTCATTTGATTCAGTCGCTTTGTTGAATGCATTTGAGTTTCATTTGATTCATTAGCTTTTTTTAATTGCTTTGAGTTTCATTTGATTTCAATTAGCTTTGTTTGACTGCATTTGACGTTTCATTTGATTCGATTAGCTTTGTTGAATGCATTTGAGTTTCATTTGATTCGATTAGCTTTGTTGAATGCATTTGAGTTTCATTTGATTCAATTAGCTTTGTTGAATGCATTTGAGTTTCATTTGATTGATTAGTTTTGTTTGACTTCATTTGACTCGTTTATATTTGATTCAATTAGCTTTGTTGAATGCATTTGAGTTTCATTTGATTCAATTAGCTTTGTTGAATGCATTTGAGTTTCATTTGATTGATTAGCTTTTTTTTTGTTGAATGCATTTGAGTTTCATTTGATTCAATTAGCTTTGTTTGAATGCATTTGAGTTTCATTTGATTCATTAGCTTTTGTTTGAATGCATTTGAGTTTTCATTTGATTCAATTGGCTTTGTTGAATGCATTTGAGTTTCATTTGATTCGATTAGCTTTGTTGAATGCATTTGAGTTTCATTTGATTGAATTAGCTTTGTTGAATGCATTTGAGTTTCATTTGATTTGATTAGCTTTGTTGACTGCATTTGAGTTTCATTTGATTCAATTAGCTTTGTTTGACTGCATTTGACTTTCATTTGATTTGATTAGCTTTGTTGAATGCATTTGAGTTTCATTTGATTCAATTAGCTTTGTTGAATGCATTTGACTTTCATTTGATTTCATTAGCTTTGTTGAATGCATTTGAGTTTCATTTGATTCAATTAGCTTTGTTGAATGCATTTGAGTTTCATTTGATTCGATTAGCTTTGTTGAATGCATTTGAGTTTCATTTGATTCATTAGCTTTGTTGAATGCATTTGAGTTTCATTTGATTCGATTAGCTTTGTTGAATGCATTTGAGTTTCATTTGATTCAATTAGCTTTGTTGAATGCATTTGAGTTTCATTTGATTCAATTAGCTTTGTTGAATGCATTTGAGTTTCATTTGATTCGATTAGCTTTGTTGAATGCATTTGAGTTTCATTTGATTCGATTAGCTTTGTTTGACTGCATTTGACTTTCATTTGATTCAATTAGCTTTGTTGAATGCATTTGAGTTTCATTTGATTCGATTAGCTTTGTTGAATGCATTTGAGTTTCATTTGATTCGATTAGCTTTGTTTGAATGCATTTGAGTTTCATTTGATTCGATTAGCTTTGTTTGACATGCATTTGATTCTTGTGTTTGGTTTCATTTGATTCAATTAGCTTTGTTGAATGCATTTGAGTTTCATTTGATTCGATTAGCTTTGTTTGAATGCATTTGAGTTTCATTTGATTCATTAGCTTTGTTGAATGCATTTGAGTTTCATTTGATTCGATTAGCTTTGTTGAATGCATTTGAGTTTCATTTGATTCAATAGGCTTTGTTGAATGCATTTGAGTTTCATTTGATTTGATTAGTTGAATCATTGGACTTTCATTTGATTCGATTAGCTTTGTTTGAATGCATTTGAGTTTCATTTGATTCAATTAGCTTTGTTGAATGCATTTGAGTTTCATTTGATTTGTTTAATTAGCTTTGTGATGCGTTTGACTTTCATTTGATTCGATTAGCTTTGTTTGACTGCATTTGACTTTCATTTGATTCGATTAGCTTTGTTGAATGCATTTGAGTTTCATTTGATTCGATTAGCTTTGTTGAATGCATTTGAGTTTCATTTGATTCAATTAGCTTTGTTTGAATGCATTTGAGTTTCATTTGATTCAATTAGCTTTGTTGAATGCATTTGAGTTTCATTTGATTCAATTAGCTTTGTTGAATGCATTTGAGTTTCATTTGATTCGATTAGCTTTGTTGAATGCATTTGAGTTTTCATTTGATTCAATTAGCTTTGTTGAATGCATTTGAGTTTCATTTGATTCGATTAGCTTTGTTGAATGCATTTGAGGTTTCATTTGATTCGATTAGCTTTGTTTGACTGCATTTGAGTTTCATTTGATTCGATTAGCTTTGTTGAATGCATTTTGAGTTTCATTTGATTGAATTAGCTTTTTTTGACTGCATTTGACTTTCATTTGATTCAATTAGCTTTTGTTGAATGCATTTGAGTTTCATTTGATTCAATTAGCTTTGTTGAATGCATTTGAGTTTCATTTGATTCAATTAGCTTTGTTTGAATGCATTTGAGTTTCATTTGATTTGATTAGCTTGTTGTTGAATGCATTTGAGTTTCATTTGATTGATTAGCTTTGTTGAATGCATTTGAGTTTCATTTGATTCGATTAGCTTTGTTGAATGCATTTGAGTTTCATTTGATTCAATTAGCTTTGTTGATGCATTTTGAGTTTCATTTGATTGATTAGCTTTGTTTGAATGCGTTTGACTTTCTATTTGATTGTTAGCTTTGTTTGACTGCATTTGAGTTTCATTTGATTCAATTAGCTTTGTTGAATGCATTTGAGTTTCATTTGATTCGATTAGCTTTGTTGAATGCATTTGAGTTTCATTTGATTTGGTTAGCTTTGTTGAATGCATTTGAGTTTCATTTGATTCAATTAGCTTTGTTGAATGCATTTGAGTTTCATTTGATTTCGATTAGCTTTGTTGAATGCATTTGAGTTTCATTTGATTGATTAGCTTTTTTGAATGCATTTGACTTTCATTTGATTCGATTAGCTTTGTTTGACTGCATTTGAGTTTCATTTGATTCAATTAGCTTTGTTGAATGCATTTGAGTTTCATTTTGATTCGATTAGCTTTGTTGAATGCATTTGAGTTTCATTTGATTCGATTAGCTTTGTTGAATGCATTTGAGTTTCATTTGATTCGATTAGCTTTGTTGAATGCATTTGAGTTTCATTTGATTCAATTAGCTTTGTTTGACTGCATTTGACTTTCATTTGATTCGATTAGCTTTGTTTTGAATGCATTTGAGTTTCATTTGATTCGATTAGCTTTGTTTGAATGCATTTGAGTTTCATTTGATTCAATTAGCTTTGTTGAATGCATTTGAGTTTTCATTTGATTCAATTAGCTTTGTTGAATGCATTTGAGTTTCATTTGATTCATTAGCTTTTGTTTGACTGCATTTGACTTTCATTTGATTCGATTAGCTTTGTTGAATGCATTTGAGTTTCATTTGATTCAATTAGCTTTGTTTGAATGCATTTGACTTTCATTTGATTCAATTAGCTTTGTTGAATGCATTTGAGTTTCATTTGATTCGATTAGCTTTGTTGAATGCATTTGAGTTTCATTTGATTGATTAGCTTTTTGTTGAATGCATTTGAGTTTCATTTGATTTCAATTAGCTTTGTTGAATGCTTTTTATTTGAGTTTCATTTGATTCAATTAGCTTTGTTTGAAGCTGCATTTGAGTTTCATTTGATTCGATTAGCTTTTGTTGAATGCATTTGAGTTTCATTTGATTCAATTAGCTTTGTTTTGATTTCATTTTGATTCAATTAGCTTTGTTTGAGTTTCATTTGATTCGATTAGCTTTGTTGAATGCATTTGAGTTTCATTTGATTCAATTAGCTTTGTTGAATGCATTTGACTTTCATTTGATTCGATTAGCTTTGTTGAATGCATTTGAGTTTCATTTGATTCGATTAGCTTTGTTGAATGCATTTTGAGTTTCATTTGATTTAATTAGCTTTGTTTAATGCATTTGAGTTTCATTTGATTCAATTAGCTTTGTTGAATGCATTTGAGTTTCATTTGATTCAATTAGCTTTGTTTGAATGCATTTGAGTTTCATTTGATTCGATTAGCTTTGTTGAATGCATTTGAGTTTCATTTGATTTAATTTAGCTTTGTTGAATGCATTTGAGTTTCATTTGATTCAATTAGCTTTGTTGAATGCATTTGAGTTTTCATTTGATTCGATTAGCTTTTTTTGAATGTTTTTTGAGTTTCATTTGATTAAGTTAGCTTTGTTGAATGCATTTGAGTTTCATTTTGATTCAATTAGCTTTGTTTGACTGCATTTTTGACTTTCATTTGATTCGATTAGCTTTGTTGAATGCATTTGAGTTTCATTTGATTCAATTAGCTTTGTTGAATGCATTTGAGTTTCATTTGATTCGATTAGCTTTGTTGAATGCATTTGAGTTTCATTTGATTGATTAGCTTTGTTGAATGCATTTGAGTGTCTTTTTTGATTGATTAGCTTTTTTGAATGCATTTGAGTTTCATTTGATTCAATTAGCTTTGTTGAATGCATTTGAGTTTCATTTGATTCAATTAGCTTTGTTTGAATGCATTTGGACTTTCATTTGATTCAATTAGCTTTGTTGAATGCATTTGAGTTTCATTTGATTTGATTAGCTTTGTTGAATGCATTTTGAGTTTCATTTGATTGATTAGCTTTGTTTGAATGCATTTGAGTTTCATTTGATTCGATTAGCTTTGTTGAATGCATTTGAGTTTCATTTGATTCGATTAGCTTTGTTGAATGCATTTGAGTTTCATTTGATTCAATTAGCTTTGTTTTGAAGCATTTGAGTTTCATTTTTTGATTCAATTAGCTTTGTTTGAATGCATTTGAGTTTCATTTTGTTTGATTAGCTTTGTTGAATGCATTTGAGTTTCATTTGATTCAATTAGCTTTGTTGAATGCATTTGAGTTTCATTTGATTCAGATTAGCTTTGTTGAATGTTTATTTGAGTTTCATTTGATTCATTATTGCTTTTTTGAATGCATTTGAGTTTCATTTGATTCGATT